>JACEEZ010019715.1:710000-787500 GCA_016584305.1 Chionoecetes opilio
GAGAGAGAGAGAGAGAGAGAGAGAGAGAGAGAGAGAGAGAGTAAACTCTCTATAATTCGATCAAATTGGGGGGAGGACTGGGTCGAATTAGCCGAAAGTCCGAATTATCCGATGATTACTTCTAGCCCCCCCACACAACAAGAACTCACTCAAACATGCCAAACAGCACAGATTGTATTATAGTCCGGTAGCCATGGCGCTGCACCTTGTTTTGTCGGATAGAGTTATTTTTTTTGCTGTTTTTTGTAGCTTGGAGGTACCTCTTCAAAATACAGGAGGGTGCCCAGTGGGCACCCTTGGGCATTTTGAGATATTAACCCCATAAACACCGAGATCACAAAAGAAACGTGATTTATTATATTGCATGCAAAATACTTAAATCAAATGCCTCTAACCTGTTATCTACAATGAATTATTAATAAAGCAGTTCCTGTATTCCATATAATACAGTATTTTCTGCCCTCTAGCCATTTATGAAACTTATTAACTTATTTTTACAACACTTTGGTGAGAATCACACTGGGAAATATATGTGTATTAACTCATGTTTACATTTTCTTTACAGATTTGGTTATGGATCCAGTGCCCGAGGGAGTGTTACTTCATTTGGAAGTTCAACTGCCAAGCAAAGAAAGAAAAATTGAAACCTGTAAAAGCAGTCAGAAAAAGGGAAACCCATTATCCAGTGTAGTAAGATATATGCGATGAAATACACTTTGAGCTTCAAAATCATTAGATGATAACAATGAAATGATATTGAAATGTCATAAAAGTTGCGTGTCATGTTACACCTCAAAGGTACCATTGAACGGCACAAGCGTAAGAGGGCGCAACCTGATTCCATGTCCCTTTCAAGTGACCAGGCGCTCACATTCGGGAGGTTCAGCTGAATTTTTTTGTTTTTAAAAGGCACTGTGTTTTCTGTGGGGTTTTGCAATCTTAATGCTGACAAGAAACACCCACCTAGATGGAGGGAGGAAATATCTATTCAAAAGAAATGGACACCAAGGCATCTCTCTTGGATGTTTGTGGGAAGCGAATGATGATGTTGCGCAAGTGTCCAACTCCGTCTTCAGGGGGCACTGAGTGATCTCCCTCCCTGCAGATGCTCGGTACCATGCTGACTGTCGACAAAGATTTCTCTCCTTTCGTCACTCCTAGGGCAGGCTCCTACTTGTAGAATCACCGAGGACACTGATGAAGATCACCCCTTTGCATCATTTTTTGTAGAAAAGATGACAGCTGATCGATCAAGAATGGGGAATTCTATTAAACTGCTTGCAGCCTATACAGAACTTAATGGGGATAGGCTTTCAAGGGGGAAACCCTCATTCAAAAACTGCAGAAAACATTTGACAGTGAGCTCATATGCTATCCTCACCTGGCATTGCTGATATCATTGCTTTTTCGTAGTTGTGCCTCGTAGACTCTCAGACTTGTGAATGTAGACGAGGATACTCGGAGAGTTTTTGCAATGAAAGCTAGCAAGCAAATCATTCAGGTGTGAAAAACATGGCATGGAAAAGGGGAAAACTACAACATTAGCATTAGTAAGGACATTATCAAAGAGTCAGTGAGTGACTTCCTGTTGATGCTGTTGGCAAAGGTGTCTCCCAGACTAGATAATACCCTCCCTGCACTGCTCATAGGCTCAATTGTCACAAGTACTCTCAAGTCCCAGGCAACTTGTTTGCAAGTAAACCTAGCAGAAAAGATGGTGGAGTCGAAGAAACTCATCAACAGCATGTACTCCTATGGTGTGTGCTGTTCATACACAGAGTATCGCGGGTTCAAGAATCTGCATCTCAGGCAGCCGTAGCAGATCTGAAGTTATCGGGCATATGTAATGCTGGAGATGGCTTAGTTCAGGCCATTGTTGATAACTTCGATGCTGATATATTAATGTATCAATGGGAATGGGAAGCAGTCCACACATTCTCTGGCTGTCCTTCTCACACAGAACTCCCAGACCCCAGAAAAGGGTGAGGAGCAAACAAATCCAAAGATCAGCAGGATCCCTAAAGATTCACCAGATGTTCCATATGACGTAGACATCCACCGAACCAGGGACCCAAACAGCCTCCAATGCCACCAGAGGGAGCCAAAAAGGGTCGTCTGCTCCGAGTCACTCACTCAACAGCAGTCGCGGTTAGCAGAGCTTCAGAGGCCCGACCTCATTTTTATACAGGACGTTCTTACTCAAGACAACTGCCCAAAATTTCCCATGGATACAATAAAAAACAAAGCAGGGAGCAGGGCCATCTCCCTCAGGCCAAGACAAAAGTGCTCTATTTACCCCTGATTGACATGAGCCATCGGATCCTGATACGATGATAACCGGAATGACCAAGCCCCAAGAGCTCACATCTGAAACTGGACAGGATTTCAGTGTGCTGACTTTCGACCAGCACTGTATCGGGTTCCCAGTGCAAGGGAAATGGGCCCACCCGGAGAAGTTCAAATACATGCATTTACGTCTCGGAGGGATGCACGCACTGGTAAAGTTTTGTTGGAGCAGTTGGTTCACTGATGGTTTGAAAGTGGGCTCTCCACTGTCCTGTCAGAAGTCTTTGGAGGGGTTGCTAAGATGTTGGCTGGGAAGAAGTTCCCTCAGAATGTACGACCCTACGAATGATGGCGGAGGAGGTGTTAAGGAGCCTGATCGCAGATGGCAACTTTCAGACAGCTTGATGACCTGAGGAGAGCCTTGATCACATAGCCAGCCAGAGCAGGACAGCCAAACTTTGGGGAGAAGTGTTGGTGAAGCCAGTGTTGCTGATGATGTCCTACATCCGGCAGAACGTGAGGGTGACTGGCTCCTCCATCTGAACACATTCCGGAAAATGCTTCCCTACTACTTTGCAGCCGGCCATGTCAACTAACGCCAAGTATGGCCTCTACTACCTCCGCTCCATGGAACAACTTCCTCCACATGTCCAAAGCTATTTCATCCAGGACAACATGTCACGAGACACATCAGAGGAATATGGAATGGCCTGTGGAGTGACCAGTTCATCGAGTCCACCTTCATGAGGTATGGTCACAGTGCGGGAAGGATCATTGGCATAACCCTGAAGGGCAGAGGGGACTGAAGATCTGGGCATTAAGCCGCCACATCTGCTGCAAGATCGAGTCAGATATAAGGAGATGGAAGAGGAGACAAATACATCCAAAGTTTCAGCTAAAATCAAAAAGGAAGAGAGTAAAGCAGGGTTATGCAGATGCCAAGGGACAGGGCTGGACTTCGCCAGAGACTGGATACCTGCCTCCATCCTTTGGAACCACATGATCCTCCACCAAGAAAGCATCGGGGAACATCACAAGTGGGAAGATAGCCCCAGCATCTGTTAATGTAGACAATTGCTTAACTGATTGGGAGAGACAATGTTGAAAGATGTTGAAGTGACCTGGCCAGAGGGATTTTAAAAGTACCATCCCAAAGAAAGCAAGACAATGGCAATGACTATGAAATCCATCCAAGTTGACGACTCCCAAAAAGTATGACCTGAATGTCATCTACTCAAGAGTCATCGTACTGTTCTCTAGTGACCGCAGTGTTGATGTGAAAGGATTTTTCTCGCCTACGAGCTGGCACCAGTTCCAAATGCCATGTTCACAGAGGAAGGAATGCGCCCGTCTAAATTAAAGTCCACACTGAAGAAGTCACTCCAGGTGGAAGTCTCGAAGAGGAAAGTAAATGACGCAGACATCACAGTTATTGATGGATCTGCACTTCTTTGGACCATCCACTGGCCAGCAGATGGCACTGTAGCTGATTTCATAGAGAATGTTAAGGCACGGCTAACCTCATACCTCTTAAAGAGTGACGTCTACCTTATCTTTGACAGATAATCAGTTTCAGTATCAGTCCGTCACCCGAGATGTCAGGGGGACAGTGGTCAACAAAAATCATCCTCTCCTCCTGTCAACCAAACTACCAGCCCAGAAAGTTGTCCTGTCATCCATTGAAAACAAAAAACAGCTGAACAAATTACTGTGTAAGGAACTGAGCAAAGACAGGCTATTTCATCTACGGAGCACAAAGAAGCACAAGCTGGTGGTGACAGGTGAGGACCCATGTCCCATCGAGATCAGGATGGAAGAAAGACGGGACAGATATGATCTAGAAAATCAGCAGGAAGAAGCTGACACCATCATCGTCCCCAAAAAGTCCTGAGGTGTTTCTGGAGAAACCCTCACATCACTGTGGTTTCTGATGACACAGATGTGTTTGTCCTCCTCCTTCACCATTACTATCAGACAGGACTGGATGTACCACTAATCATGGATTCCCCCCGCAAGGACAGAACATTAGTGGACATCAAGTCAACACTGGCCAAGCAGACACAAATTGTCGAACACCCATGCCCATGCCCAACAGCCCATGCCATATCAGGGTGTGACACTGTAGCATCGTACTATGGGTTGGGAAAAGGCTCTGTCATCAAAGCCCTGAAAGCTGGTTATGACCTATCAGCCATTGACAACATGGATGCACCATTCCAGCAAGTCCTTGAACAAGCCACTGCCTTCATCTCAGCCTGTTATGGCATAACAGAGAGCACGGACATGTCCCACACAAGGCTACTTGTCTGGGGAAAAAAGAATGGGAAAGGACATATGTCTGCACCAAATCTGGCTGCTCTACCACCAACAAAGGAAGCATTCCTTGAAAATGTTAAGAGGGCCCACTTCCAGCGTATTTGTGGCGAAATCTCGATGTGAATCAGCTACCAGCACTGGACCCAGAGGAATTTGGATGGGAAAAAGACACCTGTAACAGGGCACTGATCATAATCCACCTACCAGAAGATGCCAAACTTGTCCCAGACTACATCCTGAAGATGATCCGGTGTGGCTGCAAGAGTGAGACCCCTTGTGCTTCCAAGAACTGCAGCTGTAAAGAACATGGTTTGCCATGCACGATGTTCTGTGCATGTTTCAGGGTAGGATGCTCAAGCCCCTAAGTTTTGGGCATATAGGGGTTAATATCTCAAAATGCCCGAGGGTGCCCACCGGGCACCCTCCTGTATTTTGAAGAGGTACCCCCAAGCTACAAGAAACAGCAAAAAAAAATACTTTATCCGACAAAACAAGGTTCATCAATAAATCAGGCTATGGCTCCCGGACTATTACTTGTACTCACCAAAACATGGCTAATACTGAAGTCTAGAAATGTAGTACTACTGTACACTGAGCACTCAGGCGGCACTGATAGCGTCTTCAAGCCAGGGCTGCGTTAAGTAATGCAATGCTCACAGGTGCACACAGAGGCGCACGGATGCCTAGTGCAAGCTAACCCCGCACTACAGCCCAGCAGGGAGGTGGATCGCTACTGAGTTGCCAGCTCGTGCCACAATAAGGGTATGTAAACACAGGGAAAAGAAAGCTTTTGCTCTTAGCTTTCCTCGTTTTGCCTCCTTAGTATTTCATTTTCTGCCTCTATAACTTCTGCTGCATTAAATACAGGGTCGTCAGCAAGTTATTCTTCAACAAAAAGAATAGCCACATAGATGAATTTCGGCAGCTGCTATCTGGATAGCAATGTAAATTGTGAAGCGTTCAGTATCGTTCAGTAGGGAGAGTGCGGTTGGGGACATTTGCATCATCGGCAAAAACAAGATCAGTGATCTTGGTGTTGCCGAGGGATGCTCCACAATCACTTTGATATACAACTTTGCTAAATACCCAGTCCATACAAGTGTTGAAAAGTGATGGGGCAAGGGCGCACCCTTGCCTCACTTCTGTATTAACAGGAAAAAAGCTGGATACATCTTCCCCACACTTCCCAGCATCTCAGTCTCAGAGTACAGGCCAGTCATTTGAAAACCAAAATCATCAAACATATATTTGTGTTACTAGTTTCTGTTACATTTCACACATTTATGTACATACTAGCCGCAAAGCCGTCCTCCGGGCGGACATTTTGGCTAGCTCCTGCGGAGGGCTATTGGTGGGCCTTCGGCCCACCAAACACAGACTCTCCAGATAGCCCCTTCTAACTTTCCTGAAATCCTGGATGTAGAAATGAATGTATTAACGCCTTACCCATCACCCCCCACCCATTCGCTCAGCAATTACCCATCACCACACACCCATTCACTCACCCATTACCCATCACCCCCCAACCCATTCACTCACCCATTACCCATCACCACACACCCATTCACTCACCCATTACCCATCACCCCCCACCCATTCACTCACCCATTAGCCATCACCACACACCCATTCACTCACCCATTACCCATCACCACACACCCATTAACTCACCCATTACCCATCACCACACACCCATTCACTCACCCATTACCCATCAACCCCCACCTATTCCCTCACCCATCACCCATCACCCCCAACCCATCACCCCCCACCCATTCACTCACCCATCACCCCACACCCATTACCCATCACCCCACCCATTCACTCTATTGTGAATGGCTATGGATGGATAATGGATATGGATATGGGATAGATGGATAATGGATATGGATGGATAATGGAGGGCTATTGGTGGGCCTTCGGCCCACCAATAGCCCTCCGCAGGAGCTAGCCAAAAAGTCCGCCCGGAGGGCGGCTTTGCGGCTAGTATATATATATATATATATATATATATATATATATATATATATATATATATATATATATATAATATATATATATATATATATATATTATATATATATATATATTATATATATATATATACATATATATATTGCTGACACGGACCTGCAGTCATCTCCTGAAACATCAGAGACCTCAACAGTCTGGGATCAAGCCAGGTAAGTCAACAACGGACCTTAATAATCCTAGCGCTTCGTGTCTTGAACGGAACGAAATTTTCCCTGACATCGGGTCATGCGTATTGCTTATGTCTTTTTGCTCCCTTCTGGATGCTATAACCATATACATGAGCCTTACCCATTCTTTTAGGGAGTACAACTTTGCATGTCAACCATAATTTTTTGAGTTCTTCTTAATAATTTGGTTCACACACACACACACCACCTTGCTGCGCTTTCGCCACACATGACATTTTACGTGCTCTCAGCCTTATATGTTATCCGTCTTACTATTGCAAGGATCTTCATTCCTTTATTTTTTCTCTGATGCACTCGATATAACTTAATGCCTTGTCATGTGTAATTTTTTTCTTTTAATATATCCTACATCCTGATCCATTAAAATAAGTGTATCGAAACTCCTCTTGAACTGAATTGGCCTTTTTTTCCAAATTGACGATTCAGCATTTTATATATTGTTTAGCCATTGGTCTGTCTAATGTATCGGTAAAAAATAAGTGTCACTAAGCACGAAAAACACGTTTGGCACAATTTTGTGGTCCGGTGTTCGATCCCCCCCCCGAAATTTTTCCACTGAGAGATTCGGGCGGTTACTGTCCCGCTTGAGCAAGGGGATAGTGGGGAATGGTGTGTGAAGTCAAAGCATTACCCAAATATCGGTAATAATGAACTCCAAGCTCGCACCGGGAGGGTGAAACTGGCGATCGTGAGTCTGATTCGCGTGGACCATGGGTAAATGACACACACACTCACACACACACTTGCAACATCCCTTCATCAATGAAGAATTTTTAATACTGTTGGATCCTCAGTGTCTTTATTTACTCTTGTGTGGTAGAATTAGATAATACATAATTTAAGACATCCATGGAAAACACCATGGCCAACTTGCCAACATCGTCGCTAAAATTAACCTTATCTAAAAGATACATGTCTATCCTCATGCAGATATCTTTTCTTTATATTTATCTGTTTGCGGCAACCTGCGGCAGCTTCTGAAAATATGCTGAATAGAACATATTTTTAGCCATCGTCAGTCTCGTCGACCAGCACCTGGCAGGCCTTGGACCTCCACAGCAAAATATAAACTAAATCAGACCTCCGCCGGGCGACATTTGGGAACATTCCTGATGAAGCTATAAGCAACCTATAGGTATATGAGTATGTATGTATATACGTAATCATCTAGTTGTATTTTTTAATGTATGTACTTCATGTTTATGTATATGATTAGATAAATGAATTTTTTTTTTCTCCTATACTTATACTGTGCTGGTGACTCACAGCAGTAGAACAGATGCAGCAGTCGTTGTAGTAGCAATGACGATTATGGCTTACAACAGTAGGTAACATAGTGCTGTTATTGAAATATATATATATATATATATATATATATATATATATATATATATATATATATATATATATATATATATATATATATATATATATATATATATATATATATATATATTATTATATATTATATATATATATATATATATATATATATATATAAGAGAGAGAGAAGAGAGAGAGATGAGAGAGAGAGAGAGAGAGAGAGAGAGAGAGAGAGAGAGAGAGAGAGGAGAGAGAGGAGAGAGAGAGAGAGAGAGAGAGAGAGAGAGAGAGAGAGAGAGAGATGAGTTGGTGGAGGGAAGAGCAGCAGCCTTACACACTCGTTGGCATTATGCTTGTTAGGACTGGATTCCTGCCGGTTTAGAGTGCATATTCCAATTAGCTTAGCAATCTTTGTATACCGACGGTGCGTTTTGGAAAGGCTGAGACGCTCCACCAACTATGGGATCGCGTGGTATAATGCGGCCAAAGAAAAGTCCAACAAATTGGCCCTCCTTTCTCTCTCTCTCTCTCTCTCTCTCTCTCTCTCTCTCTCTCTCTCTCTCTCTCTCTCTCTCTCTCTCCTCTCTCTCTCTCTCTCTCTCTCTCTCTCTCTCTCTCTCTCTCTCTCTCTCTCTCTCTCTCTCTCTCTCTCTCTCTCTCTCCTCTCTCTCTCTCTCTCTCTCTCTCTCTCTCTCTCTCTCTCTCTCTCTATCTACTATCTTCTCTCTCTCTCTCTTCTCTCCTCTCTCTCCTCATCTCTATCTTATCTCTCTTCTCTCTCTACTCTCTCTCTCCTCTCTCTCCTCTCTCTCTCTCTCTCTCTCTCTCTCTCTCTCTCTCTCTCTCTCTCTCTCTCTCTCTCTCTCTCTCTCTCTCTCTCTCTCTCTCTCTCTCTCCTTCTCTCTCTCCTCTCTCTCTCTTCTCTCTCTCTCTCTCTCTTCTATATCATAGTCATCAGATGGGACAAATGGTAACCTTTGTCACCTTGTGACAAATGGTAATCCAGAAATCCAAATCTAAAGAAAGTTAGAAACACGATATAAAAGTTGTATGTAGATATGTGTGTGTGTGTGTGTGCGTGCGCGCGCGCGCGCGCGTGTGTGTGTGTGTGTGTGTGTGTGTGTGTGTGTGTGTGTGTGTGTGTGTGTGTGTGTGTGTGTGTTTTGTGTGTGTGTCTGACTGTGTGTGTGTATGTGTGTATTCATCTAGTTGTATTTTACAGGACCAGAGCAACGCTCGTATGGCCCCGTCTCCATATCAACATTTATTTTTCTCATTCATCCGTAGTGTTGGCCGAAGCCACCACCCCGGGAGGCGGGTCACAAACCCCCGGCTAACACCCGGTGCCCATTCACTGCTGGGTGGACAGGGGCTCGGGTTTTAAGAAGACCGCCCGTCTGTCTTCGCCCCGCCCGGGGATCGAACCCGGGACTTCCCGGTTGTGAGCTGAGCGTGCTAACCCTTACACTATGGAGTTCCCGTGTGTGTGTGTGTGTGTGTGTGTGTGTGTGTGTGTGTATTCATCTAGTTCATCTAGTTGTATTTTACAGGGCCTGAGCTACACTTGTATGACCCCGTCTCAATGGGCCCCAGACATAACTACGTCACGATTTGTTTACATCGGTGCATTGTGGGGATAAGGCGGGGTCGCCGCGGGTGGACCTACGAAGGGAAAACTACGGCGATGGAAGAATTTCGAGTTATTTTGCGCGAAATTGATATTCCAGGTGCTATATTACAGTGCTCTGTTCTCGCTGACAACACTATAGAGAAGACCTGAGGTAATGGCTGATGTGCAGAGGCTTTTAAACCAAGAAAACAGAGTCACAACAGAGCCTCGTCAAAAGGTAAGCAACTGGTAGGTACGTAATGTGTCCCTACCACTTGCTTACTTCTTAATGAGACTCTGCTGTGACTGTTTTCCTGGTTTAGAAGCCTTTGCACATCAACCATTACCTCAGGTCTTCTCTATGTTGTCAGCGAGCACGGAAATATAGCACCTGGAATATCAATTTCGCCCAAAACAACTCGAAATTTTTTCATCGTCGTAGTCTTCTCTTTGTAGGTTGCACATATTCACGGTTATGATAGGATTAAAATACCTTATTAATTGAGTTCCTTTTGTTGTCTTTCCTCATAAAAAGTAGTGGTACATCATGGTTTAAGTGAGTATTACTTGACGAGCCAATGAATACTCTTGAGTCTATACCAACATCACCAACCTTTGCTTTGATTTATCTTATTACTCCATCCATAAACAAGTTGCATAACCACCGTGACATTACCCATCCTTGCCTCATGGTATACCTGGTACTGTCGTCTACCGATATTTTTCTCCCTACACAAATCGGGAAAACTCGCCGACGGTAATGGCTAGGTTAGATTTTGGTTTGATTTATCTCATTACTCCATCCACAAACAAGTTGCATAACCACGGTGACATTACCCATCCTTGCCTCATGGTACCTGGTACTCTCGTCTACCGAAATGCTGGTCCCTACATAAATCGGGGAAAACTCAACGACGGTAATGGTTAGGTTAGGGGTAATAATGGACGAGAGTTGCGCGGTCGTTTTCAGAGATACAGACATTTTTTTCTTGGCCTACAATAGGTGCTTGTTTTAATGGAGATAGTGGGTTTTTTGCGCAAACCCATTGAAAAAAAAAAAAAAAAAAAATGAAACAACCTAACTTTATAGGTTTTAATGAAAGCTAACCTAACCTTAACCACAAAGTATACCTAACCTAACCTTATAGGTTTCATTAAAGCCTAAAAGACCCAGATTCAGTGTTTTTAATGGAAACGGTACCATAAAATTCGGATTTAAAATTTCGAAGTTGTTTTGGGCGAAATTGATATTCCAGGTGCTATATTTCCGTGCTCGCTGACAACATAGAGAAGACCTGAGGTGATGGTTGATGTGCAAGGGCTTCTAAACCAGGAAAACAGTCACAGCAGAGTCTCATTAAGAAGTAAGCAAGTGGTAGGGACACATTACGTACCTACCAGTTGCTTACCTTTTGACGAGGCTCTGTTACGACTCTGTTTTCTTGGTTTAAAAGCCTCTGCACATCAGCCATTACCTCAGGTCTTCTCTATAGTGTTGTCAGCGAGAACAGAGCACTGTAATATAGCACCTGGAATATCAATTTCGCGCAAAATAACTCGAAATTCTTCCATCGCCGTAGTTTTCCCTTCGTAGGTCCACCCGCGGCGACCCCGCCTTATCCCCACAATGCACCGATGTAAACAAACCGTGACGTAGTTATGGGTAGGGTCCATTGCTACATTTTATCATTCATCCATAGTGCTTAGTGTTGGCCGAAGCCACCAACCCGGGAGGCGGGTCATAAACCCCGGCGGTGTGTGTGTGTGTGTGTGTGCTTGTTCCCTCTTGTGAACAGTTTACCAGTATTCTGTTAAGGTATTTAAGGTGACCAATGGTGAATAAATGGGTATAACCAAGTACATGGAGGACTTTTTGGATGACAGTAACGTTCTTTCGGTGGTGGTGGGATGGTTTAAAGTTACAAGTATAGTGATTCCAATGGTCTAAGGGGTGATGGTGGTTGTGGTAGTGCAGGTGTAGTAGCAATTCCTCATTTCAACAACATGTCAACGGTCTCAGATTCTGTAGCTACAGTTTTTATCCAGAGGGCGTGAATATAGGTGTTGCATTAGATTAGGAATATCTAAATCTAAAAATAATGCATATAAGTAGATGCATGTACCATAAGAATATAAAGTTGATTAAAAATGTATAACATACTGAGAACATAAGAACATAAGCAAATAAGGAAGCTACAAGAGGCTGTGAGACCTACACGAGGTAGTTCCTGTTACTTAACACTACCTACATCCACCTTTCATCCCCATCCATGAATTTATCTAGCCTCCTTTTGAAGCTCTCTAATGACTCAGCACTGCCTACATGTCTACTGAGTCCATTCCAATCCTTTACCACCCTATTTGTGAACCAGTTTTTCCCTATATCTTTTTTATATCTACGTTTTTCCAGCTTGAATCCGTTACTTCTTGTTCTTCCCTGGTTACTAGCCGTAAGAACGTTTCCTACCTCTCCTATATTATATCCCTTTATCCACTTAAAAACTTCTATCAGATCGCCCCTTACTCTGCGTCTCTTGAGTGAGTGTAAATTTAATAGCTTCAATCACTTCTCATAACAAAAGTTACGCATCCCTTGAATAATTTTGGTCATTCTTTTCTATACTGATTCTAACAAGGCCTATATCCATCCTGTAATATGGAGACCAAAACTGAACCGCATAGTCTAGGTGATGACTGAATAGAGCCAAATAAAGCTTTATAATAACCTCAGCACTTCTACTTTTAACAATTTTGGTAATAAATCCTAACACCCTATTAGGTCTATTTCTAGCCTCAATACATTTCTTCTTAGGTTGGAGGTCTGAGCTCACCCTCACTCCCAGATCTTTCTCACTCTCTGATCTTTTCAGCGATACATTGCGTATGGTGTATCTATTACCACGGTTTTTTCTACCAACATTCATAACGCTGCACTTATCAATAAAATTCCATCTGCCATCTGACTACTCACTCATTGAGTTTATTTAAGTCTCCCTGCAATATGTTTACATCAGACTGTGATCCAATAATCCTACCTGATAATTTAGTATCATCAGCAAACTTGTTGATATCATTGCTAATACCTCTATCCAAATCGTTAATGTAAATCAAAAGTAGTAATGGATCCAATGAAGAACCTTCCCATCTATTCCATGAGCCTTAAGCTTATTTAAGAGTCTCTCGTGTGGTACTTTGGCGAATGCCTTACTAAAGTCCAGGTATATTATATCAATCCTTATCATTATCTGCTGTCTCATAAACTTTCTTATAAAAACTCAACAAACTGGTGAGACATGACCTACTCCTGGTAAATCCATGTTGTGAATCATTGACCAAACTATGTTTTTCTAAATGCTCGCTAATGTTTTTTGCAATAATAAATTCCAATGATTTACCTACCACTGACGTTAAACTAACGGGTCGATGATTTGACATTAATCCTCTGTCACTCTTCTTAAATATGGGGACTACATTTCCTTTCCTCCACATTAACCGCACTTAGCCTATATCAACTGATTTCCTAAAAATGTAGACTAACGACTCACTAACAAAATCTTTGCATTCTTTTAATATTCTGGGATAAACTTCATCTGGTCCTGGTAACTCAAAATTCTTCATTTTATCTATACCCTCTTCTACCATTTCCCTAGTTATCACAATATCTTTGAGTTTCTCTTCATCGCTTCCTTTAAACATCTGTTCACTATTAGGTATCGTCTGTGTATCCTCCTGAGTAAAAACACTTAAGAAATAATCATTTAAATTTTTACACACATCCTCATCCGTAGTTACGATCTCACTCTGCTCTAATCTTAACGGCCCCACTAATTCCCTTGTCTTCGTATTATATACCTGAAAGAACCCCTTAAGTCGTTCTTTGCCTGTCCAGCGATCTTAATCTCATAATTGTTCTTAGCTACTCTTGTTAATCTCTTTACTGTCTTCGCCATCGCGCTATACTGTTCTTTGCTCACCTGTTCAGCCTTAAACCTTAAGTACATGTTTCTTTTTACTTCAATGATGTGTTTTAAAAATCGTAGTCATCCATTTCAGGTCATTCTTCCTTGATCTTATCGACCTCTAAGGAATATTCTTTTTCTGTCTTGCAATTAAATTCCTTACAAATAATGTATAATCCTCATCCTCCCTGACCTCACTAACACCTGTCTCAGCGCTGACTTCGGACCACTCCTTCCCCTCCATCCTACACCCCGAGTTAATCCCCTCCAGGTGTCTTCTTAATCCTGCACAATTAGCTCTTCTGAAGTCAGGTACTCTTTGCTTATTAACATTTATATTTCCTACTTCCCATTTTAAGCAAAGCATGATTTCACAATGATCTTTGTTCCCTAGCGTACCTCCAACCTCCACCTCTGTAATATAATCTTCCCTGTTTGTCAGTAATACATCTAGAATAGTATCTCCTCTAGTAGGCTCCCTGATTGCTTGCCTTAGAAAGTAATCCTGAACTGTATTTAACAATTCCGCTGTGTCACTGTCTCCAATAATTAAATCCCAGTAACTATTCCTAGGATTAAAACGCTTCTCATATACCATTATATCACATCGATTATATGTGCAAGCCTTGCTTATTTCTTGCCATATAGAAGCTGAATCCTCTTTACATAAGTTTGGAGGCCTATACACTACACCCAAAACCATTTTCTCAGATCCCTCCGTAACCTCTACCCATATAGACTCTATGCTAACATCTGTTTTTATAACATTATTAACGCAACACTGCAATGTATCTCTTTTATAAAGCGCAATTCCACCACCTCGCCTGCCTAACCAGTCCTTGTGAAATAACTTATACCCAGCAATCTCTACCTCCGAATCAAATACCTTTCCTGCTATATCCAACCATGTTTCTGTTAATGCTATTATATCAAAATCCTCTACACTATTTATTCCCCTCAGGAAATCTATCTTGTTTAAAATCCTCTTACAGTTTGTATCTTCAAGCAACTCCTCTTCATCTTATCCATTTTCCCTATATCTTTAACTAACCCTCTCCTGTCTCTCTTCTTACCAGTCACTTTAGTTCCCTGCCTTCTGAAACTCCTCCTAGAGTCACAACTTTCCTTTACCACGACCCCAGTGCCTAATCCCCGGTTCTCTATCTTAAAAAAACCTGCAATGCACCTACTTCCCTTGCAAGGGATTCAAACAAGATCTGAACCCCTTTCCTCGAAAGGTGCACCCCATCCCTGTGGTAGAGGTGGTTATGCCTGAAAAAGAGGTCCCAGTTGTCGACAATGGCCCAACCATTGGCTTTGCAGTGAAATGCCAGCCGGCAATTCAGAGCAATAGCCCTGGAGCACCACACGTCGTCAACAATGCGTATTGGAAGGACACCACACACCACTGGGACACCCCCATGTCCCAAACCTTACCTACAGCCTCTTTGAACTGCCGTAGCAATACCTCCCTCCTTACACACTCAACATCGTTTCCCCCAGCGCTCAGGCAGACAATGGACTTGTTCCCTTGGTCGGCCATGCACTCAACTATCTTATCAACAACATAACCTATCCCTTTCCCTGGGTAACTCACCGACTTCATACGCATCCCGTCTGTCACAAAACCTGCTGTCTAGGTACCTAACTTGACTGACCCCCACAACCAAGATTTTACCTTCGGGTAGGGATTTATCGTCTACCTTTTTACCCTTTACCTCCTTTTCTTCCTCTTGCAGCCCCGAGAGTACCTGAAATGAATTCGTGCACACAACATGGTCATTGTTTACCTTTCTCTGCTTCGGGCGCGCTCCTCCTTGCTCAACCACTTTCCATCCCCCATTCCCTGGTGACTTACTAGGCACTCCACCCTTACCATTACCACCAGGCACGCATCCCTCTGGTACCCTTCCAGGTACATCTCTCGCATATGCCCCTCCACTCACTCCACTTGGACCTCCACCTCCACACTTAAGATTTCGTATCTCTATCTCCTGTCTCTACACAACTCTTTTCAATTCGTTCACTTCACTTACAAAGCAAGCACCTTTTCAGGTCTTCAATCGCCTCAAGAATACACAGGGCGCCAAAATATTGTTCGCGACATCATAACACAGCGCTTCCATACAGGAATTCAGAAAATGTACTCTATGGCAGCCTACTGACTTCCGAGAGAGATATCTTACATATGGCAG
Organism: Chionoecetes opilio; assembly: GCA_016584305.1. Taxonomy (NCBI): domain Eukaryota; kingdom Metazoa; phylum Arthropoda; class Malacostraca; order Decapoda; family Majidae; genus Chionoecetes; species Chionoecetes opilio. The sequence goes on from JACEEZ010019715.1 coordinate 725,911, forward strand.
CTTGTTTAAGGCACGGGCACTGCCCGTGCATCGATTCGTCTCTTCAAGTTGCTATTTAGTGTCCAGTAGGGTACGCCGTATAACAAAAATTCTTTTTCTCAACTTTGGCATGCCAATTTCCTATGTAAAATGGAATCCTAAGACGATTTTATCGAGTTCCATTTTTGCATTTGAGCAATTCTTACTATGCAAAATCGCACTTTTATATTGCACCCTTATCGAATAATGCTTAAATGAGTACGCAGTGTCCGGTTGGTCCTGTGTATTGCATCATGCACCAATATGAGTTCCAAATGAATAGCGTGGTAAGCTCTTTCTGATCAGTTGGTTCATCAGACACTACATCACAGTGTCACAGCCTCTACGTTGGCCTAGAACATGTCCATCATGTCCTTCTTAGACCTGAAGCAGGGCATGGTCTCCCGGTGGAGGGCCCGAGCCCGGATGAACCCGTCTCTGGACTGCTGTCCCACCACTGCTACCGCAGCCTCTGTCACCTGCTTCACGACTCTTTCGGTGCTCTGAGTGTGGATAGAGAACTCCGGAACCTCGTACGGCTTGACCAGGATCTCCTGGATCTGATCCCCGGACAATGAAACAGGTGAATACCGGCTCGTGCACCTGGCCAGGCTGCCAGCTGATCAGTGTCTGCAAGCTGGTGGCTGACAAGTTCAGCTTGGGTGTGATGCGAGGTCTTACACTGGTGTCCCCATACTCCTCGCCAGCCCTCAGCTTCAAAATCTGGGTCATGGCGAACCTGCGGTCGTCCTCACTCTGACTCGCCATCAGCGAGAGGAGGACACATTCTGAGTGTGTGAACCATGCTCCTGTCCGCACGTAGAAGGTCACAGCTGTTTGGACCTTCTTGGGCTGCGACCTCATCACTCTGAGCTGCGTGAGGATGTGCTTGGGGCCGTCCTCTATTCTCTGGTGAACCTTGATGTCGTAGTAGAGTTTGAAGTACACCTGCAGGCAGTACTTGACTAGGATTTCCAGGGTGTTCAGTTCTTTGCCAGTCAGTCCATGCTTTCTGGTCCACATGTACACGAGCGACTGGGCTGTGGTGAGCCATCTGGAGTGGGACACCTTGCCATACTTGATCTCCTGCAGCTCGGACGGGAGAACGCCCCGCTTCACAGCCTGGACCAGCTGGTAGGAGACCTGCTGGTCAGTGGACATGTTGACCAGGATATACTCCGGTATCTCCGTGAGATCTTCACCGCCTGGCACTCCTCTGAACTCTGCGTTGTACTGCATCTCATTCACACTGGACAGCAGACTGCACACTGGACCCGTGAAGCCAGTGTCAGATGAGGTAGGCCCGTCGATGCTGGTGATAAGGTGGCGCAGGGGCAACTCGTTTGTGTGAAACACGCATATACTCCAGAAGAGCTTGCGTCCCAGCATCTTCTCCAAATGGGCGTGAGTACCACCCTTCCACCCCGTGTTGGCCCTAGTTGAGTCACCTTGCAGTACGATCAGTGAGTCGGTGGAGTCGTATGTCACCAGCAGATCATAGAGAGCCTGAGCCACCTTGAACGCAGGCTTCTCAGGTGGCACCGGGTCCTCTGGTACAAAGTGCCAAAGGTACCTTCCAGATGGCTCCTCTGTCACTGACACATGCTCCTCCCTGATCATCCTTGGGTGCAGTTTCCCATAGCTGTCGGGCACCATCGCCCTGGTCTTGTCCTTCCTCCCATCGTAACCCAATCCAACTATTTTGGTACCCTGGTTAGGGTACGCCGTATAGCAAAAATTCTTTTTCTCAACTTTGGCATGCCAATTTCCTATGTAAAATGGAATTCTAAGACGATTTTATCTAATTCCATTTTTGCATTTGAGCAATTCTTACTATGCAAAATCGCACTTTAAGCTATGTTTTGCATATAAATATAAAAGTCCATTTTTGCATAGCAAAAAGTGCTCAAACCAAAAAGTTGAAGCGTACAAACTACCCTTAAAATTCTATTTTACATAAGAAAACACCCTTCCAAATTCGAAATAATCTATATTTCACTTTTCATTGGACCTACGGCGTACCCTAACGGGCAGTCCATCAAGACCGTTGAGGAATGTTCAGATGCCACTTGTCAATTATAGACGAAGCATTTAAAAAAGTATCGCCTTCTTTCCCGCGAGTAATTTGAACAGACGCGCATTGGTATAACTATCATTATTTTCATAATGGGTGGCAAGAAAGACCTAACAAAGGAGCAAATTAAAGTTATTGTATCTCTACACAAGGCAGAGAGGCCAGTGGAAGAAATATCAAGGATTGTGGATGTTACGAGGAAATTTGTGCATAAGTGGGTGGAGAGTTACGGGGTGGCTTGGCGGGGTCGCGGCAGCCGCGACACCGTAACATTATAAGTGGCCAGGGCGAGGATGTAAAAGTCATATCGCAATATTTTTCTAGCTCTTATTTGAGGATGGGCATCCACTTGACGTTTCATGACATTTAGGGTGCTTGCTGATGTTTTACATCCTCACCCTGGCCACTTATAATGTTACGGTGTCGCGGCTGCCGCTACCCCCCCACCCCACCCCGAAACTCTCCACCCACTTATGCACAAATTTTCTCGTAACATCCACAATCCTTGATATTTCTTCCACTGGCCTCTCTGCCTTGTGTAGAGATACAATAACTTTAATTTGCTCCTTTGTTAGGTCTTTCTTGCCACCCATTATGAAAATAATGATAGTTATACCAATGCGCGTCTGTTCAAATTACTCGCGGGAAGGAAGGCGATACTTTTTAAAATGCTTCGTCTATAATTGACAAATGGCATCTGAACATTCCTCAACGGTCTTGATGGACTGCCGGTGCCTTAAACAAGCTGCCATATGTAAGATATCTCTCTCGGAAGTCAGTAGGCTGCCATAGAGTACATTTTCTGAATTCCCGTATGGAAGCGCTGTGTTATGATGTCGCGAACAATATATTGGCGCGCTGTGTAGACTTAAGTTCCCCACCACAACCTTCATTGCACTCTCCCTTGACCCTTCTCTCTCTTTCTAATACACTCGCAATCACCTCAGACTGCTTCACTCCACTCACTACACCCTCTCCTCCACTCACCCCACCCTCGTTTCCACTCACAACACCGTCACCTCCACAAACAACCCCATCTCTAAGCTCCACTGGAGCTGTCATACTAATCCTCTTATGACCTGACTTCGACACACAAGGAGAGGCAAGGAACACGTCTTGTCTCCTTCCCCGACAGACAACGACTGACTAATTTGTTGGCCTGTATCCACTGATTTATCAACAACAATTCAATTTGCAAATTAAGGTGTGAGGAGTTGAGATTACTATCAGCTAATAGGAGATTTGTATCGTCAGCATATAAGGTACATATAAATTTTGAACTAGTATTGGTTATGTTATATATATATATATATATATATATATATATATATATATATATATATTATATATATATATATATATATATATATATATATATATATATATATATATATATGAGAAAATGTATAGGCCCTAAAATAGATCCTTGAGGTACACCCTTAGATATAGATTTTGAAAGAGAATAAGTGGAATTACAAAAAAACACTTTGTGACCTGTTACTAAGATAGCTATTAAATAATTGGTGAGTCACACCTCTTATCCCAATTTTTTTCAAATTTGTCGAGAAGTAGTATCTGGTGATCTAAAGAATCAAAGGCTTTTGATAAATCTATGAATATTCCTGCAACTTATTATTTACCTTCCGAATATTGGTATACGTAACTGACAAACTGTAAAATTGCTTTTTCTGTAGAGCGGTTTGATCTGAAGCCATGTTGAGAGTCAGATAATAAGCTGTTTTCCTCCTAGTAGTTAATCAGGCGAGTATAAATTGCCTTTTCAAATATTTTACTTAAAGCAGGAAGGGTTGAGATGGGACGATAGTTTCTTATATCATTATTGCTCCCTGACTTATGTAATGGTATTACCTTTTTTTTTTTTTTTTTTTCTGGAAATTTACCTGTTTTAAAGGAAAGATTAATTATGTGTGTCAATGGATGAGAAATAGAAGAGGCAGTGAGCTTTAAAAGTTTAGGTGAAATGTCGTCACAACCAGCTCCGTCAGACTCAATGGCTATTAGGTACTTCTCAGTCTCCGTCGACTCTATTGGAGTCAAATACATAGAAAAGGCTGGAGGAATGCATAAATATTGTTTATTATATGTGAGTAGTTATCTAGGTTATTATTGGTTAAAGAATCTCTGAACCGCAAGAAATGATCATTAGACTTATCTGCAGTGGAGGTTTTAATTAAATTAAATTGTCAATTGATGTAATTAAAGTTCTGCCAATAATTTTATTAATAGACTGCCAGTGTGATTTGGGACTATCTTGAGTTTGTTTTAATTGATCTTTATGGTATTTTTTTTCGCAGCCCTTAAAACAGATGTTAATTTATTTCTATAGATTCGATATATTTCTCGAAAAGTTATTGGCCATTTGTGTGCTAATCTCACTAGTGAGTTAAGCCCCATTCACACATTCCATAATCGAACCACGAACGCGCCAACATTGCAATGCGCAGCGCCGTCATGGTCCTGGTTATGGGTCCATCGTGACCGATCGTGACGCTCGTGACGCGCTCTGCCGAGGCCACGAAAAGTTAGTGCGTGCACTAAAAAATCGGGAAGCTCCCCGATTTTTGTACCCAACGCAGCGCTATCGTAAGTCTATCGTGACGCTATCGTTATCTATCTAGCAGCTTCGTGACACTATCGTGATCGTCGTATTTCTATCGTGACGATAAGAAAACGTTACGCGAGGCTTCATTCCTACCTTCCCCCCCCTTTTTTGCACCCTCTTCCGCCTCCCTCCCTTTTCTTATTCACCTCCACCCACCCCCAACTCCACAACCCCTACTCCCATGACCACGTGGTGATGCCACCTACCCCCTGCTCTCTTCCCCCTATACTACTCCCATGACCACGTGGTGATGGGAGTAGGGAGTAGGAGGTGGATGGTGGATCCACCCCCGTTTTAACCACTCACACCCCCAACAACGCCTTCTCCATCCCCAACCCCCCCGTTTCCCCACGAACACCATCACCCCCTTCTTTATTACAACCCTCCACCCGTCTCCCCCCTTCTCCATTACAAACACAACCGTTTCTCCCACCTTCATCTCTAGCCCCCCTTCCTTCTCCATCACCATGGCAACACCCACCCACGTGTGAGGCATGTTGCTACCTATTGACGCTATCGTGATACGTTCATGGCACCGTCATGGCACTGTCGTAGTTATCGTAGCTCTATCGGGACGACAAAATGAATGTTAATTTTCCATTCGTGACTTAGTCTTACAGCTGTCATGACTCCATCGTGACCATCTTACGACCGTCATGACACATACTTACAGGCAGCGTGACATAGTTGTGAGGCTATCGTGGTCGGCGTTTATCGGGGTCAAATTTCACAATAGCGTCAATAATCAAATTGGTGGCGCTATCGTGGTTCGATTATGGAATGTGTGAAGGGAGCTTTAGTGAACTAGCAGCGGTGTCTGGGGGGGGGGGGGGTTGCAGTCCCCAGTTATGGCAGGAAGGTTTTGGTCTATAGGGAATATTGTTTTAAACTGCATATTTACCCTTTGAATTGTAACAAAAGAGTTATAACTCATTCAATTTCATCTGATTAACCAAAGAAATAAAACTAATTTACAGTGGCTAAAGCACAACATTCCTGCAGGTACCATTCCTCCTGACTGGAAAAGGGGGCTGGTCGTCCCTATCTGGAAAGGCAAAGGGGACCGTCAGGACTGCAACAATTACCGCGGTATTACACTGCTCAGCGTACCAGGCAAGGTGCTTGCCCATCTATTGCTGACACGGATTCGCAGTCATCTGGTGAAGTATCAGAGACCTCAGCAGTCTGGGTTCACGCCTGGTAAGTCAACAACGGACCGTATCCCAGCGCTTCGTGTTCTGGTGGAACGCTGACGTGAGTTTCGACAGGGGATGCTTGCAGCCTATGTTGATCTCAAGAAGGCGTTTCACTCAGTGCATCGTGAGTCACTCTGGGATCTTCTGCGACTTCGAGGGATTCCTGCAAGGACTATTGGTTTGATAACTGGTCTGTATTCTGGGACTGAGAGTGCTGTGAAGTGTGGGGCAGGTGTATCCGGCTTCTTTCCTGTGAATACAGGAGTGAGGCAAGGGTGCGTCCTTGCCCCATCGCTTTTCAACGCTTGTATGGACTGGGTATTGGACAAGGTTGTAGATCAAAGTGATTGTGGAGCATCTGTCGGCAACACCAAGATCACTGATCTTGTTTTTGCCGATGATGCAGTAATCTTTGCTGAGTCGCTGGAGGTCCTGGTGATGGCTCTCGAGGCGCTGCACGAAGAGGCAAAGCCTTTGGGACTTGAGGTCTCTGGCTTAAGACCAAGGTCCAGGTGTTTGGAGACTTACTAGATGAAGCAGTACAGTCTGTTCATGCGTGTGGCGAGGACATTGAGATCTTGGAAAGTTTTACATACCTTGGTAGCGCAGTCCACAATGACGGCGGGTCACGTCAAGAAGTCTTACGGCGGATTGGCATAGCCCACGGTGTTATGGACTCGCTCAGTGGGAGTATTTGGCGTTGTCGGTACCTGTGCAGGAGGACAAAGATCCGGATCTTCAAATCGCTTGTGATCCCTGTCTTACTCTATGGTTGTGAGACATGGACACTAAATAGTGACTTGAAGAGACGAATCAATGCCTTTGGTAATAAGTGTCTTCGCAGAATCATGGGGTATCGCTGGGATGATTACGTGTCAAATCAGCGATTGCACCGTGAGACTGAATCGAGGCCTATTAGCTGCATAGTCCGTCAACGCCAACTTCGGCTATATGGGCATGTGGCACGCTACCCTGAAACCGATCCTTCCCATCGGGTTGTGTCTGTAAGAGACAATCCGACGTGGAGGAGGCCAAGGGGGCGCCCACAAGGCTCGTGGCTGGGGCAAGTTGATGTTTCTTGTCGAGAGCTGCTTGGTATGGGAAAGGAGCCTGCATGGGAACTCGCGCGTGGTGACCCCCGGGAGGCGGGAGATAGGGCGAGGCGACGCGCCCCCCGGCGTATGCCCCCAATGATTGATTGAAAGCACAATACTATAAGCACGTCGCACGTGTAATTTATATGAGGGTCAGAAGCCTTTGACATAGCTCAATGTAATGACGCCATCACCAAAACATAACCTAATATTGTGCAAAATGAATAATTCAATTTTATCTGATTAACGAAAGAAATTATATATCTAACAGTGTGGCGAAAGCACAATAATATTATAATCACGTCTCACTGTAATGCTTATCAGGGTAGGAGGCCTCTGATATAGGTTAATGTAAAGATGCCATCACCTAAACATACAATGAAAACCTATTATTGTGCGAAATGGTCCCGAAATCCAAAAATATTGGACGCAAAGCAAAATGCACTCACCTTGGGAGGTGTCTGCTATTGTCTGCTGCGCTTGAACCTCGACGGTATTTAAATCAATATATAAACATGACTTTGCTTCCATGAAAAAACTTGCCATATACATAAATGTATATGGCAATTGTGTTGGCACAATGGCATTGCATTGTGTTTTCTATGTCATAAAATGCTTGATAGTAATGAAAAAAACTATACACTGAATGGAAAATATGTTGGTTACTCAGTGAGAGGGAGGTCTTGCCATACCAGCACTCACGTTTGTCAGGCTATTCCAATACTACTTCAATGCCATTCCTGGCGATGCAGCGCCTGACGGAGCGCTTGTGGCGTTTAAAAGTAAGAAATGACAGATCGCCTGGTGAACACTCTCGCCAGGACTGGCGAAGGGTTTTAAAAGTACGGCCTAAGTATGTTCTGTGTAGTATATTATCAGATACCCCAGAAAATAAGAACATAAGAAATTAAGGAAGCTACAAAAGGCCGTGAGGCCTACACGTGGTAGTTCCTGATCCCCCTACGTCGTCACATTCTTCACTTATGTGTTCCAGCTCTGGTATATTGCATCAGGTATGTATAAATAACGTCGGTATAAACATCTCAACTGTCTAAAATATTTTTTTTCTTAAGAAAAATAAATCACACATTTTGTATACATTTGTTTATGTGGTCTTCTTCTTCTTGTGACCTCTTCTGCTTAGTATCGCTTTGTAGGTTGTCTGTCAAGCTCGAGCTCGAGCTTGACACATATCTTCCTTCTCTGCCACTCTGTAGCCCTTTCTTTTCCTACCACCTGTGGGGAGAGAAAGGGCACAACAGGGCAGTATATACACAGGCATAAGTCCATCCTATCAACTACCCTCCTATACGTCTTCAACATTCCCTCGCAATCTTTTTTCCCAAGCCTGCTTAAAAACACCTTAGTTATCGCTACTATTTTCCTCCTCTCTTCATTACTCCCATACAGTCCTAACACAGTAAGGATTACCCCATCCACCTCGTATATCCTTCTATCCCATTCACTGCCCCCTATCACTCCTAATATGGACTGTATCAGCCTCCTCCTCTCATGCTCATATCTCCCACACTCTATTATCAAGTGTTCAATAGTTTCCCTTGTTTCTCTACAGAAGCTACAGGCCTGGTCCTGCCTATCCCTACTCCTAGCCTTCTAGTGTTCCTGTTCTTGCCTTCACAAACAGTCTGCTTCCCCAATCTCCTGCATGCTAGTGAAGTGCCTCAGGCTTCTCTTTCCTACAGCACCACTTTAACGTGGAGTTACCCTACATACCTGCTCTCCACCTAGCTAGTCCATTGTCTTCTATTCTTATCCTCACCTCCTTGGTTCTTATCCGGTCCCAGGTTTCTACTAGGTTTTCCCTCCTTTTCCACCTCTCCAATTCCTTTTTCCATATAGAGCTTGTCCCAACCTCCTTCAGAATCTGCTTCACCCATTTATCCTCACTAAGTCCCTCTATTTTCTTCAAGAATTTAAGTTTCTCTTATAAAATCCTTTCCCTGAAGGTGCTAAACCCCATATAACCCCGAATGGCCTCCACAGCTGTGCTGGTTGGGGCTCCTAATCCCCATCTACAAATAATATTATGTGTCCTCTCTAGCTTAGTAATGTCTCCCTCCCGATAATAGGTTATTTCAGACTCATACAAGCAATATGGCACTGCCATTCCTTTCCAAAGACTCCTACCTACTTCATATTTGTTAATTGTCCTTTTTTTCCCCGTTAATGATCATGCCTGTCATCCTCCTAGCCTTTCCCTCATTAGTTTTCCTTTGTCTTTCTCCTCCAACTCCTTCCTTACTTACTTCCAGTCCTAGGTATGTATAGTGTATATCTATCAACTACCTCTAGAATGTTGTTCCTTAGAACCCACTGACCTTCCTCTCTGCTGTTGAACTCCACCACCTTACTCTTCCTGAGACTGAACCTAATGTTCCATTCCCTTCCATAACTGTTGACTATTCCCAGCAACTCCTCCATGTCTTCCTTCCTCTTTGCCATGAAAACTACATCGTCTGCATACGCTAAACATGCTAGTTTTCTATTCCCCACTCTGACTCCTTTCTCTGACTTTCTGATCCTCACTATCAGTTCCTCTATGTAGATGTTGAAGAGTGTTGGAGAGATAATCCCTGCCGAACTCCTATGTTATTCTTCATCCATCCTGTGCTGATATCTCCTAGTGTGAACTTTACCTCGTTTTCCTTATACAACTCCCTAATTACCTGCACCACCTTATCATCTACTCCTAGGTGTGCCAATAGTCTCATTAATTTTTTTCTATCAACCGAATCGTATGCTTTCTCAATATCTATAAATAACCAGGGACAGCCTCTTTTGCCTACGGCTCCTCTCTATGATTTCTTTTTTCACCAACAAGTTTTCTAAAACCCCCTTTTCCTTTCCTGAACCCATTTTTCTTTCTCCCAGCACCGTATCTTCCTCCAGCCATGACATTAGCTTGTTGTTTATCACCCACCCAAATACCTTGGCCAGTACATTCATCACTGCTATGGGTCTGTAATTCCCTATTTCCTCTTTTGGCTTCCCTCCTCCTTTATGTATAAGTGTAACCCTACTCCTTTTCTATCTTGAGGCACCTCACCTTTCTCCAAAATCTCTCTAAACAGATTAACTAGAGCTAGTTTTAACCCTTCTCCTCCATAGTTTATGAATTCCCTTATGATTCCATCTGTTCCTCCTGATTTTCCTATCTTGATTGCTTGTATATCTGAAGCTACATCCTGCTCCTCTATTACTACATTTTCCATTTATCTTTCTTCACTGTAGATAACTAAGTTCCCTACTTCCTCTCCCTCTTCTTCCTCCTTCCATATGACTTTCCTCCAGTATTCTTGCACTACAGGTATAATCTCTTCCTCTCCTGTTAACTCTCTATCCTCCATCTTCAGCCTAACCTCTTGGTGCCCACTGGCCCCACCTAGGTTTCTCCTCAGTCTTCTCCATCCTTCCTTTTCTCTTTCCCTTCTAGGCATATTACGAAGTACCTGTGCCTGTTCTTCTTCCCACTTTCCTATCTTCTTCCTAACTAAGGACTGGGCTCTTTTCTTTGCCTCTTGGTATCTATCCCAGGCCTCCCTCCATTCTTCCTCATACCTCCACCCTTAAAGTCTTGCTAATTTGGCCAAACTTCTCTGTTTCCTGTTCTCTTTTTTTCTATCTCGTATTGCCTGTCCGACACCCACCAACCTCCCACCAACCTTTGAGCCTCGTTTTTCCTATTTTGAATTGCTTTGTTCCTATCGCTTTCTTGGCTTCCTGTCTAATGACGTTCTTGATCCCTTGTTCCCACTCACTAACAGTGCTCCCAATCCCTTCTGTATCTCCTGGCATAGTATTCTCCATTCCTTGACAATACTCTATCCAGTTAGCGTTTTTCACATCCCATTTTTCTTTCCATATTACCTTCTTAGCTTTATTTTCATCCCTGTGTTTGCCACACGTGATCCCTATTAGTCCATGAGCCAGGCCAGATATCGGTACCACCTGGGGTGACTAAACTATCATGCTTTGATCTGATTATCTATATCCTCATTTTTCAAAATCCTGCATCCTTGTCTATCTACAGACTCATTGATGAGTATATAATCTATCGCCGACTCATTGTTTCTATCTCTCCATGTTGTTGGGTTTTCTAACTCCCAATTCTGTATTCTACAGCCCGACCTTTCAGCAAAATCTAATAACAACTCTCCGTTCCTGTTAGCTCTTTCCTCCATCAGGCCAATATGATCATTCATGTCGCCCATTATCACCCATTTGTCCCTCCCGACCTTTTCTTTGATCTCAATCATCACCTCAAACACCTTTCTATTGTTTTCCTGATTTCTACGACCTTCTACTCCCATATATACTATTGTCGCCCACCTTACTTCTTTCTTTTCCCTAACTTTTACCGTTACTATACCTCCTTTATTATAACCTAGCTGGTTTTCTGTATCCCTGTATAGGTTTATTTTTTCAATAGTTCTTCCTGACTTTTCTTTCATAAGTATTCCTGCATCTCCTCCCTTTTTTTTCTCCTACCTTCCTTCCTCTGCCAATTCCTACTCAACCTCCTTCATCCCACTCAATGCTGTCATGTATTGTTGTAGGTCTCGAGACCGGTCTCGAGACCAGTTTGATGTGGTCTTGGTCTTGGTCTTGGTCTCGTATGATGTGGTCTTGGTCTTGATCTTGGTCTCGAAGCTTCTGGTCTCGGAGTTTGGCTCGAGACCAGGTCGAGACCAGGATTAAAAAGTGCATCATGGAGAGGTCGGGATTTATTATCATACACGGAGAAAAATCATGGCAGTTTCGATTCACGGCGCGCCATACAGCGTTGTACTGTCTATAGATACTGCCTGATTAGCTCTGCAGTGATGATGCATGAGCTTAGCCCTGCGAGGGCTGATAGAGTGCGTGCGAGTCGAGAGAACATGCATGACGTGGCCATTATCGCAGTGATAATCTCCGTTTGCACGCACGCATGTTTGCAGCTCCGTTCACCTCTGTGTACTTCATATATGTGTAGGCCTATGCAATCCCTGCACCCTTCGTACACGTACACCACAGGTTTAGCTAGCTCGCTTGGAAAAAGTAACCACAAAAATTGCTATTTTCCTAAGTTTGTTTCTTCATGCCAACGAAGCAATGAAAGCAGAAATATTTGACCTAGATGTTCAGTTGTTCACATATATGAAATTTTGTAAATATATTTCCTCCCTTATAAGTTACCCTTACCCCTCTTCTACCAGAGCTCGTTAGTCGTTACATCGAGCACATCTGGCAGCAGGGTTGCCAGGTGCACAAACCACAAAATTTACTTTTGGCATTCACCCTCTCCTTTTTTGGCATTTTCAATTTTTCATCATAAGAAAATTATAATTTTTTTTTTTTGCATTTGATCCCTAATAGTAGGGAATAATGTATAAGTAAAAATTCATTGTGATTTACACGGTATGTAAAAGTTTGCCCGTTGTGTTTTCCTGATTGATTGAGCCATGTACAACTGATTTGGAAGGGTGGAAGAAAAAAAATAGCATTAGGGGTGGCGGTGGGGGGCCGCATCCCCGGTAGAGGCCCGAGAATCCATCGCGCCACATACTTAATGTATCGTAGCAACCAGGAGACTCACAGACATAATTAAATTATCATTTTATATGTTTGAAGGCATGAGGAATCTGATTATATCACTGTATTTCCAATCTGAAGTGTATAATAAGCGGTAGAGCTATTTTCCTATAGAGAAATCTCCCCAGAATTATGATAATTATATTTTAAAAGCCAATTACGGCCATATATATATATATATATATATATATATATATATATATATGTAAACATAACTAAGAACAAATGTATGTAAAGTAGCATTTCATCAGCTATTGAATAACACCTGAATGATAACTCTAAGTTTGTTTATAGCAGAGTAGGAGTAAATTAAGCACGAGTCATTTCTGACTACCAGGGGGAGAGGTGTCACGCACTGATGGGGACAATGCTCGACTGTAGGTTACATTAAATATTGAGTTACTTAGGTATTATTTTTTATTCTTCAAACTCTATACTAAAGCTATATTGACTATTTTATTGTTACACATACATACTTTACGTATGTACATTAATCAATCAATCATTGGGGGCATACGCCGGGGGGCGCGTCGCCTCGCCAACCCTACGACGCCACTCCCGGGGGTCACCACGCGCGAGTCTCCATACAGGCTCCTTTCCCATACCAAGCAGCTTTCGACAAGAAACATCAACCTGCCCCAGCCACGAGCCTTGTGGGCGACCCCTTGGCCTCCTCCACGCCGAATTGTCTCTTACAGATACAATCCGATGGGAAGGATCGGTTTCAGGGTAGCGTGCCACATGCCCATATAGCCGAAGGTGGCGTTGACGGACTATGTAGGTAATAGGCCTCGATTCAGTCTCACGGTGCAATCGCTGATTTGACACGTAATCATCCCAGCGATACCCCATGATTCTGCGAAGAAACTTATTACCAAAGGCATTGATTCGTCTCTTCACGTCACTATTTAGTGTCCATGTCTCACAACCATATATAGTAAGACAGGGATCACAAGCGACTTGAAGATCCGGATCTTTGTCCTCCTGCACAGGTACCGACAACGCCAAATACTCCCGCTAAGCAAGTCCATAGCACTATGGGCTATGCCAATCCGCCGTAAGACTTCTTGACGTGACCCGCCGTCATTATGGACTGCGCTACCAAGTTATGTAAAACTTTCCAAGATCTCAATGTCCTCGCTGCACGCATGAACAGACTGTACTGCTTCATCTAGTAAGTCTCCAAACACCTGGACCTTGGTCTTAAGCCAGGAGACCTCAAGTCCCAAAGGCTTTGCCTCCTTGTGCAGCTCATCGAGAGCCATCACCAGGACCTCCAGCGACTCAGCAAAGATTACTGCATCATCGGCAAAAACAAGATCAGTGATCTTGTTGTTGCCGACGGATGCTCCACAATCACTTTGATCTACAACCCTGTCCAATATCCAGTCCATACAAGCGTTGAAAAGTGATGGGGCAAAGACGCACCCTTGCCTCACTCCTGTATTAACAGGAAAGAAGCTGGATACACCTGCCCCACACTTCACAGCACTCTCAGTCCCAGAATACAGACCATTTATCAAACCAATAGTCCTTGCAGTAATCCCGCGAAGTCGCAGAAGATCCCAAAGTGACTCATGATGAACTGAGTCAAACGCCTTCTTGAGATCAACATAGGCTGCAAGCATCCCCTGTCGAAACTCACATCAGCGTTTCACCAGGACATGAAGCGCTAGGATACGATCCGTTGTTGACTTACCAGGCGTGAACCCAGACTGCTGAGGTCTCTGATGCTTCAGCAGATTACTGCGGATCCGTGTCAGCAATAGATGGGCAAGCACTTTGCCTGGCACGCTGAGCAGTGTAATACCGCGGTAATTGTTGCAGTCCTGACGGTCCCCTTTCCCTTACCAGATAGGGACGACCAGCCCCCTTTTCCAGTCAGGAGGAATGGTACCAGGTTGCCACACGGCAGTTAGGACAACATGCAACCCGCGGATCATGGCCTCACCCCCAGCTTTGAGGAGCTCCGCACTGATATTACAAACACCAGATGCCTTTCCACCCCTCAACTTAGCTACAGCCTCTTTGACTTCGTCAAGAGAGGATGCGGTTTCGTCAATGGGAGGATCGGCATCCACTCCCTGTAATCCAGTGGTGTGAAGCTGCTCAATTGGAGGGTCCACCGTGAACAACTGCCCAAAGTACTCAGCCCAACGAGCCATCTGCCCATCCATGTCCGACACGAGGCGCCCATCTGCTGCTCGAATAGCACTCGCCCGAAATGGAGACTTGGAACTTCTTCAGGGCTCGGTAGGCGGTTCGGAGGTCATTAGCGTTCAAATGACCCTCGACATCCTCAGCGAGACTCCTGACATACCTCTCCTTGTCTCTCCCCAGGAGGATTCTAGTCCGGCGTGACAGAGCCCTGTGCTGGTCCTGGTTCCCAGCTATCCTGGCAGCGCGACTCTCCTCGATTTTTTTCAGCGTCTCCGTCGAGACAAACCCACGCCTTGACCTCGGACGCTCCCCAATACACTCCTTGGCAGCCTGTAGAGTTTCACGTTTGAAGGTATCCCACAGTTCTACAGGGTCTTCGAGGGCACCGAGCACATCAAACCGATTTCAGACTGCCACCTCATACTCATGAGCACATGTCAAGTCCTTCAGTTTCTCAAGATGAAACACAGTATGGTTACCTCTTGAGATTCTTCTGGACTTGACATGAAGCTTAAGTGTAGCAACAACAAGTCTGTGATCTGTGCCAAAGAACTCAGCACTCCGGTAAACCCTGCAGTTCTGGAGGATCCTCCAACGAGTACTAACGAGGACGTGGTCGATCTCCTTAGCTACCCTTCCGGCATTACTATACCATGTCCAGCGGTGCAGCTCTGGTCTCTGGTACCAAGAACCTGCAATTCTCAACCTTCTGGACCTTTGTAATGTGTACATTAATGCAAACATAAATTATTCAGGTATATATAGTACATACATATTCTTCATAAAATATACTAATTTTTGGTAATTGTAAATCTTGCAATTACTTTCACGGTCGGCAATGAAAATATATATTGGGATAATATGGAAAAAAGTTGTATGTCTCAAAAATGCACATTTTGACAGCTCAGATCCTAGGATAAGATACTGTGGTTATACAAAGTATCCCACATTCACATATGATGCTAACATCAGAAATGAATGCCCATTTCAGATATATCTTTGGTATTTGTAATAGCAGATTGTATGTGCACTTTAATGGCTCAGTAAACAATATTATTAATTATCTAGCACAGGTACCGTATATACATTATCAGTTACATATGCACAACATCCCTAATTTGCATTTATGAAAAGTTCTTTTCAGAGTCTGTGAGTGAAAAATAACATACAGTTGGGGAAAAATATGTCCAAGTTAATAAACGCAAAATTGTCTTGACTAACGCTATTTGAACTGCTACTCCCTGACACACTGACCTCTACAGAGTCTTGTGCACTGGAGCTCTTGCTTTTTACAGGAACATGCGTACGAACAGGGCTTCTTGCATTCACATTTTACGACCTCTTGGCATGCTTCTAAGACTGTAGGTATTGTGATCCAAACTGGCAGAAGTTTGTATCCTTCTTTTTTCCAGACATTTATACATGGATCAGGTACTTGAAATGTATAACCATGGGCCGACACCCATATCCTTGCCTAATATACTGCTCTTAGACAATGCTGGTATAGTTCATCCTGAGTGATTGGTATGCGTTCCACGTTTTGAGTTTTGCTAAACAGTTTCTTTCTCAAGACATTAACTGACGTTTCCCCTCCACCATATATCTGTATGGAGAATGTTTCCAGGGCTTTGAATCTCCGGTCATCGAGTTCCAGATGGATAAAGGGTTGAATCATAAGATCGACCATTGCATCTGTTACAGCTGCAGGACACTTTTTCCAGCCTATAAAACACTGTCCTTTTGAGTGTCCTTTAAGAGATGATGTAGTATCACATCTAGTGAGAGCCATTAACAGGGGGAGAGCTTTACTTTTGTTAGGTCCTAAGCCATCGTGTAGTTCTCTGACGTTGATGAGTTTCTGTGCTTTGCCAATGCCACACCTCACCATGACAGAACATCCATTACTAACCTCACTGAACTGAGGAAAGTGATTAACCAAAATAACGATGACATCAGAGTCAGATGTTTTCACTAGTACATTTAAAGCTCCACATGTCAAGGCGTGCAAGATGTGGATGACAATACATGTATCAGCTTCCTCCTGATTAAATTTTGTTAATTTTAATATTTACAATAACCAAAAGTTAGTAAATTTTATGAAGATATATGTAAATATGCTTGAATGATTATTTATGTGTCCATTAATATACATACGTACAATATGTATGTGTAACACTAGTCAATATAGTCTAAGTATAGAGTTTGAAGAATAAAAAAAAAAACCTAACTAACTCAATATTTAATGTAACCTACAGTCGAGCATTGTCCCCATCAGTGCGTGACACCTCTTCCCCTGGTAGTCATAAATGACTCTTGCTTAATTTACTCCTACTCTGCTAGAAATAAACTTAGAGTTATATTCAAGTGTAATTTAATAGCTGATAAAATGCTACTTTACATTTGTTCCTAGTTATTTTTTCATATAGCTTTATATGTGGCCTTAACTGGCTATTATCATAATTCTGGGGAGATTTCTCTATAAGAAAATAGCTCTACCGCTTATTATAAACTTCAGATTGGAAATACAGTGGTATAATCAAGCCCTCTTAAAATACTGTCCCCAAACAACCATATCCTTCTTTCCCACTTACCGGACCTCTTCAGACGCAGTCGCTTGCCCTCGGTGACCATCTTCCATGACCACCGGCCGACTCCCATCCACGGTGTCGTTGTCGCCTGGGCTCGCAGGTCTGGCCTCCCCCCCTGGCCGGGCTCCTTTCCCTGGGGGCGCCGTTTTTGCCTCCTCCGGTGGGATCTGCCCCCCGCAGACTTTTTTGTCCCTGCACTGGCTTCTGTTCTCAGGGCCGCCGTTGTTGTCCCCCTTGGGGTTTGGGGCTTGCTCCCTTGCTGACTGGGGTTTAAAACGGAAAAATGGCAATAGTGTGTAGTTTTACCAGACACTCAAAGCTCCACAGTCTTACAGTGATCCCCACGTGTACATCCCATGGGGCTATCCACAAGTCGTTAAACGCTCTCCACTGTTTGTAATTATTTTTCTAAGGAAAATTCACATAAAATTTGAAAAAACTGTGAAACTATGGGTAATAGGGACGTCATAACTGGCAATATTGGGCCGGCTCAGCGGGGCTGTGTTGGTCCTAATTTTTTTTTGTGTGGGATGGTTGTCCTTTATTTGGGAATAGCATCCGGTGAAGGGTAAAAAGATCCCCCTTGAGGTTTAGTTCAGTGCTCCAAAAATCAGGGGGACTGAAAAAAACAGCGACGCGGGTGTTACTCGGCCAAATACACCTTTAGGGTGGTATTTTGGGTTTATTTTATATTAGATAAATTAGGTTGGTTTAGGTGGGTTTGGGTAAGTCAGGTTATTTTAGTTTTAAAAACCCCAAAAGTTCCGCACGCGCTGGATCACCGTACGGCGGATTTCTATACCGTCACCCCCTTTTTTCGGCAATGACTTTTCTGTCAAAATAGACACATAATACTTTGGGGTTTTTTTTTAGTTTTGTTATTTCCTTTTTTCTGAAATCAACAAACATGCTTTTTAAAATCAAAAGGGGGGGGGGGGAAAGTTTCTTACGTAAAAATATTATGATGAAGACTGAAAACATCGAGATATTTTTAAAAGTAGTCGTCCAGACCCTTTTTTTTTGCCAAATTTATGTTGACGTACTTTCAAAACACCAATCCCCAAAAAAAAATTTGTTTCCAGGCCTTTTTTCCGAAAAAAACACGATTTTGAAAAAAAGCCCCGGGGAAAAAAAAAAATTTCCCCCAACGGGGCACGACGTTATTGATGACGAAACGGGGACGCCCGCAGACACTCTGTCAAACCCCTTCGGCAAATGTTATGATGACCGTTTGTATTTCGGTTCAGACAGTAATTGTCGCGTGACCCACACTCTTCCCACAACGCCGCAACACGCCCGCGCAGCAACACCCTTTTCCCGCACACACCACACCACATACACACACAAACACGTGTGGGAGGGGGGTTGTGCAGGCTGGTGTGGGAAGTAGGCGGTGTGTTTAAGAAGGGGTCGGGTGCAGACGTGTGGCAGGCTGGTGGGAAAGGGGGTCGGTGTCGGGTGTGGTGGGGAAAGGGAACGGGTTTTGTGGGAAGGAGGCTGTGTGTGGGAAAGGGGGGTGGTGCGGGTGTGGGTTTTTGTAGGCGTTGTGTGGAAGGGGTTGGTGTGCAGGGTGTGTAGGGGAAGGAAGCGTTCTGCAGGCGTGTGTGTGGGAAGGAGGCGGTGTGCGGGGGTGTGTGGGGAAAAAGGGGAGCAAAACGGTGTGTGGAAGGAGGGGTGTGTGCAGGGTGGGTAAAAATTTGGGGAAAAAGTCCTTCACCCCCATCTTTTTTTTTCCCCCTAAGCAAAAGCCGGGGAATGGGGGGAATACGGGGTTTTTGGGGGGGGAAGCAAAAATAATGATTTAGGCTCCCCAAAAAATTGAAACAATAATGTAAAAAAATAACCAAACCCAACAAAACCCCAAAGTTAAAATAAACCCAACCTAACCTAACCTAACCTTTAAACCACAAAGTATACCCAAACCCAACCCTTTAACCCCAAAAATATACCTAACCTAACCTAACCTTACCAAAAAAGATACCAACCTCCTAACCTTAACCACAAAAATATACCTACCAAACCCAACTTAAACCCCAAGATACCAACCTAATTAAACCCCAAAATATACCAACCCAACCCAGCCCAAACCTTTAAAAAAAAGTATACCAAACCCAACCCACCCAAAAAATATACCTAACCTAACCAAAACCTTTAAACCCAAAAACCCCCAAAAACCCCCAAAAAAGTAACCTAACCCAACCCAACCTAAAACCCAACCAACCTAACCCTTTAACCCCCAAAGTTACCCAACCTAACCAACCTAACACAAGTATACCAACCTACCAACCTTAACCCAAAGTTTCCTAAACCTAACCTTTAAACCCCAAAGTAACCCAACCTAACCTAACCCCAAACCCAAAGTAACCTTTCCAACCTTAACCAAAAGTAAAACCTAACCAACCCAAACCTAACCTTTAAAACAAAAAGTTACCTAACCTAAACCCAACCCCAAAGTTACCTAACCTAAACCAAAACCTTAACCACAAAAAAACCTAACCCAAAACCAAACCTTTAAACCCCAAAGTATACCCAAACCTAACCTAACCTTAACCACAAATATACCCAGCCCAACCTACCAACCCCAAAGTATACCAACCCCTAACCTAAACCTTTAACAAAAGATACCTAACCTAACTAACCTTAACCCCAAAAATATAAACCTAACCTAACTCTTAACCACAAAAGTATACTAACCTAAACCTAACCTTAAACCACAAAGTTTTAACCTAACCCAACCTTAACCCAAAGTATACTAAACCTTAAAACCTAACCCCTAACCCACAAAGTATACCAACCCAACCTAACCTTAACCACAAAATATCCTAACCTAACCCAAAATGGCTTAGAATTTTTTTAGGCACCTCATTTTCATAGCGGTCGTGGGGTTAAAAAAGGCTGAGCGCACGCTGGGAAACCTTTTCAGATGTGAAGTATAATAGCATACAATACAGTGCGGTATTTATTTCAGTCAAAGCCGGGAAGGTGGTTCCCAAAATATTTCCAGGCGGTGTGGGGAAAGGGGGTCGGGGTTGGCAGGCGTGTGGTGGGAAGGGGCTCCACCCATAAAAAGGGTGCATGAGTGGGATATAGCAAAAAAAATCTACAGAAACACCAAATATCTTCAAGTACTATTATATTTATCTCTGGTTTTTCTGCCTTGACAGCGCGGGGGAAAATGAGCCTCCCTGAGGACGTCACGGAGCCCCGAGTGAGCGTCTGCAAACCTTTATGCGTTTTTAGAACTCGGGGAAATTTTTGTTTGATTGCGGATTATTTAAAAAAAGGGGATGGATACAAAAAGTGACGACGTATTTTTGAATACTCGTCAAGGCTATGATTTGACTGCATTAAACAGGAATGATGAAATGGTTTGGACGACTATTTAAGATTGCCCGGGTTTTTAGAGTCCCGATGGCCATTTTTTATCCTAATTTCTTTTTTTTTCAAGTGCAGCTTTCAAATGGTTTTTCCCATAACTGTTGGTCTCCTCTTTTTAATCCTTTCTTACTTTTTATAAAACTGTTGTCTCGCCTTGAGTTTTGTTTTTTTTTTTTTTATAATTTATTTGCAATTCTCTCCTCTTCGCAAAATCAACTGTTTGTTTTGATTATTTACTCCCCTGATTTTTGTTTTTCCCCTTTTTTTTGATCCTTCAAAAAACATTTTTTGTCAATTTTAAAAAATTTATCCCGTGTATATTATCATTAACATTCGTTTTATTTTTTTGCCAGATTGTTTTTCCCCCCTCCGTCGAAGAAACTGGAGCTAAGGACTTTTAAAATTTAAATGAAAAGGGCCAAAAGATTTGAACTCACACATGTTCAAAAAACCCAAAAAGGCCAAAAACCTAATTCTTAAGTTTCGTAAATGGGGGGATGCAAGGTGGCGCCCATCAAATAACCTTCAAAAGGGTTAAAAAATGAAAGGTCCAAAGAAAATTCCCTTCGCAAACAAAGGGATTTGTGTACGCATCAAAATAAAAACTTGAAAATTTAAATATGCGGTGGAAACTATTTTTAAAAACAGGTAATTAGGTTAATTATATTTTTAATTAAAACATGCAGCGCCCAAAAGCTAAATACTATTGAATTGAAGCAAATGTCCCCTGTTTCAGATTTGCTAACTTAGGAAGCATTTTTTTGGGAAAAAATGTTTTTTAAGAAAGGTACGGGTCAAGTTTTTTGACTTTTGACATTTTAAAGTGTTACAAATTAATTAACATAAAACAGTCCAATGCTGAAATACTTTGAAAGGAGCCTAGTGCAACAAATACAAAAAAAAACAAAATTAAAAAGAATTTTTAGGGGAAAACGTTTTAAAAAGTAACGTCCCGACCTTTTCATCTTTCCTGATTTAATGAATAAAAATCATAGCATTAACGAGTATAAACAATAAACGTCGTCACTTTTTGTACCCAGTGGGGGCCGTTTTTTTTAACCGCAATCAAATCGAAAATTCCCCCGATTTAAAAAACGCTCTCAAGGTTTGAAGACGCTCAGCTCGGGCTGGGTGACGTAGAAATCGGGGAGGCTCATCTTCCCGCGCTGATAAAGGAGGCACGAAAAAACCAGAGAAAAATATAGTATTAAGATATTGGGTGTTTTGATTTTTTGTTTTGCTAATGCCAAATGCATGCACCCTTTTATGAGTGCAGCAAGACAGCGGCCTTTCGAAAAAAATTTTTTGCACAGGGGAAAGGAGTAGCGTGGTAGGGTGATCCGCTATAGTGTGGGGGGCGAGCATTTGTGTGAGAAACGGTGTATAGGGTCCCACAGCGGTTACATCCCAAGATAGGACCTCCAACACCATCCCAGACCAGGTGGCCCCTATTAACGGGGACGCCAGACTGGCACAGGGGTGGACCACCACGACTGTGGGCTTTCCTCTTAACAAGACCAAGAAAGCCTTCCCTCACCTTGTGGTGAGAGACCCTAGGGTGGTGGGCTGTCACACTTTTCCCTTCCCGCTCGCATATTTTCCAATCTATGCGTATTTAATGCTAGTAGGGTTTTTCCGAGAAAGACGTTTGCGTAGCCCCAAAAAACTAACCATGGGATTTTCCGAAAGACCTCATTGTGATTCCCAACACACATGTTAACCATTTTCCAATCCTGTTTTTGGAGAAGTGCCAGGGCCCCCGGCTGAACCTCAGGGGTCTCCTAAAACCCGTTCATCCCCCCTCGTACCGGGGTCAAACATATAGGCCCCTGACAATTGAGGTTTGTTCCTATAGTATACGCGACCAGCGTCATTTCTTTCGGTTCGATTTAGATCGACTCTAGATCTGTCACGCGAAGATTCACTGTCTACCGAAGTACAACGTATCAAAATTTTCCGGAGGTGTCATACAGGTCTGCGGGCGTCCCGTTTCTGAGTCCAAAACAGTCGTTTTGCCCCGTTTGGGGGGAAGATTTTTTTTTTGCGGCTTTTTACAAAAGCGTGTTTTTACGAATTTAGGCCCGGGGAAAACAAAATTTTGGTGACTAGGTGTTTTTAATGTACATTCAACATAATTTCGGCAAAAAAAAAAGGGTCTGGACGATTACTTTTAAAAATAGGTAAATAAAAAGTATTGGGTTTATATCGTTGATGGATTAAAAGTTAGTAACAAAAAATGCAAAAGATGTTTGGGACTCCTTTTCGAAAAAATTTCTTACCATCCCGGTACTTCTTTCGGGAAAATATTTTAAAAGAGAGACAAAAGATTTGGGTTTTATACAGAAAATTTTTTATGCACTTTTTTGGCCACCTGGTTAAAAGGGTATTATACAAGAAGATAAATCTGGGGTCATAGTTTAAATTTATCATCAACATATAACGTATTTTAAAATTAATAAAAAATATAATATAAATAAAAAAAAACTTCAACGGATTTCATTTCTTCATGTTTGAGGGGAACCCGGGGACTTTTTGGGGGCCCCCTTGGGAAAAAAGGGCTCAAAACATTCAAGCAGGAAGAAAAGTCATATAGGCGCACTGCTGATAAAAGGCGGGCTCCCTGGTGTCCCACACGGATCTGATGAGACCCCTTTCTTTTTTGTACCCATGAAAAAAAAAAAAATTGATTTAAAATTTAATTTTTCTTTAAAACCCTTTGGAAATTCATCGACCTGTCGTTTTCCGTGAAGTGAGGTTGTTGCTTTGGTTAGCTCTCAGCTTAAAATGGTTACGTGGGTGGGGATGTTTTTGGGGGGCGGGAGTGAAGTGGTTTGGTGCGTGCTGGGGTTGGAGGGGTAGGTGGTAGGAGGAAAGGGGAGGCTGGGGTTTAAAGGGGAGGTAAAAGGGTTCGGGGAGGGGGGTGTAGTAAAAGGGTGTGGTGCGGCGTTTTAAGACTTTTCCCCTGGAGGCGACCCAAAAGCCCCTAAAAAAGGAGTTTTTGTAAGTAAAGTGAACAAATTAAAAAGCGTTGGGGAAAAGCAGGAAAGAGATACTTTCCTTAAGTGTGGAGGTAAAAGGGTCAAAAGTGGAGCGAGTGGAGGGGCACATGCGAATGATGTGCCTGTAGGGTACCAAGCGAGATGTGACTCAAGGGGATACTAAGGTTCCTAGAAAGTCCCAGGGATTGGTTTTTGGGGAAGGTAGTTGATCATGGACCCCGGGCCCCGGGGAAAAAAAGGTAAACAAGGGCCCATCTTTTGTTGCACGAACTCATTTCGGGTTACTCTCGGAGCTGAAAAGGTTTGTTTACGGGGGTTTTAGGAAGGTAGACGAAAACCTTTTACCCAAAGGGAAAAATTTGGGGTTGTTGGTGACATTTCGGGTTTAAAAAGGCCCCCCCAAAAATTTTTAAACAGCAGGTTCTGTGACAAAAAAGGGTTTGGCCAGGGAAGTCGGTGATTACCCGGGGGGGGATATTTTATGTTAGTGACAAATTTGAGTGCTGGCGGACCAGGGAAAAACCCCATTTTTCTGCCTGACCCGCGGGGGAAATAAAGGGTTGATGTGTAAGAAGTGGGGAAATTGTTTACGGCGGTTAAAGGAAAAGCTGTGGGAAAGTTGGGGACAGGGGGGGTTTTTCCCCCTGTGGGGGTGGGGTGTCCTTCCAAGAAAAATTTGTTGAGGGACATTTTGGTACTCCGGGGCATTGCGGTAAATTGGGGGCTGGCACTTCATTGAAAACCAATGGTCGGGCCCTTTTTGTCGAAAAGCTGGGACCTTTTTTGGGGGGGGGGGCATAACAACCTCTACCGCAGGGACGGGGGGGCATTTTTCGAAAAGGAGTTCAATCTTGTCTAAACCCCTTGAAAGGGAGGTAGTGCACTGCAGGTTTTTTTAAATAGAGAACCGGGTTTTAGACACGGGGGTCGGGGAAAGGGAAAACTTGCGAAAATAGGGGGTTTTTTCAAAAGGCAGGGAACAAAAGTGTTGTAAAAGAGAAAAGGAGGGGTTTATTTAAAGAAAAAGGGAAAAAATTGACAAAAAAAAAGGGGGATTTGCGGGGAAGGTTTTAATATAAAAACTGTAGGGTTTTTTAAAAAGATAGATTTCCTGAGGGGAATAAAAAGTGAAAGAGGATTTTGATATAATGCTTAACAGAAACAGGGGTTTGGATATTTTCAGGAAAGGTATTCGTTTGGAAGTCAGATAGTGGGAAAAAGTTATTTCAAAAGGGGACAAGTGGGCAGACGGGGAGGGGGAGTTGCGCTTTTGAAAGAAAAAGCATTGCAGTGTTTTTTTTTAACAATGTTATAAAAACAAATGACAGCATAGATTTTAAATGGGTAGGGGTTTTACGGGGGGAAAACTGGAAAAGGGTTTTTGGGGTGTAGTGTATAGGCCTCCAAACTTATGTAAAGAGGTTTCAGCCCTATAGGGGGAAAAAAATAAAAAAGGGCCCCTCAGATAAAAATCGATTAGGCCTTGGTGGGAGTTTTTTAATTTTGGGAAATATAGACTGGGTTTTAATCATAGGTGCAGCGAGGGCCGATAAATTTTTAAAATAAAATCCAGGATAATTTCCCAAGTAAGCAATAAAGGGGAACCCTACTAAGGAGATAATTTTCTGACTTTTGCTGACAAATAGAGACGATTTTTTTAAAAATGGGGAGGTGGGGGGAAATTTTAGAAATAGCGACCTTTTTATGAAATCAGATTTAGCTTAAAATGGGAAGTTGGAAAATTAAGTGGAATAGGGATCGGGAAAACCCAAAATCAGAAAGGCCAATTATGCGGGATTAAGAAAGGGCACCTGGAGGTTATTAAAAAGAGGTGTGGGATGGAGGAAGGGAAAAATTTTCCCAGAACAGGGGGGATGACAGTGGAAAGGGGCCCCCTTTTGAAGGATTTGGACGGCAACCCGGAGGTAAATTTGGGGCGGTCGAATGGGGTTTAGGTCGAGGCTGAGGAAAATAATTAGAGCGGTTAAACAGGGAGTTTAGGTCAGGGTGAGGAGGTAAATTGAGAGGTTGAAGGGGGAAAAAAGGGCGGAAACCGAGGAGGATTTTACCTCAAATTTTTAAGGAATATAAGACGGACAGAAAAAAAAATTTCCCAAGGGAAAAAAGGGCCAGAAAGAGTGATCCAAAAAGGATGCCCCCCAGGGTTTAAAAAACAAATTGGGATTAAAAAAAAAACATTTTTTAAAGTTCCAAAGGGGGATTGGGAAACAAAACAGTATAACTTTATGGCGAGGACAGTGAAGAAATTAAATCGAGTTTCTAAAAAACAATTATGAGATTAAAGTAGAAAAACAGGCGAACGGGACCCCAAGGGGGTTTTATAGGTTTATAAAAAAAAAGACAAGGGGAAATTAAATTGGGGGTTTAAAGGGCAGGGTGAGGTCTTAAATACGGGTGAGGTATGTTAGGAAATCTAAATTTAGTATTTCTTAAGGGGGTTTTACGGAGGAGGATACACAGACGATAATTTATTTGAAAAAGATTTCAGAGGAAAAGGTGAGGAGGGAAAATCAAGATATTGTGTAATAGGGAAAAGGTGGAGGGGGGGTATAGAAAAAATGAAAAAAAATTAAATCGCCAGGACCCGATGAAGTGTACCCAAAGGGGATTAAGGAAAGCAAGGAGGTTGTTAGTGAGGGCGTTAGTGCAAAATTTTTTGGGGAAAACGGGTTTAGATAGGGGATGGCCATTATTTTGGAGGGGGGGGGGAAAAAAAGGGAAATTTTTGTTCCCATATTTTAAAAAGGGGACAGAGGACTAAAGGGCAAAATTTCGACCCCTAAATCTAACATCCGTGGTGGGTAAAATTTTTGAATCTAATTGTGCAAAAAAAAATTAGGAGCACTTAGATAAACATAGTTTGATTTAATGATTCACAACATTTGGGTTCACCAAAGGGGAGGTCATGGTTTTCACCAAATTTTTTGGGGTTTTTATAGGAAAGTTTATAGACGGGAGATAATTTAAAGGGTTTTTGATAAATATATCTGGACTTTAGTAAAGGGATTTGACAAAGTAAACCCCAAAAGAGCGACCTTTAAAAAAGGGTTTGGCTCATGGTATAGGGTGGGAAGGTTCTTTTAAATTGGGTCAGAGCTTGGGTTAAAATAATGGCAAAAAAGGGGTTTTAAAAATTTTGGTTCCAAAACTGAATGGGGCCCGGTGGGGGGGGGCCCAAAAAGGGGTTTTCCCCAAAAGGGGCTGTTTTGGGCCATTCCCATTTTTTTTATTTTTCCCTCAACGACTTGGATAGTTTGGGTTTGAAATGATATCAGCAAGTTTGGTGATGATACTAAATTAGGTAGGATTTTTTGGGTCACAGTCGTCTGAAGTAAACATATTGCAGGGAGACTTAGATAAAAAATTAAAGTTGGGGCAGTCAGATGGCAGATGGAATTTAATATTTGGGAAAAGTAGCGTTATGAATTTTTTGGGGGGAAAAAACCCCCGGTAATAGAACACCAAAAAGCAAGGGATCGCGAAAAGGGTCAGAAGGTGAAAAAAAAATCTTGGGGTGAGGGGGAGCCCAGACCTCTGACCTAGGAAAAAATGCATTGAGGGCCCAAATGAGCCTAATAGAGTATTAGGATTATACCAGGGAAATGTTAAAAGTAGAAGTGGCCCGGAAATTATTTTTAAAACTTTAAACTGGCTCTAGTTAGGGGGCCCAAACCCAGACTATGCAGTTTTAGTTTTTTGGGCTCCCTTTTTACAGGATTTGGGTATAGTGTTGTTTGAAAAAGTGCAGGAAGGATTACCAAAATGATACAAGGGTGCGTAAAATTTTGTTATGAGAAAGGGGATTGAAATTATTAAAAAATTTCACTCATTCGAGAGCGGCCAGTTTAAAGGGGCCCATTTTGATAGAAGTTTTTTTAAAGGGGTAAAGGGATTTAATAAAGGAAGGGGAGGGAAAAATTCTTTTGGCTTTTAACCGGGTTTTGAACCAAAAAGTCGGATTTTAAACTGGAAAAGCGTAGATTTAGAAAGGAAATAGGGAAAAATGGTTCAAAAAAGGGGGTGGTGAATAAAGGAATGGTGTCAGTAGACAGGTTTAGTGCTGAGTCTTTGAGGAGCTTTAAAGGGGAGCTGGTAGGTTCATGGGGGGGTGAAAGGGGATGTAGGTAGTGTTAGGTGCAGGAATACCACGTGTGGGCCTCGCGGCCTCTTGATTTCCTTTTTTTCTTATTTTTTTTTATGTTCTTAGTTTCTTTTTTTCCAAAAACACCATACCCTCTCAATTTGTAGTAGGGGTGAGTTTGATGGCAAAAATGCCAGCATTTTAATATTTTGGAGAACAAGACCACAGGTTGTTTTCTAAATCTGTTCGCATGCGTATTGATGAATATTTTTCCTTATGCACTTTCCACCTACCTACTAGGAACTTATGGGGGATTTGGAGCAGGCCTACTAAAACAGCTCCTCACTGTCCCAGCATCGAGTTGATATTTTGGGTTTTATTATACCATCTATCAAAAAAACCGAAGAGCCGGAGAGTTTTGATGACAGAAGGGGGAAAACATATAACAGGGCCCCGAACAGCACGTCCACGAAAAACAAAGACTTCATCTCTCTGTAAGGTCATTTAAAGAACAGCTGCCCAAATTTTCCTTTCCAAGAGGAAGACAAGAACATGCAGATACCTTCAGCAACAACATGTTACCTTTCTTTCTTGGAGAATGCTATCATTTTTTTTTACAAGTGGGACATTTAGTGAAGGAAATGGTTAATCACCTGAAAAATAAACCATGAGGAAGCTGACAACGAATATGGGGCCTATGTCAAGGATATTGATGATGGCAACGTCCACGACATTGTCATTAGAGGAAGTGACTCAGACTTTGCCATCATTCTCTGTATCACTGTTCAAAACTCACTGCTAAAATTTCTGGATGGTTTGGAACACCCACAAAAAAGAACACCCGGGAGATATGTGAACATCACTTTAAATCTGAAAAATCTTTTGCAATGGAATGTGTGCTGCTTTGCCTGGTTTCCACTCATTTACGGGCTGTGACTACACATCAGCTTTTATCAGGAAAGGAAAAGCCGTCCATTCTCCATGTTGAAAATGACAAAGAGATACCAGAAGATATTTGCTGAATGGCTACAAAAAACTGAGTGATGAGTCTATGGAAATGATGAACACCTTCACAGCCAAATGTATGGTGCAAAGACTAGTACAGTGCCTCGCTAAACAAACATCGATACAACGTATTTGAGAATGGCTATGGTCCAAAGGCTTCATCAAAGAATCCTCTCCAAAAGTTAAAAGGCATTGCTGCAGTTACCATTCCACCTTGTGAGAAGGAACTTGTTCAGCATGTTAGGAGGTCATTATTTATTGCAAGAATGTGGGGCGATGCTGACAAGACCATAATACATCAACATCCAGCCAAAAAAGATGGGTGGGAGCTAAAAGATGGTTCATATGACATAATATGGTATGAAGGGCCTCAAGTGCCTACCTCACTGGTACCAGAAGATGATGATAATGATACCAGTGATGAAGACCTGGGCTTGTCTTCCTCTGACGAAGATGGCTTTATATCTACAGATGAAGAGGATTTGTAGGTTCATCTCAAATTTACTAAGACTTCAGAATGAAACAAAAATATAGCTTGGTTTCTCAGCGATTACAGAAAATTCAATAATTCAGGTTCAGTGATGTTTTATGTTTATCAGAATGTGGTGAGGAGGACATACAAGTTGTGTTGTGCAAATATGAACAAAAATGGGTTGTAGTTACCTTGCACACACTAACAAATAATGTCCATGTATATATTGGGGAAAAAAGCTCTTACACATAATCTACTTTCCAATAGCTTTCTTGAAAATATCAACCAGTGCCTGAATCTGGCATTGCTTTCCTATTCTTTGTCAATTTTGTTACTATAGAAATTACATTTAAAGTTGATGATATTGAATCTAGTGACACAGTTTCATCTTATATGTATAATACCTTATTAACCAGTGTGGCCAACAAGTGCATATTTACTGTATAAACAAGTCATTATTGTCTCTCTTTAACATTTTTCTGAAAGAAGTACCGGTATGGTAAGCACCATTTTCGAAAGTAGTCCAAGCATCTGTGTGCATTGTATGTTACTAACTTTTAATCCATCAACGATATCAACCAATGCGTATTCTTTACCT
Organism: Chionoecetes opilio; assembly: GCA_016584305.1. Lineage (NCBI taxonomy): Eukaryota > Metazoa > Arthropoda > Malacostraca > Decapoda > Majidae > Chionoecetes > Chionoecetes opilio. Next base: position 755,813 of record JACEEZ010019715.1, read on the forward strand.
TTGACCTATTCTTAAGAACGTTTTCCACTAGAAAATTCATTCTTAACCCTTACGCGGCGGGCGACTTTTTACTTCCCCGTGCACACCAACCGGGCAAATTTGCTCTAAATCGTCTCTTTTCACCGACAATTTGTAAAAAACCTACTAAAGCTATACGGAAGAAGAAAAAATCTTCGTTTAGTTTCATCTTTCTACTACATTATGCAAGTATAAATAACTTTCTAGGTACTCTGGATACCTCGCAGTGAGGTGATGAAGTAAAGTATTTTTCGCGTCTCACGAGGCTTTCTGAGCTGATCACCGTTCAAACGTTTGTGTACGGTCAAGGCATTGGCTTCTCTTTCTAGCCATAAACATTGTATTGCTTCTAGTAAACTGTTCATTGTATTATTATTATTATCAACATTATTGTTACTTTTAGTAGTAGTAGTTGTAGAATACGTAGTATTAGTATGTAGTAGTGGTGGTGATAGTTGTAGTAATAGTAGTAGCCTAGTAAGTGTTGCTGTATATAATACACTATGATGATTTAGTAACTAATAATTTCATTCATACTCTTATCATTCTTATTATCATTATAATAACAACTATTATTATTTTTATTATTATTATCATTTTGATTATAAATATTATTATTATTTTCGCTATTATTATTATAATTATTTTATATATTATTATTATGATTTTTCTTTTTTTCTATCACTATTACTATCATTGTCATATGTTAATTACGTTGTTATTTTAAGTAGTGGTAGTAGTTGTAGTGGTAGTTGTAGTAGTAGTTATAGCTGGAGACGTGGATATTTTGTTGACCCCTTTTTCCTTATCGTCTTATCTCGCCATTTATCTATCTTCCCCTTTCATGGATATCACTCATCACCAATCTTCCCTTTGTTTCCTTCCACTCTGTTTATCAGTTTTTTTTTTTCCCCTCGTTTCCCCTATTCAATGCTTTAGAGGCGTAAAATTAGACGCCCCCCCCTTAGATGGTGGAGACTGCTCAGTTATTATATTGCTCCTCTGAAAACTGGGGTATGTTCCCACCAGCTTTGGCTATCATTTTTTCATGCCACCTGGTGACAAACCTACAACTTTCTATCACAAGCCTAAGCGTGTGCAGCAACCTCCCTNCCCCCCTTTTTTTCAGTCAAAGCCGAAGGATGATTCAAAGTATTTCCCAGGCGTGTGTTGGGAAGGGTGTCGGTGTGCAGCGGGTGTGGGAAGGGAAGCATGCTGCCCCAAAAGGGTCATGCATGGGCAATACAAAAAAAATCTATCAAAAAAACCCCAAATATCTTCAAGTAATTAATTTATCTCGTGTTTACGTCCCTTATCAGCGGGGGAAGATGAGCCTCCTGATGGTACGTCACGGACCCTGACCCTGAGCGTCTGCAAATTTGAGTGGTTTTTGAAAACCCGGGGGAATTTGCAGTTTTTGATTGCGGATTTTTAAAAACGGTAAATGGATAAAAAAAAGTGCGACGTTTTGGAATCTCGTCAATGGCTATGATTGACGCTTTAAATCAAATGTTTGAAATGGTCTGGACGACTTTTTTAAGGGTTCCCGGGTTTTTTTAGAGTCCAGATGGTCCATGTTTGTACCCAAATTTCATTTTTTTAAAAAGTGCTGCTTTACAAAGGTTTTTTCCCCATAACTGTTGTGTCTCCCTTTTTAATCCTTTTATTCTTTTGATAAACTTTTGTCTGCCCTGATGTTATGTTTTTTTTTTATTATATACTTTTGCACATTTTTCCCTTTTCGAAAAATCAAGTTTTTTTTGATTATTTACCCCCCTGTTTTTTGTTTTTCCTGTTTTCTTTGACCCTTTAAATAAACATTGTTGTCAAGTAAAATTTTTTTTATCCAGTGATCATCATCATCATTAACATTTCGATTTTTTTTTTTTGCCAGATTTTTTTTCCCCCTTTCCGCGAAGAAGTAGGGCTAAGTGACTTTTAAAATTAAATGAAAGGCCCCAAAAGTTTGAACTCACACATGTTCAAAGGAACCCAAACTTGGCCCAAAAACCTAACTTAAGTTTCGTAAAGGGTGGATGCAAAGGGTGGCCATCAAAATCCCCTTCAAAAGGGTTTAAAATAACATGAAAGGTCCAAAGAAACCCCCTTCGCAAACCAATAGGGAGTTTTGACGCATCAGAAAACAATTTAGAAAAAAATATGCGGTGGAAACTATATTAAAAAATGGTAAAATGTTAATTTCTTTTAAATTTAAAATGCAGCGTCCAAAAACTGAAAAATTTCTAGAATTTAAGCAAAGTGTCCCCCGATTTAGATTTGCAACTTAGGAACATTTTTTTGTGGAAAATGTTCTTTAAGAATAGGTCACAGGTCAAGAATTTTCACTTTTGACATTTTTTAAAGGATTACAATTAATAACAAAACAGTCCAAGCTGAAACTACATTGAAAAGGGGCCTAGTTTCAACTAAAACAAAAAAAACTAACAAAAAGAATTTTTTTTAGTGGAAAAAAGTTTTTAAAAAATTTGTCCAGACCATTTCTCATTTCCCGATTTTTTGCAATCAAATCTAGCCATTAACGAGTATACCACAATACTCGTCATTTTTTTATCCATCGGCCCGTTTTTTTTTTAATCCCCCAATCAAAATCGCAAATTCCCCCAGTTTCAAAAACCTTCAAGGTTTTAAGGCTCGGTCAGGCTCGGTGACGGCATAGGGGGGTCATCTTTCCCCGCGATCAGAGAGGCACGTAAACACGAGATAAATATAACTTGAAGATATTTTGGGGTTTTGATAATTTTGTTTCATATGCCCCAAAAAGCATGCACCTTTAGATCAGCAAGACACTGTGCCTTCGAGAAAAGTTTGCACAGGAAGGGGTAGCGGGTAGGGTGATACACGCCTATAGTGTTTTGGGGCGAGCGTTGGTTGAAAACGGTGTGTAGGAGGGTACACAGCGGTTACACTGCCAAATATAGGACCTCCAAAAACCCTACCAGACCAGGTGGCCCAAGACAGGGACCCAGGGCTGGCAGCAGCGGTGACCACCCGACTGGGGCTTTGCCTCTTAAAAAGCCAATAGCCTTCCCTCACCTTGTGGGAGAAAACCCTATGGGGTGTGGCTGTAACTTTTGCCTTTCCCCCCTCGATTTTCAACTCTATGCTGAGTTAAGCTAGATGTGGTTGAGTAATGACGTTTTACGTACTCAAAAAACCAAGGGTTTTCTCGAAAGTACCTCATTGTGATTCCCCCCCCACACATGGTTTTAACTATTTTCCAAACCAGTTTTGGGAAATGCCCGGGCCCCCTGCCCGAACCCCCAGGGGTCTCCAACACCTGTTACCACCCGACCGGGCTCAAAAATTAGGGCCCATGACAATCTGAGGTTCGTTTTTTTCATAGATACGCGACCAGCGTCATTTCTTTGGGGTTTTAGATGACATCGACTTAAATCTGTCACGCGACAGATTTACTGTCTGCAAAAGACAAACGTCATCATAAAATTTGCCGGGAGGTGTCATACAGAGGTCTGCGGGCGCCTGTTTTTGACGCATCAAAACGTCGTAGCCCCCTTTGGGGGAAGATTTTTTTTTTTCGGCGCTTTTTACAAAAGTCGTGTTTTTTTGGAATTTAGCCGGAAAAATATTTTGGTGGGGCTAGGTGTTTTAAATTACATTCAACATAATTTTGCCCAAAAAAAAAAGGGTTGGACGATTACTTTTAAAAAATAGGGAAATAAAACGTATTGTTTTATATCGTTGATGATTAAAAGTTAGTAACAAAAAATGCACACAGTGCTGGACTACTTTCGAAATAATGCTTACCATCCCGGAAACTTCTTCAGAAAATATGTTAAAGAGAGACAATAATGACTTGTTAACAGTAAAATGCACTTGTTGGCCACACTGGTTTATAAGGTTTTTAACATAGAAGATAAATCGGTCACTAGATTAAATTCATAACAATAACTTAGTAAAATTTAATTTAAAAATATAATTAAATAAGAACACTCAACAAGATTTCATTCTCATGTTTGAGAGAACAAGACATTTTGAAGGACCATTAGAAAGAAAGGCTCATAAAAATTCAGCAGGAATGCAAGTCATATAGGCGCACTCTGATAAGAAGGCGCATCCCTGCTGTGCCACGTGATCTAAATGAGACGCCTTTTATGTAGCATGCAAAAGAAACTTGATTAAAATAAGTTTCAGTCAAACCTGAAATTCAGTCGACCTGTCGCTCCGTGAAGTGAGTTGGGCTTGGTTAGCTCTCAGGATTAGAATGCTAGCTGTGATGGGAGTGTTTGTGGAGGCGAGAGTGAAGTGGTGTTGTGTGTGGTGCGGGGGTTTGAGAGTGGTTTGTGGTAGGAGTGAAGGAGGCTGGGGTTTAAGGGAGGTAGAAGGGTCGAGGGAGAGTGTAGTGAAGGTTGTGGTGCGGCGCTTAAGACTATTCTGGAGGCGATCGAAGACTGAAAAGGAGCTTGTAAGTGAAGTGAACGATTGAAAAGCTTTGTAGAAGCAGGAAATAGAGTCGTTCTCTTAAGTGTGGAGGTGAAGGTCTAAGGGGAGCGGTGAGGGGCACATGCGAATGATGTGCCTTAGGGTACCAGAGCGAGATGTGACTCAAGCGACTCTAAGGTTTCCTAGTAAGTCCCAAAGGGATGGTTTTTGGAAGGTATTTGGGATCAGGGACCCCGCCGCAGGAGAAAAAGGTAAACAATGACCACTTTGGTTTACGAACTCATTTCGGGGTACTCTCGGAGCTGCAAGAGGATGATACGGAGGTAGGAGGGTGGGACGAACATCTTACCGAAGGTAAAATCGGGTTGTTGGTGACAGTCAGGTTAGGATCTTGAAAAGAGGTTTGGGGAAGAGAAGGATGCGCATAAGTCGTGATTTACCCAGGGAAGGGGATGGGTTTATGTTTGACAAGATAGTTGAGTGCGGGGGGTGGCCAAGGGAAAAAGCCCATGGTTGCCTGACGTGGGAAAGAGTTGAGTGTGTAAGAAGTGGGAAATTGCTCGGCTTTAAAAGGGAAAGCTGTAGGTAAAGTTAGGACAGGGGTGGGTTCCCTGTGGTGTGGTGTCCTTCCAAGACAATTGTGACACATGTGGTACTCCGGGTATGCGGTGAATTGCCGGCTGGCACTTCATTGCAAAGCCAATGGTCAGGCCTTTGTCGACAGCTGGGACCTCTTTTGGGGGCCCATAAAAACCTCTCCCGCAGGGACGGGGGCACTTTTCGGGGAAAAAAGGAGTTCAGATCTGTCTGAACCCTTTTGAAAGGGAGGTAGATGCACTGCAGGCCTTTTTAAGAAGAGAACCGGGTTTAGAACGGGGGCCCGGGGAAAAGGGAAATTTGGGCGAACTAGGAGGGAGTTTCAGAAGGCAGGAACTAAAGTGATTCGTAAGAGAGAGAGAGGAGGGTTATTTAAAGATAAGGAAAAAATAAACAAAAAAAAGAGGATTTTGCTTGAGGTTTTACTATACAATTTGTAGAGTATTTTTAAAAAAGTAGATTTCCTGAAGGAAAAATAGTGTAGAGGATTTGATATAATAGCATTAACAGAAAACATGGTGGATATTCAGGAAAGGTTTTTTCGATCTGGAAGTCGAGATAGCTGGGTTAAGTTATTTAAAAGGACAGAGTAGGCAGACGAGGGGGAGGAGTTGCGCTTATGCAAGAGAGCTTTGCAGTGTTGTGTTAACAATGTTATAAAAAAAATGACAGCATAGAGTCTATATGGTAAGGTTACGGAGGGAACTGAGAAAATGGTTTTGGGTTAGTGTATAGGCCTCCAAACTATGTAAAGATGGGATTTCAGCTCCTAAATATGGGAAGAAAAAAAACAAGGCCTGCAGATATAATCGATTATGCGTGGTGGGAGATTTTAATCTTAGGAATATAGACTGGGATTAATCATAGGTGACAGCGATGCAGATGAATTGTTAAATATAATCCAGGGATAACTTCCTAAGTCAAGCAATCAAGGAGCCCACTAGAGGAGATAATATTCTAGATCTATTGCTGACAAATAGAGACGATTTAGTTACAAATGTGGAGGTCGGGGGGAATTTAGATAATAGCGACCATTATGAGATCAGATTTAGCTTAAAATGGGAAGTTTGGGAAAAATTAAGTGGCAATAGGCATCGAATACCTAATATCAGAAAGGCCAATTATGCGGGATTAAGAAGACACCTGGAGGTATTAATAAGAGGTGTTTGGGGGTGGAGGAGCAAAAATTTTCCCAGAACAGGGCGATGACAGCTGGAAAGGCCAATTATGAAGGATTAGGACGGCACCTGGAGGTAATTGGCGCGGTCAGATATGGTAGTGAGGTCGAGGGCTGAGGAGGATAATTAGAGCGGTTTGACAGGGGAAATGAGGTCAGGGTGAGGAGGTAATTAGAAAAGGTTAGAAGGGGAAGTGAGGGGCCGGAGCCGAGGAGGATTATACCTCATTTGTAAGGAAAAATAATTGACGGACAGAAAAAATAATTCCCTATAGGGAAATAAGGTCCAGAAAGAGTGATCCAAAATGGATGACCACCAGGTTAAAACACAACATTGGAGTAAAAAAAAAACATTTATTTAAGGTTCAAGGCAGGATTGGTAAACAAAGAAAAAGTATAACGTGATGGCGAGGACAGTGAAGAAATTAACTCGAGTTGCTAAAAACAATTATGAGATAAAGTAGCAGAACAGGCGAACAGGGACCCAAAGGGGTTTTATCAGTTTATAAAAAAAAAGACAAGGAATTAGTTGGGCCGTTAAGGACAGGGGTGAGGTCTTAAATACGGATGAGGATATGTGTAGGAGTCTAAATGAGTATTTCTTAAGTGTTTTTTCGGAGGAGGATACACAGACGATAATGATAGTGAAAAAGATGTTCAGAGAAGCGATGAGGAGAAACTCAAAGATATTGTGATAACTAGGGAAATGGTGGAGGAGGTTTTAGAAAAAATGAAAACACTTAAATCGCCAGGACCAGATTGAAGTTGATCCCAGGGTATTAAAGGAATGCAAGGAGGTTTTTAGTGAGTCGTTAGTGCACATTTTTAGGAAATCGGTTTGAGATAGGCGATGTGCCATTATGTGGAGGAAAGGGAAATGTTGTTCCCATATTTAAGAAGGGAGACAGAGGACTAAAGTCAAAATTATCGACCCGTAAGTCTAACATCAGTGGTGGGTAAATTTTTGGAATCTATTAGTGCAAAAAAAAAATTAGAGAGCACTTAGATAAAACAAGTTTTGATCAATGTTTACAACAGGATTCACCCAAGGGTAGGTCATGTCTCACCAATTTATTGCGTTTTTTTTATAGGAAAGTTTATGAGACGGCAGATAATGATAAGGATTATGATATAATAATATCTGGACTTTAGTAAGGCATTTTACCAAAAATAAACCCCACGAGCGACTCTTAAATAAGGTTAGGGCTCATGGTATAGATGGGAAGGGTTTTTCATTGGATCAGAGCTTGGCAATGAATAGGCAACAAAGGGTTACAATTAATGGTTCCAAATCTGAATGGGGGCTGGTGACAAGTGGAGTTCCACAAGGGTCTGTTTTGGGTCATTACATTTTTGATTTCCCTCAACGACTTGGATAGTGGGATTAGCAGTGATAATCAGCAAGTTTGCTGATGATACTAAGTTAGGTAGGATTATTGGATCACAGTCGTCTGACGTAAACATATTGCAGGAGACTAGATAAACTTAACGAGTGAGCAGTCAGATGGCAGATGGAATTTAATATTGGTAAATGTAGCGTTAGAATGTTGGTAGAAAAAAACCCCGGTAATAGATACACCATAACAATGTATCGCTGAAAAAAATCAGAAGGTGAAAAAGATCTTGGAGTGAGGGTGAGCCCAGACCTCTGACCTAGGAAACAAAAGCATTGAGGCCAGAAATAGAGCTAATAGAGTATTAGGATTCATTTCCAGAAGTGTTAAAAATAGAAGTGCGGAAGTATTCTAAAGCTTTATCTGGCTCTAGGGTTTGGCCCCCACCTAGACTATGCAGTTCAGTTTGGTCTCCATATTACAGGATGGATATAGTGTTGTTAGAAAAAGTGCAGAGAAGGATGACCAAAATGATACAAGGGATGCGTAACTTTAGTTATGAGAGGAGATTGAAGTTATTAAAATTACACTCATTCGAGAGACGCAGAGTAAGGGGCGATCTGATAGAAGTTTTTAAGTGGATAAAGGGATTTAATAAAGGAGAGGTAGGAAAAGTTCTTTCGGCTTTTAACCAGGGTAGAACAAGAAGTAACGGATTCAAGCTGGAAAAGCGTAGATTTAGAAAGGAAATAGGGAAAAACTGGTTCACAAATAGGGTGGTGAATGAATGGAATGGTGTCAGTAGACAGGTAGTTAGTGCTGAGTCATTGAGGAGCTTTAAAGGGGAGCTGGATAGGTTCATGGATGGGGATGAAAGGTGGATGTAGGTAGTGTTAGGTGACAGGAACTACCACGTGTAGGCCTCGCGGCCTCTTGTAGCTTCCTTATTTTCTTATGTTTTTCTTATGTTCTTATGTTCTCTCTTTTCCACAAACACCAGTACCCCTCTCAATGTGTAGTAGGGGTGATGGTTTGATGGCAAAAATGCCAGCATTTTACATATGTTGGAGAACAAGACCACAGCGTTGTTTTCTGAATCTGTTCATGCATGCGTCATTGATGAATATTTCTTCCTTCATGCACTTCCACCCTACCTACTAGGAACTTATGGGGGATTGGCAGCAGGCATACTACAACAAGCTACCTCACTGTCCCAGCATCGAGTTGATATTGTGTTTGATTCATACCATCTATCAAAAACACCGAGAGAGCCCGGAGAGATTTTGATGACAGAGAGGAGAGGGAATACATTATAACAGGCCCAGAACAGCATCGTCCACGAAACATCAAAGACTCTCATCTCTCATGTCAAGGTCATTCAAAGAACAGCTGCCACATTTCCTTACCAGAGCATGGGAAGCACAAGAACATGCAGATATCCTTCAGCAACAACATGTGTACCTTTCTTTCCTTGGAGAATGCTATCATTTTTTTGTACAAAGTGGGACAGTAGTGAAGGAAATGGTTAATCACCTGAAAATAAACCATGAGGAAGCTGACACACGAATATGTGCCTATGTCAAGGATATTGATGATGGCAACGTCCACGACATTGTCATTAGAGGAAGTGACTCAGACATTGCCATCATTCTCTTGTATCACTGTTCAAAACTCACTGCTACAATCTGGATGGATGTTGGAACATCCACAAAAAAGAACAGCCGGAGATATGTGAACATCACTTTAATCTGTAAATCTATTGGCAATGGAATGTGTGCTGCTTTGCCTGGTTTCCACTCATTTACGGGCTGTGACTACACATCAGCTTTTATCAGGAAAGGAAAAGCCCGTCCATTCTCCATGCTTGAAAATGACAAAGAGATACAGAAGATATTTGCTGAAATGGCTACACAAAAACTGAGTGATGAGTCTATGGAAATGATGAACACCTTCACAGCCAAGATGTATGGTGCAAAGACTATGTACAGTGCCTCGCTAAACAAACATCGATACAACGTATTTGAGAATGGCTATGGTCCAAAGGCTTCATCAAAGAATCCTCTCCAAAAGTTAAAAGGCATTGCTGCAGTTACCATTCCACCTTGTGAGAAGGAACTTGTTCAGCATGTTAGGAGGTCATTATTTATTGCAAGAATGTGGGGCGATGCTGACAAGACCATAATACATCAACATCCAGCCAAAAAAGATGGGTGGGAGCTAAAAGATGGTTCATATGACATAATATGGTATGAAGGGCCTCAAGTGCCTACCTCATGGTACCAAGAGATGATAATGATACCAGTGATGAAGACCTGGGCTTGTCTTCCTCTGACGAAGATGGCTTTATATCTACAGATGAAGAGGATTTGTAGGTTCATCTCAAATTTACTAAGATTTCAGAAAAAACAAAAATATGCTTGGTTTTCTCAGCGATTACAGAAAATTCAATAATTCAGGTTCAGTGATGTTTTATGTTTATCAGAATGTGGTGAGGAGGACATACAAGTTGTGTTGTGCAAATATGAACAAAAATGGGTTGTAGTTACCTTGCACACACTAACAAATAATGTCCATGTATATTTTGGGGGAAAAAAAGCTCTTACACATAATCTACTTTCCAATAGCTTTTTGAAAATATCAACCAGTGCCTGAATCTGGCATTGCTTTCCTATTCTTTGTCAATTTTGTTACTATAGAAATTTCCCATTAAAGTTGATGATATTGAATCTAGTGACACAGTTTCATTTTATATGTATAATACCTATTAACCAGTGTGGCCAAAAAGTGCATATTACTGTATAACAAGTCATTATTGTCTCTCTTTAACTTTTTCTGAAAGAAGTACCGGTATGGTAAGCACCATTTTCAAAAGTGTCCAAGCATCTGGTGCTTGTATGTTACTAACTTTTAATCCATCAACGATATCAACCAATGCGTATTCTTTACCTTTGACCTATTCTTAAGAACGTTTTCCACTAAAAATTCATTCTTAACCCTTACGCGGGCGGGCGACTTTTTACTTCCCCGTGCACACCAACCGGGCAAATTTGCTCTAAATCGTCTCTTTTCACCGACAATTTGTAAAAAACCTACTAAAGTTTATACGGAGAAGAAAAAAATTTTCGTTTAGTTTCATCTTTCACTACATTATGCAAGTAAAATAACTTTCTAGTACTCTGGATACCTCCAGTGAGGTGATGAAGTAAAGTATTTTTCGCGTCTCACGAGGCTTTCTGAGCTGATCACGTTAAAACGTTTGTGTACGGCCCAAGGAGGCTTCTTTTTCTAGCCATAAACATTGTATTGCTTCTAGTAAACTGTTCATTATTATATTATTTTTCAACATTATTGTTACTTTTAGTATAGTAGTTGTAAATACGTAGTATTAGTAGGTAGTAGTGGTGGTGATAGTTGTAGTAATAGTAGTACCTAGTAAGTGTTGCTGTATAAATACACTATGATGATTTTTGTAACTAATAATTTCATTCATACTCTTATCATTCTTATTATCATTATAATAACAACTATTATTATTTTTATTATTATTATCATTTTGATTATAAATATTATTATTATTTTCGCTATTATTATTATAATTATTTTATATATTATTATTATGATTATTCTTTTTTTTCTTATCACTATTACTATCATTGTCATATGTTAATTACGTTGTTATTTTAAGTAGTGGTAGTAGTTGTAGTGGTAGTTGTAGTAGTAGTTATAGCTGGAGACGTGGATATTTTGTTGACCCCTTTTTCCTTATCGTCTTATCTCGCCATTTATCTATCTTCCCCTTTCATGGATATCACTCATCACCAATCTTTCCTTCGTTTCCTTCCACTCTGTTTATCAGTTTTCTTTTTCCTCTCGTTTCCCCTATTCAATGCTTTTAGAGGCGTAGAAATTAGACGTCGCTTAGATGGTGGAGACTGCTCAGTCTATATATATTGGCTCCTCATGACAAACTGAGGCATATGTTCACCACCAGCTTTGGCTATCATCTTCTTTCACTGACCAACCTGGTGAACAAGCCTACAACTTGTCTATCCACCAAGCCCTAGAGCAGCTGGTGCAGCACCCTACCCGTATTCCTGACCGCCTTGGAGACACGCCCAACATTTTTTATCTTTTTCTAACTACTAACCCTTCTGCTTACTCTGTGAAGCTATTCTCTCCGTTGGGTTCCTCCGATCACAATCTTATTTATGTAACCTTTCCTATCGCTCCGGTACCGCCTCGGGACCCTCCAAAGCGGAGGTGCTTCTGGCACTTCAACTCAGCTAAGTGGGAAGACCTAAAGCAGTACTACTCTGATTTTCCAAATTCTGATTAATCTCTGATTATACTCTGACTCTGATTAACTCAAATCCCTACCCTCACTCCTACGCTGATGATTCTACCCTGCATTTTTTTACGTCGTTTATTAGACGTCCAACTCAACAGGAACTAAGTGATTCACGGAGAGATGCCACCGAGCTCCTAACTTCTGATCTTTCTATAATTTCTGATTGGGGCAAGGCAAACCTTGTTTTGTTCAATGCCTCAAAAACCCAATTTCTTCACCTATCTACTCAATAAAACCTACCAGATAACTATCCCCTCTTCTTCAATGACACTCAACTGTCTCCTTCTTCTACAATGAACATTCTAGGACTATCCTTTACTAAACATCTGAACTGGAAATCTCACATCTCATCTCTTGCTAAAACAGCTTCTAAGAAGTTAGGTGTCCTGTGGCGTCTGCGTCCTTTTTTTTCTCCCTCCCAACTGATTGCTCAATACAGGGACCTTATCCGCCCATGTATGGAGTATGTCTCACATGTTTGGGGAGGATCCACTCATACAGCTCTCCTAAACAGGGTTGATTCAAAAGCTTTTAGTCTCATCAACTCCTCTCCTCTGACTGACTGTCTTCAATCTTTAAATCACCGCCGCAATGTTGTTTCTCTTGCTCTCTTCTACCATTATTTTCATGCTCACTGCTCTTCTGAACTTGCTAACTGCATGCCTCCCCCCCCTCCCGCGGCCTCGCTGCACAAGACTTTCTACTCATTCGCATCCCTATTATGTCCATCTTCCTAATGCAAGAGTTAATCAGTATCTTTACTCTTTCATCCCTTTCACTGGTAAACTCTGGAACTCTCTTCCTGTTTCTATTTTTCCATTTTCCTATGACTTAAATCTTTTCAAAAGAAGAGTAACAAGACACCTCCCGAACTAAATTGGCTCACCCCTCTTATTTATTTTATTCTTTTTCTGTCTTCTTTATAGGGACTGGCAACTAAGCGGGATTTGTGTTACCCATTCTTGTTGCTCCCTTGGCCAGTCTTTTGTGATGTAAAAAAAAAAAAAAAAAAAAAAACAATATATCGTGCGGAGTATATGGTATCCTTACAGAGCTGGAGGATACTGTAGAGGTCAAAATCAGGCGAAAATTAATAAGGCGTAGCACTTCCATGTCGCGAAAAGATAATACCCTCTCATCACGACAGTTTTCGGGTCGGCCGAAGACTGCGCTATGAGGCACGTGTCGGGACGAGTAATACCACATATTTCAACATAGACACCATATGTGCGGTGGAATTTACTCCCAATAAGTGTAATACATATCTACACAACAAGAGGTTGCTGTAGGGACCAAAATTGGGCCAAAATCTTAATGACCTACTGGTACGTCACCCGCCTTCCTCGCCCACCCTACTATGGACGTATGAGTACGTCATCCGCCGTGTAAGAATTAATTTAGATTTTACTGTATTAGTTGACACTAGGCTCCATTTCAAAGGTAGTTTTAGCATTGGACTGTTTATGTTAATTAATTTGTAATCACTTTAAAATGTCAATTAGTGCAAATGCTTGACCTGTGACCTATTTTTAAGAACATTTTCCGCAAGAAAATGCATTCCTAAGTTAGCAAATCTGAATCAGGGGACACTTTGCTTCAATTCAATAGTAATTTCAGCTTTGGACGTTTCATGTTAATCAAAAGTATAATTAACACTAATTAGCCATGTTCTTAAATATAGTTTCCACCGCATATTTCATTCTTAAGTTGTTATTTCTGATGCAGTACACAACTCCCTATTGGTTTGCGAAGGAATAATCTTTGGACTTTTCATGTTAATTAAATCCATTTTGAAGGTTATTTTGAGTGGCGCCACCTGTCGCATCCACCATTTACGAAACTTAAGAATTGGGTTTTTGGGCCTAGTTTGGGTTCCCTTGAACATGTGTGAGTTCAAACCTTTTGGACCTTTCATGTTAATTAAAAGTCACTTAGCTCCTAGTCTATTAGTATTTGTGCTGTGCACGTGAGTGTCCCACGTCCTAGTCCACTGTGGTCACCCTGCAAGTGTTTGATTAGTAATGGTCATACTTATATTTTATTTTGTTTTCACATGAAGTTTGCTTTGTTATGTTTTACACTTCTTATTTGACTACGGTCTTTTAAAAGAAATATACTTATGATTCAAGGAATGTTTCTTTGCTGTCCACGATACTTATTGACAAGTTCACCACATTTATTCATCTCAGCTTCAAACCACGCATATTTCTATTTTTCTTTTCTTTTTTCATTTTCAACATTGAAGCTGCAATTACTCAAATGCATTCCGTGATTTCATAGCATGAAAAGAAAATCTCCATTCGGTCATGTAAGCTGCGAGATGCTGATACACATGGTACTTAACGTGTTATGCATTCATCTGTACTCAGTTAATTATGCCTCAGTCGACGAGAGGGAGAGTGGCACATTGCGAGTTGTTCGGAAATTCTGAAATTCTTGGCTAAAAATAATGAATGAGAGTCTCGCGAGCCAGTTCGGTCAACAACACGTTATCATTATTTGGTCTACAAGATAATGGGCCTTGGGTATACGTGTATGTACATAGGAAAGTAGTTTTTATGTGTTTATAATTGAAAAATGTATAATACCGCACGGCACACGACAACACACCATAACGCAACACAACACCTAAGCACAACGCAACACCACACAACACAGTGCAACACAACACAACACGACATTGCTCACCATAATGCATCACAATAACGGGTACAACATAACACACCATTATACATATACTAACAACCCACAACAAACAACACAATACAAAACACTTGTATGCATACTCACTAATCAATATAAGGAGAGGGTGAATAAAGATGATGGTGATGATGATGGAAAGTAAGACGAAGCAGAGGAAGAAATTAAGCAGAAATGGAGAGATGGAAAGAGGTTTGGGTGAAGGATGTAGGGAGGTCGTTAGGTTAAGTTGCGTTGACAGCTAATATCTCTCTAATATCGTGACTGTTGAGAACCTTCTTAGCTCCTTAGTCTGGGCAATGAGAGATGAATGTAATCAGAATGCGAGGAGAGAGAGAGAGAGAGAGAGAGAGAGGAGAGAGAGAGAGAGAGAGAGAGAGAGAGAGAGAGAGGAGAGAGAGAGAGAGAGAGAGAGAGAGAGAGAGAGAGAGAGAGAGAGAGAGAGAGGAGAGAGAGAAGAGAGAGAGAGAGAGAGAGAGAGAGAGAGGAGAGAGAGAGAGAGAGAGAGAGAGAGAGAGAAGAGAGAGAGAGAGAGAGAGAGAGAGAGAGAGAGAGAGAGAGAGAGAGGAGAGAGAGAGAGAGAGAGAGAGAGAGAGAGAGAGAGATGAGAGAGAGAGAGAGAGAGAGAGAGAGAGAGAGAGAGAGGGGAGAGAGAGAGAGAGAGAGAGAAAGAGATAGAGAGAAAAAAAAGGAAGGTGGGGTTGTACCAGGCAGTCAAGCATAAAGATATATTGAATGAAAAAATGAAGCAAAAAGGAAAACAAATTGCCTTTTCTAGGTGGTATCTGTTCATAGGGAATGCCGTCTTTTAGGATCGGTATGGTTGGAATCCCCTTTGTAGTGTGTGGAGATGCAGGTCATCTTGGCTGGCTACGATAGGGGGTGTAATAACAGATGCCTCTATACATGACTGCTGGGAACTCATCATTGATAAGTTCTTACACCTTCATTCTGGGATAAGTGTTAGTTACTCATTTATTCATTTGCTTAAGCAGTTAGTAATCTAGTTATTATCTTATGGTGATTCTTGTTCAAATCTCCAACAATTACTTTTCAGTCAATGATAAGTGATGAATGATGGTATTAATGATTGTTTTGTTAATGATGATGATTGGTAATAATGGTAATAATGATAATGATGATGCTGATATTTCTAATCGTGATCATAAGAACAAGGAGAAAGAGGTGGAGAAAAAAGACGCGTAAAGAAAGTGCAACAAGAATGCAATATATGACCTAATGGTATATTTGTTTCCTTTTTCTTCCTGGTAATACCGACGTAACTAAGGACATGGAGAAGGAAGGAGGGAGAGGGGGAAATGAAGGAAGAGAGAGTGAGAGATATCAATAATTTATATTACTAATGAACCCAAAGAATATCATGACGAGAGAGAGAGAGAGAGAGAGAGAGAGAGAGAGAGAGAGAGAGAGAGAGAGAGAGAGAGAGAGAGAGAGAGAGAGAGAGAGAGAGAGAGAGAGAGAGAGAGAGAGAGAGAGAGAGAGAGAGAGAGAGAGAGAGAGAGAGAGAGAGAGAGAGAGAGAGACAGAGACAGAGAGAGAGAGAGACTGTGTGTGTGGAAGAATGAACTCTGATCCAAAGAAGAGCCAAAGACTACTCTATGAGCATATCACAATGAATTATTGATAATGACATTGGGAAGGATAGGCAAAAGAGGGACAGGCCGGTGAGGGGTGTAAGGGAGTGAGGAGAAGGGAGGGGGAGGGGATGGGCTTCTTTAGGCTCCCTAAGATTAGCGGCTCCCTAATCAAGATGGAATGACATACTATATCCCCTCCATTCCCTCCCCTCCCTTCCTCCCTCCATTTTCGTCTCCCATTTCATGCTTTACCCATGAATCCCCTCTTCCATGGCCTTCCTTTTTTATTTTTCACTTCTTTCATCCTCCTGCTCCTCCTCCCTTTCCATCTGTCTTCTTCCTTTCCCCACATTTTTTGTCTTATTTTTCCTCTTCCTCTCCTTCCCCTTTCTCTATTCTCTTTTTTTTTCCTTAACATACTTTCCTTTTTCTTTTCCTTTCTTTTCCCATCCATTTCTTTCCACTCCCTCATCTTTTATTCTGCTCCTTTCCTCCACCCTTCCCATCCCCTCTCTTCCTTTTTCCCTCGTCTTTCCTCCCCGTCCTACATTTTTTTTTTTTTTGTGTTGTGTGTGTGTGTGTGTGTGTGTGTGTGTCTGTGTGTGTGCGTGCGTGCATGTGTGAATGATGATAACATTATTAATAAAAACAATACATGATATCAATGTAGCAAATGATAATGCAGAAATATTAGCAACTTTATGAAAGGACAACAAGTTAGTAGTGTTGAATAATCTAAAGACTCCACAAAACTATTTTGTGAGTAACAAGACGTATAGGAAGCATGGGACGTGGATATCAGAGCTGGACACGTGTTTAACAACTCTGGACTTTTAGATAGGCTGAGTGATTACTGTGTGTTGCAGCGTAGAGACCTGCCATCAGACCACGTCCCTATTGCAGTGTGTGTAACTATAATGGTCACCGACTTAGAATGTGCGGGGCAAAGTCCTCGGGAATCCCGCACTCCAAATCGAGTGTTAGGGCACCCTAGCCCAATTTTTTCTAATGGGGGTGGCCGGGGCGGTGCAGAAGCGGCGCCTGCCCGTCGAATCACTCCTGGGATAAACCTCCATAGGGTTCTTCGTGTGTGCTCGTGGAACGTTCTGAACTTCTCGGACGATCGTCGACTACCTCTCCTATCGGGCGAGCTCAGTAGGCTGAGGGTGGATATAGTGGGACTCTCTGAGACGAGGAGGCCTGGCAGTGGCGAGACTAGCAGTGGGGGTTACACCTACTACTGGTCCGGCATGAGCAATGGTCACCGTGAACACCGTGTAGCAAATCTCCAGCAAACTGCAGCCGTCAGTTGTTGAGGTTACTCCGGTTGATAAGCGTATAATGCGGGTGAGGATGAAACACACTCTGGGTTTCATGTCTCTTGTTGCAGTGTGCGCTCCTACCGAGGTGCGTAAAACTGAAGAGAAGGAGATGTTCTACGCCAAACTCGACCCTGTATTAGACCAGTGTCCTCCTCGGGTCACACTCATTGTCTTGGGCGACTTCAATGCTACTACTGGCACTGTGAGAGATGGCTACGAGTTACGTGTTGGTCCCCATGGCTCCGGTACCAGAAACACCAACAGTTCTCTGCTTCTGAGTTTTGCAAGGTCCAGAAGGTTGAGAATTGCAGGTTCTTGGTACCAGAGACCAGAGCTGCACCGCTAGACATGGTATACTAATGCCGGAGGGGTAGCTAAGGAGATCGACCACGTCCTCGTTAGTACTCGTTGGAGGATCCTCCAGAACTGCAGTGTTTACCGGAGTGCTGAGTTCTTTGGAACAGATCACAGACTTGTTGTTGCTACACTTAAGCTTCATGTCAAGTCCAGAAGAATCTCAAGAGGTAACCATAATGTGTTTCATCTTGAGAAACTGAAAGACTTGACATGTGCTCATGAGTATGCGGTGGCAGTCTCAAATCGGTTTAATATGCTCGGTGCCCTCGAAGACCCTGTAGAACTGTGGTATACCTTCAAACGTGAAACTTTACAGGCTGCCAAGGAGTGTATTGGGCAGCGCCCGAGGTCAAGGCGTGGTTTTGTCTCGACGGAGAAGCTGGAAAAAATCGAGGAGAGTCGCGTTGCCAGGCTGGCTGGGAACCAGGACGAGCACAGGGCTCTGTCACGCCGGACTAGAACCCTCCTGGGGAGAGACAAAGAGAGGTATGTCAAGAGTCTCGCTGAGGATGTCGAGAGTCATTTGAACGCTAATGACCTCCAACCCGCCTACCAAGCCTTGAAGAAGCTCCGTTCCAAGTCTCCATTTCGGGCGAGTGCTATTCGAGCAGCAGATGGGCGCCTCGTGTCGGACATGGATGGGCAGATGGCTCGTTGGGCTGAGTACTTTGGGCAGTTGTTCACGGTGGACCCTCCAACTGAGCAGCTTCACACCACTGGATTACAGGCAGTGGATGCCGATCCTCCCATTGACGAAACCGCACCCTCTCTTGACGAAGTCAAAGAGGCTGTAGCTAAGTTGAGGGGTGGAAAGGCAGTTGGTGTTTGTAATATCAGTGCGGAACTCCTCAAAGCTGGGGGTGAGGCCATGATCCACGGGTTGCATGCTGTCCTGACTGCCGTGTGGCAATCAGGTACCATTCCTCCTGAGTGGAAATGGGGGCTGGTCGTCCCTATCTGGAAAAGGAAAGGGGACCGTCAGGACTGCAACAATTACTGCGGTATTACACTGCTCAGCGTGCCAGGCAAGGTGCTTGCCCATCTATTGCTGACACGGATCCGCAGTCATCTGCTGAAGCATCAGAAACCTCAGCAGTCTGGGTTCACGCCTGGTAAGTCAACAACGGATCGTATGCTAGCGCTTCGTGTCCTGGTGGAACGCCGACGTGAGTTTCGACAGGGGATGCTTGCAGCCTATGTTGATCTCAAGAAGGCGTTTGACTCAGTGCATCGTGAATCACTTTGGGATCTTCTGCGACTTTGCGGGATTCCTGCAAGGACTATTGGTTTGATAACCGGTCTGTATTCTTGGACTGAGAGTGCTGTGAAGTGTGGGGCAGGTGTATCCAGCTTCTTTCCTGTTAATACAGGAGTGAGGCAAGGGTGCGTCCTTGCCTCATCACTTTTCAACGCTTGTATGGACTGGGTATTGGACAAGGTTGTAGATCAAAGTGATTGTGGAGCATTCCGCGGCAACACCCAAAATCACATGATCTTGTTTTGCCGATGATGCAGTAATCTTTGCTGAGTCGCTGGAGGTCCTGGTGATGGCTCTCGAGGCGCTGCACGAGGAGGCAAAGCCTTTGGGACTTTAGGTCTCCTGGCTTAAGACCAAGGTCCAGGTGTTTGGAGACTTACTAGATGAAGCAGTACAGTCTGTTCATGCGTGCGGCGAGGACATTGAGATCTTGGAAAGCTTTACATATCTTGGTAGCGCAGTTCATAATGACGGCGGGTCACGTCAAGAAGTCTTACGGCGGATTGGCATAGCCCACGGTGCTATGGACTCGCTCAACGGGAGTATTTGGCGTTGTCGGTACCTGTGCAGGAGGAGAAAGATCCGGATCTTCAAGTCGCTTGTGATCCCTGTCTTACTATATGGTTGTGATACATGGACCCTAAATAGTGACTTGCAGAGACGATCAATGCCTTTTGGTATAAGTGTCTTCACAGAATCATGGGGTATCAAAAAAAAAGCTGGGATGATTACGTGTCAAATCAGCTATTGCACGTGAGACTGAATGCGAGCCTATTACCTGTCATTTTTTTTTTTTTTTTTTGTTTTTTTTTTTTTTTACATAACATACTGGCCAAGGCACAACAAAAAAATGGGTACCAAAGCCCGCTTAGTTAGCCAGTCCCTATAAAGAAAACAGTAAGAGAATAAATAAAAAAAGATGGGGTAGGCCAATTTAGTTCAGGAGGTGTCTAGTTAACCCCCCCCACTCTATCTTTTGAAAACATTTTAAGTCTAGGAAAGTGGAAAAATAGAAACGGAAAGATTCCAGAGTTACCATTGAAAGTGATGAAAGAGTAAAGATACTGATTAACTCTTGCATTAGAAGATGGACAAGAATAGGGATTAGAATGGTGTAGAAAGTCTTGTGCAGGCGAGTCCGGCGGAGTGGGGGAGGCATGCAGTTTTGAGCAAGTTCAGAAGAGCAGTGAGCAGGAAATACGGAGAAGATAGCAAGAGAAAGCAAATTGCGGCGGTGATTTAAGATTGAAAACATTCCAGTCAGAGGAGAGGAGTTTGATGAGACGAAATCTTTTGACTCAACCTTGTTTAGGAGAGCTTTATGAGTGGATCCTCCCCAACATGTGAGACCATACTCCTACATGGGCGGATAATGCCCCCTGTAGAGAGCAAACATTGGGATGGGAGAAAAAAAAGGACGCAGTACGCGCCACAGCCACCTAACTTCTTAGAAGCTGTTTTAGCAAGAGATGAAGATGTGAGATTTCCAGTTCAGATTTTTAGTAAAGGCTAGTCCTTAGAATGTTCATTTAGAAGAGGAGACAGTTGATGTCAGTGAAGAAGGAGGGGATAGTTATCTGGTAGGTTTGTCGAGTAGATAGGTGAAGAAATTGGGTTTTGTGGAGGCATTGAACAAACAAGGTTTGCTTTGCCCCATCATAAATATACAAGATCAGAAGTTAGGCCTCAGTGTCATCTCTCTCCGTGAATCCACTTAGTTCCTGGGTGAGTTTGACGTCTAATAAACGACGTTGAAAATGCAGGGTAGATCATCACTGTAGGAGTGGATAGGGCTTTGAGTTTAGACTTAGAAGATCATTATAAATATAATAGGAAGAGAGTGGGTGATAGGACAGAACCCCTGGGAACACCACTATTGATAGATTTAGAGAAAACAATTGTCCGTCTACAGTAGCTGCAATATAACAGTTTTGAAAGTAAACTTAAAATGAGGTACGAGAGAAGGATATAACCGAATGATTGAGTTTGGAGATTAAAGATTTGTGCCAGACTCTATCTAGAGCTTTTGATATGTCAACGGGCAACAGCAAAAGTTTCAACACCGAAACCCTAAGGAGGATGACCAGATTCCATCTAGAAGATCGCCAGTAGATCGCTCTTTACGGAAAACCGTACTGGACGATCAGATAGAAGATTGTGAGCAGATGATGCTTAGATCTTCTTATTATGTATAGATTCAAAAACTTTAGAAATGCAGTAAGTCAAAGCTATGAGGACGTAGTTTTGAAGGATTAGAACGGTCACCCTTCTTAGAACAGGTTGGATGTGAGCAAACTCCAGCAAGAAGGAAAGGTGGAAGTAGAATAGACAAAAGACGGAAAAGTTGACCAGGCAGGTGCAAGCACAGAAGCAGAGTTTTTGAGACCATAGTAGGGACTCCGTCAGACCGTAAGCCTTCCGATGATCTAGGCCAGAAAGGGCTAAAGAAAACAGCATTCGAAGGATCTTAATGACAGGCATAATATAGTCAAGGGTGGAGAGAAGAGGAACAAGCCCTTCATACAACCAGAGTTGAATTTTTAGCAAGGTGGAGCGAAGAAGTTCAGCTTTAGAAGTAGATTGAGACAGCTTTGTGGAGCCATCTGGGTGGAGCATGAAGGGAAAGATAAAGAAGAAAAATGTTTAGAGATGTTAGTAGCTAGATGACAGAAGTCACGAGAGGAATTTTTGATTCAGCAAGATTTTGACTTTTTCTATGAAGAAAGAAATGAAAGGAGGGGAATGACAAAAGCAGGATTGGAGGGTGAAAGAGTTTTTTTGGTAAGTTGAGTAAAGATTTGGCATGTGATTTGCGGGCAGAAATAATATAAGGGCATGAGTTTCAGGAGTGGATGGTACGGTGCCGTTTGTAAGACCACCTCCTCTATCTCGGACAGCAATGAGAACAAGCAGAGTTAAACCCAAGGTTTGACAGTCTTAGGATTAGGAGAAAAGTATGTGTAATGTATCGCCTCCATGCCAGAGACTATGACCTCATTTATGCACTCTGCACAAGAGATGGGTCTTTCTTTGACATGGAAGCCAGTATCATTCCATGGAAAATCAGAGTAGTACTGCAGTTAGGTATTCCCCACGTTTAGCTGAGTGAATGTGCCGAAGCACCTCCGCCCTTAGGTGGGTCCCCGAGACGGTACGGAAGCGATAGGACAGGTTACAGAAATATGATTGTGATCGAGGAACCCAACGGAAGAATATTTTCACAGAGTAATCAGAAGGGTAGTAGTTAGGCAAGATCAAAGTGTTGGGCGTGTCTCCAAGGGCGGTCAGGAATACGGTAGGGTGCTGCACCCAGCTGCTCTAGGTCTTGGAGGATATGAAAAGTTGTAGGCTTGTTTTCACCAAGTTGGTCAGTGAAAGAAGATGATATCCAAAGCTGGTGTGAACATTGAAGTCCCCCCAAGATGGAAATTTCAGCTACAGGAAATTAGATTGAATGTGGCTCCACTTTTGATGTTAAGTAGTCGAAGAATTTACCATAGTCAGAGGAGTTAGGTGAGGAGATATACCTCACAGATAAATTTAGTAAAGAGTGACATGAAGTCGAAGCCAGATGGTGAAAATTCGGACGATTCAAGGGCGTGGGACGAGAGGCAAGTGATGTCATTGC
Organism: Chionoecetes opilio; assembly: GCA_016584305.1. Lineage (NCBI taxonomy): Eukaryota > Metazoa > Arthropoda > Malacostraca > Decapoda > Majidae > Chionoecetes > Chionoecetes opilio. Next base: position 778,572 of record JACEEZ010019715.1, read on the forward strand.
GCACCATATACTTAACACCAGCTTTGGATTTAAAATTAGAATAGAGACAGTAAGAGGAGACAGCAAAAAGGTCTGTTGTGCAGTGCTCACAGCCAACCTGAGTTTCGGGGTGAGGAAAAAGAAGATGAGGTTTAGAGAGGAGAGATGTCCGTCACGCCATACTTCGGCCTATATGGGTATGTGGCAACGCTACCCTGAAACCGATCCTTCCCATCGGTTTGTATCTGTACAGAGACAATCCGGCGGGCGGAGGCCAAGGGGGCGCCCACAAGGCTCGTGGCTGGGACAAGTTGATGTTTCTTGTCGAGAGCTGCTTGGTATGGGAAAGGAGCCTGCATGGGAGCTCGCGCGTGGTGACCCCGGTAGTGGCGTCGTAGGGTTCGCGAGGCGACGCGCCCTCCGGCGTATGTCCCCAATGATTGATTGATTGATTGACTTAGAATGTGTGTTTGCCAGGGCATCTTCCCTTAGAGGCCATGCTGTGTTGTGTAACATATTCAGCAACACTAGACATGTTAAGAAAGCAATTAGATATAATATAATCGACAAACAAATGTTTATGGAACGCATTTCTCAGATGAATGTAACAAGTGGTGACTCAGGTGATTTACCGGTTGATGTCTTGGAAAAAACGGTATCAGATATTTTGTATGAAACTGTTGAGAAATGTTAGATTAGAGTTAGAGGAGACGATGTTGAAGAAAATGTTGGGCGATGGGAAAGGTTGCTCGAGGATAAAGATGACGCAAGAGTATGGAAGGCTGTGAACTGGAAGGGTAAATATGGTAGCTCCCAAGGGAGAGGTAAACGATGCCCTAGTTATGAAGAAATTGTAAGACACTGAGATGATTCTGAACCCACCAAATGTTGTAAATCTTTCTATATCTGATGTTAACACTAATATCACTATCCCAGTGCTGGATGAGCCCATAGTAATTCAGCAGGTGTGCGAGCAAATCAAGAGGCTGAAAGTGGATAAAGCGTGTGGGCCTGACTGGCTCCCTTCTGGTGTTTTATCATTATTACCAGCCCAGTACCGTCCTGGTCCTTTCCGTGATCAGTCTTTTAAATAATGTCTTCCTGTCTGGTGTGTATCCTGTGAGTCATGGAAGAGAGCCAAAGTGTTCACTATTTTCAAGCGAGTGGATAGGTCTGACGCAAATAATTACCGAGGAATCAGTGTCGTAAATAACACTGATTCCTCGATAACTGGTGATCTTTGGTAACTTTGTGTGATAACTGGTCTGTATTCTGGGACTGCGAGTGCTGTGAAGTGTGGGGCAGGTGTATCCAGCTTCTTTCCTGTGAATACAGGAGTGAGGCAAGGGTGCGTCCTTGCCCCATCACTTTTCAACGCTTGTATGGACTGGGTATTGGACAAGGTTGTAGATCAAAGTGATTGTGGAGCATCCGTCGGCAACACCAAGTCATGATCTGTTTTTGCCGATGAGCAGTAATCTTTGCTGAGTCGCTGGAGGTCCTGGTGATGCTTCTCGAGGCGCTGCACGAGGAGGCAAAGCCTTGGGACTTGATGGTCTCCTGGCTTCAAGACAAGGTTCAGGTAATTTGGAGACTACTTAATTAAGCCGTACGTCCTGTTCATGCGTGTGGCGAGGACATTGAGATCTTGGAAGTTTTACATACTCTTGGTAGCGCAGTCCATAATGACGCGTGTCACATCTAATAAGTCTTAAACGACGGATTGGCATAGCCCACGGTGTTTATGCTCGCTCGCGGAGGTATTTGGCGTTGTCGGTACTGTGCATGAGGAGAAGATCCGGATCACTTCAAGTCGCTTGTGATCCTGTCTTCCTCTATGGTTGTGAGACATGGACACTAAAAGTGACTTGAAGAGACGAAATCAATTCCTTGTGGTAATAAATTGTCTTCGCGATCAATGGTATCGCTGGGATGATTTCGTGTCCAATCAGCGATTGCCACCGGTGAGACTGAATCGAGTCCTATTACCTGCATAAGTCCTCAGCGCAACTTCGTGCTAATGGGCATGTGCACGTTACCCTGAAACCGATCCTTCCCATCGGGTTGTATCTGTAGAGACAATCCGGCGTGGAGGAGGGGCCAAGGGGGCGCCCACAAGGCTCGTGGCTGGGGCAATTTGATGTTTCTTGTCGAGAGCTGCCTTGGTGAATTGGAAATGAGCCTGCATGGGAACTCGCGCGTGGTGACCCCGGTAGTGGCGTCGTAGGGTGGCGAGGCGAAGCGCCCCCCGGCGTATGCCCCCCAGATTGATTGATTAGAGTGTCCGTAAACTCACTAGCCCATTGTACGCCATGGTTTTGTGTGACAGACTGAATGAACAAAAACGAATGGTTCAGGCGTAACCGTGAGCCAGGCGGGGCACAGAGCCAAGCACGAGCTGCCTGGAACATATTGTGACTCCTCGCTGTTAACGGATATGGCTCGTCGAAAAGATTCAGGCTGTTTTGACTTTCATTGATTTTGTCAAAAGCTTAGGACCTAGTTTCCAAGTAGTGTAGTGTTCGAAAGGTGTTGAAATAAGCTTGAGTTGCGGTTCGGTGATGTTTGCAGCTTTAATAGCAATGTGCCAGTAACGGGAGTGGTGATTGGTAAGGCTATCATGACAGCCACGCTCGAGGAAGGGCGGCAGGATCCCCATCTCTTGTTTACTGTTTGTTTGATTTGTAAATGACGCTTCATCAAACTTGTTAAGGAACGATGTCAGTTCAGATGGGGTTTTTTTTCAATGGCTACACATCTTGATACTAATGGATGTAATTGTGTTACTATACAGCAGACAGTCCCCTTTTGAAAAAGGTTGCTCTGATACAACAAGTGCGTTAACAGAAATTATGAAGATCAATCAAAACGAAATATTTTGTGTGTGTTCACGGTGGAGCAGATGATATAAAGCTCGTACGACTGAACTCTGGCAAGTCATAGATCACTGCTCGAGTTTACCTGTATCTGGGTTCACCTTCACCATCGACGACTCTGTCTCATCGGCGGTCAAAAACCATGCAACGGAAAGACATTTGCCATGGTTTGAAAGTTTGTGTCCTTCCTTAGAACAAATATGAATCACGTTTTTCCTAGTGAAGCGGCGGTTCTTTGATTGCGAGCAAATCTCCTCCCTTTTGTATGCGTGAGTAATAACTAAAATGACAATGAGCTTCATCTCCAATGTCTTGGAGTCAATAAGTGTTAAATTGACCTGCTCCGGAGCCGGAGTAGATATTGCATTGGATGTTTTTTTTTGGAGTCAAATAGTGTTTTTGACTAGAGTACCAGGATGAAGGAAGGAGCGTGATTGTCGAGCGGAGTGGAGTTCTGTGTAGCAAATCGTAAATGTCTGGGGCAGAATCTGCTTGCTTCAATTGGGCTCCACGTGGGTGTGGTCTCATTCCCCGGAAACCAGGTAATAGTAGGTATACTACCTTGATAGGAATGTGGTTTGGACGGGAGGGCTGATAACATCAGATACCGAGAGTGGGGTAAGAAGAGAGAGGGAGGAGAGAGAGAGAGAGAGAAGATATATAATATATATATATATATAATATAGAGAGAGAGAGAGAGAATAGAAGGAGAGGACGAAGACAGAGAGAGTGAGAGAGAGAAGAGAGAGAGAGAGAGAGAGAGAGAGAGAGAGAGAGAGAGATAGAGAAAGAGAAGAGGAGAGAGAGAGGGAGAGAGAGAGGAGGAGAGAGAGAGAGAGAGAGAGGAGAGAGAGAGAAGAGATGAGAGAGAGAGAGGAGAGAGAGAGAGAGAGAGAGAGAGAGACACTCTCAGAGAGAGAGAGAGAGAGAGCGAGAGAGAGAATAGAGAAGAGAGAGAGAGAGAGAGCGAGCGAGCGAGCAGCGGAGAAGAGAGAGAGAGTGAGAGAGAGAGAGAGAGAGAGAGAGAGAGAGAGAGGAGGAGAGAGAGAGAGAGAGAGAAAGAGAGAGAGAGAGAGAGAGAGAGAGAGAGAGAGAGAGAGATAATAAGAGGGAAGAGAGAGACAGAGAGAGCGAGAGAGAGAGAGGAGTAAAGAGAGAGCAAGGGAAAATCCAGATGAGAAGAGAGAGAGAGTAAGAGAGAGCGGTGACTGCAAGACTATTGGTTTAAAAAACCGGTTGATTCTGGACTGAGGTTGTGAAGTGGGGCGGTGTATCCAGCTTTTTTCCTGTTAAACAGGAGTGGGGAAAAGGGTGCGCCTTCCCCTCATCACTTTTCAACGCTTGTAGGGACTGGGTTTTTGGGAAAGGTGTAGTCAAAGTGATTGTGGAGCATCCGCGGGAACCCCAAGACACTGATTGTTTTTGCCGAGAGCAGTAATCTTGCTGAGTCGTGGAGGTCCTGGTGATGGTCCGAGGCGCTGCCCCAGGAGGCAAACCCTTTGGGGGATTGGGTCCCTGGTTAAGCCCAAGGTCCAGGGTTTGGAGATTTATAGATAAAAAGCAGTAAGCTGTTCATGCGGCGGCGAGGACTTTGAGATTTTGGAAAGCTTTCATATTTGGTAGCGATTTCAAAATGACGGCGGGTCACGTAAAGAAGTCTTAGGGCGGATGGATAGCCCACGGGTTGGGGGACTCGCCAAGGGAGTTTTTGGCGTTGTCGGTACTGTGCAGGAGGAGAAAGACCCGGGATCTTAAGTCGTTGTGATCCCGTCTTACTATAGGTTGTGAGACAGGACACTAAATAGGGGACTTGCAGGGGACGAAAATGCCTTTTTGGTAAAATTGTCTTCACAGAATCATGGGGTATCGCTGGGTGATTACGTGTCAAACAGCTTTTTCACCGTGAGATGAACGGGGCCCTATTACCGTTTTTTTTTTTTTTTTTTTTTTTTTTTTTTACATAAAAAGGAACTGGCCAAGGGCAAAAAAAAAATGGGTACACAAAGCCCGTTTAGTTGCCAGTCCCTAAAAAGAAGACAGTAAGAGAAAAAAATTTTAAAAAAAGAGGGGTAGGCCAATTTATTTCAGGAGGTGTCTGTTACTTTCTTTTGAAAAGATTTAAGTATGGGAAAGGGGGAAAAAATAAAAACAGGAAAAAGAGTTCCAGAGTTACCAGTGAAAGGGATGAAAGAGAAAAGTTTAAATGTTTAACTTTGCATTGGAAAGAGGGGACAGAATAGGGATGAGAATGGGTAGAAATCTGTGCAGCGAGGCCGGGGGAGGGGGGAGGCATGCATAGCAATTTCAGAAGAGCAGTGAGCATGAAAAAAGGAGAAGAGAGCAAGAGAAGCAACATGCGGCGGGTATTTAAAGTTTTAAAACAGTCATCAGAGGAGAGGAGTTGATAAAACCCGAAAAGTTTTGCCCAACCCTTGTTTAGGAGAGCTGTAGAGGGATCCTCCCCAAACAGTGAGACTACTCCAACTGGGCGGTAAGGCCCCTGTAGAGAGAAAACAATTGGGGGGGAGAAAAAAAAGGACGCGGGGACGCCACAGCACCCCAAAACTTCTTAGAAGCTTTAGCAAGAGATGAGATGTGAGATTTCCAGTTCAGATTTTTAGTAAAGGATAGTCCTAGAATTTTCATTGTAGAAGAAGGAGACATTTTGAGGTCATTGAAGAAGAGGGGATGTTACTGAGGTTTTGTAGTAGATAGGGAAGAAATTGGGTTTTTTGAGGCATTGAACAAAAAAAGGGTTTGTTTTCCCCCCAATCGAAATTATAGCAAGACAGAAGTTAGGCGCTCGGTGTATCTCTCCGTGAATCATTATTTCCTGGAGTTTGAGTCTAATAAACGAGTTGAAAAATGCAGGGTAGAATATCAGCGAGGAGGGATAGGTTTGGTTAATTTAGAAGATCTTTAATAAAATAATAGGAAGAGGTGGGTGATAGGACAAAACCTGGGGAACCCCTTTAAGATTTAGGAGAAGAACAAGTCCGTCACAGTAGCTGAAATAGAACGGTTTGAAAAAAAATTAAAATAAGGTACAGAGAAAAGGGTATAAACCCGAATGGTGATTTTGGAGATTAAAGATTTGTGCAGACTCTATCAAAAAGCTTTTGATATGTCAAGGGAAACAGAAAATTTTCACCGAAACCCCTAAAGGGGGATGCCCAAGTTTCAGCTAGAAGATCCCCAGAGACGCTTTTTAGGGAAACCGTACTGACGATAGATGAAGATTGGAGCAGAAGAGCTTAAGAATTTCTTATATGTATAGATTCAAAACTTAGAAGCAGGAACAAAGCATAGGACGGATTTTGAAGGTTTAAAAACGGTCACCCTTTTAGGAACAGGTGGATGTGAGAAAATTTCCAGCAAGAAGGAAAGGTAAGAGATAGACAAAGAGGGAAAAGTTTGACCAGGAAAGGTGCAAGCACAGAAGCAGAGTTTTTGAGAACAATGGGAGGGACTCGTCAGGACCGTAAGCCTTCGGGGAAATTGGGCCCAGAAAGGCAAAGAAAAATCATTCGAAGGATTTTAATGACGGGCAAATATAGTCAGAGGGTGGGAGGAGAAGGAGGAACAACCCCCTTCATAAACCCAGAGGGGAAATTTTTTAGCAAAGGTTTTGAGCGAAGAGTTCAGTTTTTAGAAGTAGATGAGAAGCGTGGAGCATCTGGGTGAAGCATAGAAGGGAAAGAAAAAAAAAAAAAATGTTAGAGATTTTTATTAGTAGATGCCAGAAGTCCGAGGGGAATTTGATTCAGAAAGTTTTAAATTTTTTCTTGAAGAAAGAGTTTTTGGAAATTTGAAGAAAGATTTGGCATGATTGCGGGCAGAAATATATAGGGCATGATTTTCAGGAGTGGAGTTTACGGTGCCGTTTGTAACCCACCCTCTATCTCGGACAGCTGAGAACAAGCAGAGTTAAAAAAGGGTTGACGGCTTTAGGATTAGAAAAAATTATGGGAAGTAGCCTCCCATGCCAGGACTATGACCCCGTTACACTTGCACAAAGGATGGGTCTTTGACATGGAAGCAGTAACATTCCTGAAAATCAGAGAGTAGCCCCTTTGGGTTTTCCCCAGCTGAGTTTAAAATGCCAGAAGCCCTCCCCTTAGGTTTGGGGCCCCAGACGGGACCCGGGGCGAAGGACAGGTTACAGAAATATGATTGTGATCGGAGGAACCCAAAGGGGAGAAAAAGTTTTACAGAGTAAGCAGAAAGGGGTTTGTAGTAGGAAAAAATCAGAGTTTGGGGTGTCTCCAAGGCGGTCAGGAATACGGGTTTGGGTGCTGCACAGCTGCTTAGGTCTTTGGGGGATAGAAAAAAATTTTTAGGGTGTTCACCCAAATTTTGGGCAGTGAAAGAAGATGAAGCCAAAGTGGTGGTGAACATTGAAGTCCCCCAAAAATGGAAATTTCAGCTAAAGGGAAAAAGAGATGAGAGTGCTCCACTTTTGATGTTTTAAATAGTCGAAAAATTTACATAGTCAGAGGAGTTTGGTGAGAGATATCAGCACGATAAAAATTTTGTAAGGAGTGAATTGAAGTCGAAACAAAATGGTAAAAATTTGGAAGATTCAAGGGCTGGGCACGAGAGCAAGTGATGCATTTCGCACATAACGTAACAACCGCTTTTTATTTAAAATTTGAATAGAGACAGTAAGAGGAGAAGAAAAAAGGTTGTTTTTCAGTGCCACGCCAAATGAGTTTTGGTGAGGAAAAAAAGAGAGGGTTTTGAGGGAGAGATATCCGTCAACGCCCAAATTGGGTATAGGGTATGTGGCCGCTACCTGAAACCGATCCTTCCATCGGGTTTTATCTGTAAAACCCCCGGCGTGGAGGAGGCCAAGGGGGGCCCCCCCAAGGTCGTGGCTGGGACAAGTTGATGTTTTGTCGAGAGCTGCTTGGGGTGGGAAAGGAGCGCATGGGAGTCGCGGTGGGGACCCCCGGGAGTGGCGTGTAGGGTTCGCAGGCGACGCGCCTCCGGGTATGTCCCAATGATTGATGATGATTTACTAGAATGTGTGTTTTCCAGGGGGGGATCTTCCTTTGAGGCCCTGCTGTGTTTTGGGAAATATTCAGCAACATAGACATGTTAAGAAAGCAATTTGATAAATATAATCGACAAACAAATGTTTTTGGAAACGCATTTCTCAGATGAAGTAACAAATGGTGACTAGGTGATTTACGGTTTAGTCTTGGAAAAAAACGGTATCAGATATTTGTTGAAACTGTTTTAGAAAGTTAGATTGAGTTAGAGGAGACGATGTTGAAGAAAAGTTGGGGGATGGGAAAGGTTTCCGAGGATAAGAACGCAAGAGTATGGAAGGCTGTGAACTGGAAGGGTAAAATGGTAGTCCCAAGGAGAGGAAACGATGCCCCAGTTTTGAAAAAATTTTAAGACCTGAGAGATTCGAACCCCCCAAATGTTGTAAATCTTTTATTCTGATGTTTAAAAACAATATCACTATCCCCGTGCGGAGAGCCCAAGAATTCAGCAGGTGTGCGAGCAAATCAAGAGGGTGAAAGGGAAAAGCGTGTGGGCCTGACTGGTCCCTTTGGGTTTTTTCATTTTTTCCAGCCAGACCTCCTGGTCCTTTCCTGATCAGTCTTTTTAAAAAAATGTCTTCCTGTTGGTGGTATCCGGATCATGGGGGAGAGCCAAAGTGTCACTATTTTCAAGCGATGGGATAGGTCTGACGCAAAAAAATTTCCCAGGAAACAGTGTGTAAAAACACTGATTTCCCGTAACTGGTGATCTTTGGTAACTTTGTGGAAACGGTCGGGATTCTGGGATGCGAGTGCTTGAAGTGGGGAGGGTATCCCGTTCTTTCCTGTGAATCAGGAGGAGGAAGGGGCGTCCTTGCCCCATCATTTTCAACGTTTTAGGACTGGGATTGGGGGGGGGGGGGGAAAATTGTAATCAAAGGATTTTGGAGCATCCGCGGGAACACCAAGATCACTGATCTTTTTTTTGCCGATGATGCGAATCTTTTCGAGTCGTGGAGGTCTGGGATGGGCTCTCGAGGCGGGCACGAGGAGGCAAAAACCCTTGGGGCTTTAGGTCTC
>JACEEZ010019715.1:792500-810000 GCA_016584305.1 Chionoecetes opilio
GGCCCATCTCCCTTTTATCAGTTCTTGGCAAGACGCTGGAAGCTATAATTGCTGACAAGATATCGTCTTTCTTCACATCACACCAACTTCTTAACATCAAGTAATTTGGCTTCCGAGCAAACAGGTCAGCGGCCGACCTATTGTTCCATCTGTCCACCACATGACATAAGCGTCATGACCAAAGAAAGGACACATACGTCATTGCCCTTGACATTGCGGGAGCATTTGACAGGGTGTGGCATCACGGCCTCATCACCAAACTGAACAGTTTGGGTGTCCGCGGTCAGCTGCTGCTCCTACTACAAGACTACCTGCGGGACAGATTTCTCAGAGTGGTGGTGGACGGTCAAACCTCAGAGGAACACCCGATCTTTGCCAGCGTCCCACAGGGCAGTGTACTCGGCCCTCTCCTCTGGAATGTATTCTTCAATGACTTGCTCCAGCTCATCCCAGAGGCACATGCATATGCCGATGACTGCACCCTTACATTCCCCTGCGACAGTGGTGATCACCGCACGATTGTCGCTCACATAAATCAGGTCCTCCAAACCGTCATCTCATGGGGTCGTCGATGGCAAGTGGATCTCGCTCCAGAGAAAACCCAGGCGATGCTCATCTCCCGACGACAACGTCATCCTGATACTCCCATCCCTACCATCTTACTGGGTGGGAGGCCGGTGCCCCTGCAGACGTCCCTCTCCATACTTGGGGTGGAAGTGAATAGCGTCCTGACCTTCACCGACCACATCCGAACCATTGCAAGGAAATCCGCCTGGAAACTTAGCTGTGTCCGGCGTGTCTCACACCTTCTTGACTCCCAAGGGATCACCACCTTATCTGCAGCTCAAGTCCGCTCCCTTATGGAGTACGCCCCTCTCACGTGGTCTTCCTGCCCCCCTTCGTACCTGAGCCTTCTTGACAAGGTACAGGCCCGAGCCCAACGGTTAATACGTCTGAAAGCTCTGTAGGACCAGCTTCTCCCTCCTCTGCAACCCTTGCAGCAGCGTCGTGACGTAGCAGGTCTGTGTGTCGTTTACAAGACACACAAGCAGCATGTCCCGCACCTGGCTGTTCTCCGACAGCCCTGGGCAAGACCACACGGCCACACCACACGAACTGCTGCTACCAGGGACCATCAACTGATCGTCCCTTTTGCTAGGACGGAGACCTCTCTGCGTTCCTTCCTTCCACGCTACACAAGAATGTGGAGCCGCATGATACAGCAGACACAGCTTCACTCTACCTCGTCACTCCAGACCTTCAAGAGTGTTGTGAACTCTTGGATAAAGCAGCCATAGTATTAAGTACCTACCTGTAAACCCTATGATGCTTAAGTTCAACTATGTCTATATATATATTATTAGCAGTGAAAAATAAAATGTAAAACTAGAATAGTAACACATGTACATGTAAAATTCATTTAGTAGTGGAATAGTGAAATAGAGAAATAGAGAATTTTGAATAGTAACCCATGTATGTATGTTAAGCTAGGAATATTCTAAACATTCCTAAAGTCAAAGATAGTTCTCAGTAGTTCAGCTGAAGCTCCTGACTGTAAAACCTATTAGAATAAAGGTAAAAAAAAAAAAAAAAAAAAAAAAAAAAAAAAAAAAAAAAGAGAGAGGGAGAGAGAGAGAGAGATAAAGAGAAAGGGATAATTTGTTATTTAGTATCCCTGGCTGGAAAAATAAAAGAAAGACAAAAACAAAATAGACACAGAAATATGCAGCCATCAGTGCATGATGGTTTCATGATGTTAGTTTTTCCATTTACCGAGAAGAAAAAGAAAAAGATAAAAATAAAATAGAAAGCGGAAGCATATTTTAATTTTCAGGGAGTATTTAGCAATCAGCTCAGTTTGAGTGGTCTGACTGGTCTGGTCTCATCATTCTACCTCCATCACGTGTTTGGGATGGTTAGGTGAGAATAAACTACAAGACTTGTTGCCTAGATGGCTTCCTTGAATTTGTGTTCCACATTTGCCTGAATAACGATCAGACATCTTCGCAATAACAACAACAACAACAACAACAACAACAACAACAAATGTGTTACCACTGTGGAGCGTTTGGCAATCATCATACATGCCCGAACGACAACCCAACATCTTCCCAACAAATGTGTCATCGTTGTGGGGTCTTTGACAGTCAACATCATGTTTGTCCCATTGATGAACGTAAATGTCGTAATGAAAAACAAAACAAAAAAAACAACGCATAAATTGATGCTGACTGGAAGTAATTAGAGAATAAAAAATGTAATATATTTTTTTACAGTTCGACTTTCGCCATCCTTCCTTTGTGAAAGCTGCGGACGTCCAACTGAAGATATTTCAGGACATTCGAGGGATTGTCATATAAAAGGTAAAGGCTATTTAGATTAATATAATTTTTTTCTTAATATTTAAAAGGTCAGTCCTCATAATTCCGAGGCGATGATCTTGACCATCCTCCCCTAGACTGAAAATGATTAATCTTTTTACAGCCCCCCCCCCCCCCCCCCCCCCACCACCACCACCACCACCACCACCACCACCACCACCACCACCGCCACCACCACCACCACAACCACCACCACCACCACCACCACCACTATCGTCTTCTCTTCAAGGTGGACCTAGGGTAACTAATATTAGGAGTAACTTTATAAATCATTACCTCTTTCATGAGTATTCTATCCCAGATAGCGTTAGACATGATCCTGTAAATGTTCTTACTAAATATAGAATTTATTTTTTTATTATAATTGCTATTTTTGCGAGGGAATCCACCTCCAATCTCATACAAAATGTTTGCTGAAATGCGACTTGTTTTAGTCAAACTTAATCTTAATGGTGAGAATATCTATGATGACTTTATCCACTGTTTTCGCGTACGGTGTATCACCATCGACGAGGTGGAGTCTATGTATGAAGATTGGATACATAGCTTATCTACTAATCTAGAAAGAGTTATAAGTCAAAAGGAGGACTCGGGTCTTGTGTTACATCATATGGCGTGCTTTGGTATTGCATCGTGTTCTATGGTAGTACCTAATATATTAGGGCAATACTTAAAGTATCCTTCTAATATGCGGGGTAGGGATCAAGTATTCAAACCCAAAGGAAAGGAACATTCCTGTGTCATAGAGTGCATGATGGCCTATAAACTCCATCTAATGGGTTGTGGAAAAACATGAAGAGAAGTGTTAGTAGAGCCTTCTGTCGTGAACACATGAAATATTCAGTTTCCCTTGGCTTGGGAGGATATAAATAGGTTAGAGCAACTGAACAATGTATCGCTGTATGTGTACAGTCTTGTCAGCGATTCCCAGAATCAACGGTATCATTACTTATCATTATCTAGGAAAGGGAAGAGATGTCATGGCTCCATCACAGATCTTCTTGTATTAGGTAGGGAACATCTGGTGTTGATCAAGTCACTTGAAAAATACCTGGAAGCTCTCCCTCCACATAATAGTAAGTGAACCCAACACCACATTACGTTGTAGCTGTGTGAATTTTGTTCCTAGAATGCTGCTTCACATGCAGATTCATGAAGAGAAACACAGGTTATGTCCTTTACACCAGATAAGGTGATCGGCTTTCGTAATTACGGACACACATATAACCCATCTCACCTTCCATTTGCAGATTTCGAGATATACAACGCGAGCGTTCACCGTGGTTCCGTTGTATCCGAGCAATAGACTATAGGCTACGCCTATCTTATTATTAATAGGAATGGTGAGCCTGTTCAGTAAGACTCTTAAATGGGAGAGAATGCCGTATATATTTTTAAAAGAAATATAACTGCCAGTTGGGTGGATATAAAAGAAAATTTAGGTAATTATCCTCTCCGTATGTCGGAGGAGGATTAAAGTGATTTCCACAGACAGACCCATTGTCAGATATGTAGCTCAATCTTCAGAAAACCAGAGAAACCAGACAGCAATTACGCGAGCGCGCTGTGCAATCATTGTAATTTTCAGGCGCGTAACTCCCGCGTTAAGTTACATACTTATTACCACAGTGCAAAATTTGACCTGACCCTACTACTTCGCGAACTCACAGTTCAGACAAACCGCGTTCAGATTCTATGTAAACCGGGGTTAGGAGACTTCAAAGTTGTCATTGATGACATATGTTTCCTGGACTCGCTTTCCATCATGAATGCTAGTCTGGCAAGTCTTGCTGTTGGCAAGTCATGTTGCATGACTGGCAGTCATGTTGCTAGTGGTCGCCGTCTCCAATTTGCTGAGCTTATGGATGAGCTTATCTACCAGCTAAAATTAGAGAGAAGGTAACTACTCAGAAACAATATCTCTGTTATGATTATATAGATTCCCCAAACAGGTTAGCAGAGCGTACCATACCTTCACGCGAAACTTTTTTTGACTCACTCAGAGATGAACACCTTTCCTTGACAGATTACCAACATGTGAAAACAGATATGGCAGATGTCTCGATGTCAGAAACTTGGAGAATATATGCGTTTGTACTGTCAGATTGATGTTGGACTGCTGCCTGATATCTTTCAAACATACAGATTCACCCTCAAGGACAACTATCAGCTCGATGTATGTTATTACGTCTCTTTGTCCAGCTATGCGTTTAATGCTTTCCTGTTAACTACACAGATTACATTAGACGTCCCGCGAGATGCGAGTCTGTACGGCCTCATTAAAAAAAAAATTGCGTGGTGGGCTCACAACTTGTGTTCAAGCTACCTCACTGCCAATAACCCTCACACTAACCCCCAATTTGAAGCTGGTAGGGATGATGAAACTTATCTACTCTATCTAGACTTTAATTCTCTATATGCAACCGTCAGCTGCGAGCCCCTACCTTACGGGAGGCTTCGCAAACTGTCAGAGGAAGAACTAGATCGCTTAATCGAGACGGTACTAGAGTCTCTACCCACGGATGGGGAAACTGGATACTGGATTCACTTAGACACCAAAGACGTTAAGGGGAGGGGTAAGTATTCAGAAGCGGAATTTCATCACAAAATACGAAAATTTGGTTTTGGCATCTTCAGACAGCTGAAACAGCATCCAACTTTCGCGCGTATTCTAAATGCCCTACGCGCGTTTAAAGGACTCAGACGTCAGAGAGTGTTGCCATATCATCTAATACAAATTTAGTTATCCATTATATTTTTTCAGTTATCTTGTTATTTTACCTGAAAAAAAATGGTTGTGGTTGCTGTATGATACAGCAACCACAAGAGAGTAGGCCTACCTACGAGAGTAGGTCAGGCCTACGCGAGGCCTACGCGAGGTCAAGGTCATCGCCTCGGACTTATGAGGACTGACCAGCTAAATATTCAAAAAAAGAAAATAATACAATATAAATAACCTTTACCTTTAAAATGACACTCCCTCGAATGTCCTGAAATATCTTCAGTTGGACGTTCGCAGGTTTCACAAAGGAAGGATGGCGAAATTCGAACTGTAAAAAAATAATTACATTTTTAATTATCTAATTACTTCCAGTCAGCATCAATTTATGCTGGATTTTTTTCATTACGACATTAACAGTTACCAACGGGACAAACATGATGTTGACTGACAAAGAACCCACAACAATGACACACTTGCTGGGAAGACGTTGGGTTGTCGTTCGGGCATGTATGATTGCCAATCGCTCCACTGTGGTAACACAGTTGTTGTTGTTGTTGTTGTTGTTGTTGTTGTTGTTGTTGCGAAGATGTCTGGTTGATGTTCATTCAGGCAAATGTGGTCACCAAATGTTCCGCACCGATAACACAAATTCAAGGAAGCCATCAATGATCTAGCCAACAAGTCTTGTAGTTTATTCTCACCTAAACATTCCAAACGCGTGATAGAGGTAGAATGACGAGACCATACCAGTCAGACCACTCCAACTGAGCTGATTGCGAAATACTCCCTGAAAATTAAACTATGCTCCTCCTCCTCCTCCTCTTCCTCCTTTTCCTCCTCCTCCTCCTCTACTTCTTTCTCTTCCCCCTCCTTCTGATTCACATCTATCTGACTTTCAACTTGTGGTAAATCTGGATTTCCGAGATGAAAATTGATCTAAATAATATAATTTATCATCAAATGAGGAAGGACCTCTTCTTATCATTCTTGTTAGGCACATCTGCCCATTTACATTTCGTAAATTATAAGAGCTAAATTTTACAAGCGAAGGATGGAGAAGAGGCTGCTTGTAAGAGTCAAGGCTTAAATATCAGAGTATATGAGGGGGGAGACCTTTACCTCGACTGAGTTGAGTGTCACCGGCTGTTGAAATGGAGTACATCTTTGGTTTTAAAACAATACACTCAGATATAATATAACTTCCCACCTCAGACTTTAACATACCTAAAACTCCTTTTCTAGAGTCTTCAAACAGAGGGTGTGTTGCTCGAAAATTAGATAAATCAAGGTAAGGAGCCATAGGCTCCTTACCTTGTCTTTCAGTTCTTCATCAAGAGTTTCAGTTTTCAACCGGAAAAAAAAGCTATCTGTATCTGCGTGTTACAGCTTCACTCTCTCCTTATACTGTACTTTTACCACGTCATACCAAAATTGACACACTTGGACTTTGGCTAGATCAAGAATATGAAATCATAAAAAGTTAGGTTGTGTTATGGAAATGACCAATTTACTGTTGACACAAATAACCCTGTCCTTTCCCAAAGGGATGACCTTCCGAAAGTTAGTGTCCCTGACACACCTTAGAAAGTGAGTTTGACTGGTAACATAGCTATGTGGCTCATTGTACGTACCTTGTTTCCGAACGCAAGGACCGCCCATTACTTAATAATTTGAAGACGCGTCCCTTCACAGGACAAGACTGATTGTTTTTCAATGTGACATTCTTTTCAATAAAGGGTTTCAGATACCTGCTTTGCGAAAACTGATACACACCATGTATGGTGTGTATCTCTAACCCTAGCTTGAACAGCACCTGCAGGAACAATAATGCAATGAAGTTGCTTTTCATCGCACAGTCAGTAGCCACTAGCATTTTGCTATGTTTAGGCACCTTGCGCTCCTCTAGATGCAATAACTCCTTACTCTATTCTGAAAGATAAGATTCTGGAATGTTGCGATGGGTTAGCGACAGCGGTAACTCATCCGTCCTGCGTGCCACGTCTTCATTAAGGGGAGGGGTAAGAATTCATGTCATCATATACAAGGAATGGTTGAAATTTTATGAAACGTTAACACAATGTTGGGACTATTACAAACTTGCTTCAAACAAAAAATCAAGAATTTAGTTACAACTTTTTTTTCGATAATTTTGTTGTTTAAAACGTACATTCTTCAAGCTGTCTCTCCTCCTTCTGTTTTTCTACTAATGATTATTTTTAAAGTTCATTTTAAAGAGGAAGCTTATTTTTATTAATTTGGCTACCCGAATTAGAAATTTTTGATTAGTTTTTAAGATATATACAATTTTCGAAGAACATAAAAAATAAAAACATGATGTCATTTGATTTGATTATGACATTATTTTTTTCATATATCAATATATTGGCATAAGGAATCCTTCTTTATATCATACTGATCAAAACAAACTTGAAAGATTCAAAATTAGTAAAAAATTGAGCATGTAGAGTCTTATAGAAGTATTGGAAACCAGTCAAAAAGTAATTCTGAGAAAACGTTCCTCAAAGATTGGCTACAAATTACTCCTAAAACAATTCATTTAACATAAATTTCTACTTAGTACGTTATATACGTAGCTCATTTAATATAGTTTCCAATAAAATAAACAGATCAGAAATTGATCAATAAATAAAAAAGATACAGCATTTTGAATGCAAGTATCCAGAACAATTCTTGGCGGCGATTTAAGCGGCGATGGGCCTTTTCTGACCTGTAGTGGATTGACCAGTGAAAATGCGGGCAGGGTGCTGTAAGTTTAATGGTGTGCCGTTTCAACCTGTAAAGACCACATAATCATAGTACCACGGAGCATTCACCACCTAACCTTACCTACAAATAAGTACAAGCCACAGATCACAATCATAATGCCAAAGAACAAATTTCGTATTAATATATATAAATATATATATATATATATATATATATATATATATATATATATATATAATATATATATATATATATATATATATATATATATATTATATATATATATATATATATATATATATATATATATATATATATATATATATATATATATATATATATATATATATATATATATATATATATATATATATATATATATATATATATATATATATATATATATATATATATATATATATATATATGTATATGTTGTCATAAGAGAAAATGTGTAAGTACTACACCATGGCTTGCTGATTCATATAATTTATTCTCTGATTATTTACTGTATTTGCTTTCATCATCAATAGACGGTATGAGCGACATAAAGAGTGATCTTACCCGTGAATATAAATAGACACACAGGAGTTAACATGATAATAGTTCATGTGCAGACATGGAGACTGAACACATTTTTTGTCTCACAAATCTGGGAAATATATATATATATATATATTTTCAGATAACACAACATCGCAATTTACTAACAAATTCTGACAATTCTAACAAATTCGCGTTGTCTGCGGGGGAGCAATTGAGATTTTCACTTGCAAGCGTCACTTTCCTCTTGCTGTAACCCCGCAGAAAACGCTCGGCCGTCGCTTGCTCCATGAGAAGGCGACGCGGCGGCTGAGATGTTTAGCAAAACCAAGATCAAATGACTATTTTGACTCTCTAGATATTTTCACACTGGGACGTATCCTATACCGACATAGTCAGAAAAGTGTGCAGATTCAGGAAGCGTGCTTAGAAAATTAATGTGATCTTAATTAGCCGAGCAATGAGGAGTTGAAGCCAAACAAGCGGGAAAAAATGTTTATGCACTTTTACATAACCCTTGTTTTCGTATACTTGTACTTACATTACAGTTATAAATGTATACTAATGCGATGCAAAATTTCCTTAATTAAGAAGCCGATAGTGGTCTCTGCTTCTTAATATCCAATGGTATTGTCAGCAAATCGGGTAAGAGTGCGGTGTGTGAAGTTGTTGATTTTTTATCAACACATTCCAGTCTTTAACTCCAGCTGTTCGAATGCATATAAAACAATATATACAGCTGTGATAATTATATTATCCTTAATTACACGCCGCAACCTCCCTTATTTTATTCAAACCCCTATGATAAGAT
This sequence comes from Chionoecetes opilio, assembly GCA_016584305.1. NCBI lineage: Eukaryota > Metazoa > Arthropoda > Malacostraca > Decapoda > Majidae > Chionoecetes > Chionoecetes opilio. The sequence continues at coordinate 801,685 of JACEEZ010019715.1, forward strand.
ACTAAAATAAGAAAGTGTAATTGATTTTGTCGAAAGTACACTGTTGTCATTCTTTTAATGAAGCAGAAAGCATCGCCACGTCAGCCGAACGCTGATGCACTTCACTGACGTACTTCTCTTGCTCCAGCAAAACATATCTTGCTGGTCAGGCCAGCATATTCTCAAAATGATTGAACAGCAAGCGAAATTTTAGCAAGTGAATATTTTTCCCTTGCAAGAGAAAACTATCTTGCTCCCCCGCAGAAAACGCCTCAAGTGATGATAAGCAATAAATACAACATGTGGAGAAGGGACAGAAGGGGTAGATTGAGGTGGTGGAGTTATGATACTGGCACAATTAGGGGTGCAAGTAGGAAAAGCGGAGTATGGAGAAGGAAGAGCTGAAATAGTGAGTGTACAAATAGAAGTCAGAAATAGAGAAACACAGACTATAGACTCATAGAGGAAACCTATGTACCACCCAAAACAAACACTTGCAACAAGGAAGAACATGATAAAGTATTAGAAGACACCTTGAAGTACCTTAAACAAAATAATCAAGATTAGTAAATAGATACTGCTGGTTGGAGATTTGAACTACAAGGAAGTAAAATGGGAGACATTCGAAGGAGGAAATGAAAATGCTTGGGGGGATAGATTGTTGAAACTGACAATGGAAAACACGCTGACTGACTGTTGAGGGTGACAGAAAACACAAGATATAGGGGAGATGACGAGCCATCAAGACTTGACCTAGTGTTAACAAAAGGAATAGACCTAGCAAATGAGATAAACTATGTGTGCCCCATCGGAAAAAGTGACCATATATTCTTAGAAAAGGACACGGAAGAGGACATATAGGAGGAAGATGAAGCAGTAGCATAAGAGACTGGGGAAACTAACATGGAAAAACAGAAAAAAATACTATGAAGAAATTGACTGCGAAGAAATGAAAGGAGTGACTGATGTGCAAGTGAAATACAAAATTTTTCTGAGCATATATGAGAAAGGAATTGAAAACATGTTCCACTATATACACCAAGATAAAAAGGAAAGAAAGAATGGTTTAATGAAAAATGTGAGAGGGCAAAGAGAATAAGGGATGAGGCATGGATAAGAGTAAAGAGAAATCGGACACAAAGAAATAAAGAAGACTATAAATTAGCAAGAAATGAATATGTGTGCATAAGGAGAGAGGAAGAGAAGAGTTATGAGAAGGATATAGTTGAAAAGTGTAAGGAAGAACCCAAACAGTTTTACAGATTTATCAATGGAAGAATCAAGCATAAAGACAAAGTAGAGAGACTGAAAGAAGGAAATATAATATTTGAATATCCAATGATAGTAAGTTACATTTTAAATAAAAACTTTCAGCAGGTATTCACAAAATAATTAGAATTCAACGAACCGCAAGAAAGAAAAAAAAAAGGTCCGAAAAGAGTGGAAAATAAAAATAGAGAAGGAGGAATTTTGGGAATTGTTGAAGATTTTGGAGGAGAGGAAAGCAATAAGACCAGCCGGAGTGTCGGGTTATGTTTTAAAAGAGTGCAGAAAGCAGTTGCTCGAACCAGTATATGATATAATAGAGTGCTCATTAACAACGGGGAAAAAGTACCAAAGGAGTGGAATAGAGCAGATATACTGCCAATATATAAAAATGGGAAGAAGGATGAACCATTAAATTTTAGACCAGTGTCATTGACTAGCACAGTATGCAAGATATGTGAAAAAATAATAAAGAAGCAATGGACGGAAAATGGAGGTATAATAACAGAGCGGTAGTATGGTATTAGGAAAATGAGATCATGTGTGACCAACTTAATAAGCTTTTACTCAAGAGTAATTGATGCAACACAAGAAAGAGATGGATGGGCAGACTGTGTATATCTAGATCTTAAAAAGGCATTTGATAAAGTTCCACATGAGAGGATACTTTGGAAATTGTAAAATATAGGAGGAATCACAGGGATGATCAAAACCTGGATGGAAAGTTATCTGAGAGGAAGAGAAATGAGAACAGCAGTAAAGGATGAAAAATCTGAATGGAGAAAGGTATTCAGTGGGGTACCACAAGGATCAGTGTTGGCAACAATAAATGTTCATGATTTATGTCAATGATATGACTGATGCAATAAAAAGTTATATAAGTTTGTTTGCGGATTATACCAAACTATTAAGAGAAATACAAATAAACTATAAAGATTGTGAAACACTACAAAATGACCCAAACAAGATCTACAAATGAAGCAGAAGATGGGAAATGGATATTAATGTGAATAAGTGTCATGTGATGGAAATTGGAAAAAGCTAAAAGATATATAAATGGCCATATGAAATGGGAAAGGAAATAATTACAAAGGTTCAGGAAGAAAAGGACCTGGGAGTGATAATGCAGAATAACCTACAACCAGAAAAACATATAAATAAAATATTTGAAGATACATACAGAATGTTAAAGAATATTAGAGTGGCATTTCATTACATGGACAAAAATATGATGAGATAGATAATTACTACAATGATCCGACCAAAAATGGAATATGCTGCTATTGTATGGTCCCCATAAAAAAATAATCATGTGAAAAGATTGGAAAGGATACAGAGAATGGCAACAAAGATGGTACCAGAGCTAGAAGAACTTTCTTACGAGGAAAGGTTGAAGGAAATAAAGTTACCAACAAATGAGCAGTGAAGAGAAAGAGGAGACTTAAAACAATTTTTAAACTGATAACTAAGATGGAAGAAACAGACTATGAGGGACTACTGACACGGAAAAAAAGTCAATCATATACACAAGAGGACATACAAAAAACTAGGAAAAGGGAAATTTCTGAACAACATAAAGAAGTACAGCTTCACACATATAAATGTAAAAGTATGGAATGGACCAAATGAGGAGGTGATATCGACAAATAATATTCACCAAGTGAAAGAAAGACTGGATAAATGTAGATACGTAGACGGGACCACACGAGTATAACTCAGGTTCTGTAAAACACAGCTAGGTAAATACACACACACACACACACACACACACACACACACACACACACACACACACACACACACACACACACACACACACACACACACACACACACACACACACACACACACACACACACACACACACACACACACACACACACCAGCTGTTCTTGTATGCAAGTTCACACGATGGACACTCTCCATGTACATACCTTTCAATATGGCGTCAACACGTTCGGAATAACGGTGTTCTTGATTATACTTCCTCCATAAATTTGTTTTCTTTGTGATGTGTTTCGTATGGTCTCAGGGAATATGTTCGTCAGTTGAAATAGTAGACGAATAATGTGTTTCTTGGCGGTGTCATATCTGGCTTTATTATTCACTAGTGTCGATATGACATCGACAATATGTAAACCAACTACTGGAGAGAAGATATTACTTTGCTCATCCCATGTAATATTTTTTTCTTCTAATAATCGTAGCAAAGATGTGGCATATGGGTGTTGCGTAGGTGGTAATCGAGTTCGAAGAATATTTAGTCAAGTAAAATTAGGGTTGCACCCGGAAAAAAAAATTATAGTAATGAATTTGGTATCAAAAAAAGCGCAATTTTATGTAGATTAACATATCCAAAATCCTCTCAAAGTGCGTTTAGGGAAATTTGTTTACAGCTAGTTAAGTATTTTGCTAAATTTTGTCAACTTTTGTACAATTTTAAGATTATTTCCAACAGAAACATAACTAAAATTCTGTATTTCCTTTCGTTTTTATTTGATATAACTTTGCATGCATCACAAAAAATTGATGAAGATTAATATTATAAATTATAAATTTATCGTTGATGACGTCACTGATGACGTCACTAGCTTTTCCTCTGAAATCTATATACAATGATTGCTGGAATTTCTTGCTCTTCACAAGTAAGTAAACTTACAGTTTTACCCTTAAGAAAATTTTGATTCCAGTGTACGTTTTTACCTGCTAAAATACGTTATGACTATTTTGCTTGATGATGTTCTTTGTAGCTGAAAGTCAATTTCATTCATATCATGATTTTTGTACTTTTCAGTCATGGCTGAGGAAGACTTCGATCCTGAAAAGTGTGTGATATGCCTCAAAAGCTTCCTTTCATCAGAAAAAGTTGTGGTGGGTTCAAAAGGACTGAATACTGTGCTACATTACTGCAAACTTCGTGAACGCCCGGACCTGGAGGCTTATATTTCTAAGTGCATAGAACAAAATGTAGAGGTGTTGGTCCATAAAGATTTTCGCCGCAGTTTTACTGACATGAAACGAAGAGTCACCTTCCGCGCTGACGAAGCGTCATCCTCAAATGCTCCTAACAAGAGACTCAGATCAAGCATGGAGCCATTTTCTCGGAAAGATCATTGTTTTTTATGTGGACAGGCAGCTAAAAAGGACGAGAAGCATCCTGATCGAGGCCATGTTTACCAAGTGACACTTATTGGATTTCGACAAAGAATTCTTCACAAGTGTGACCAAAGAAATGACAACTGGAACCATGAAGTCTACACAATAGGGTACGCCGTATAACAAAAATTCTTTTTCTCAACTTTGGCATGTCAATTTCCTATGTAAAATAGAATTCTAAGACGATTTTATTCAGTTCCATTTTTGCATTTAAGCAATTCTTACTATGCAAAATCGCACTTTTATATTGCACCCTTATCGAATAATGCTTAAATGAGTACGCAGTGTCCGGTTGGTCCTGTGTATTGCATCATGCACCAATATGAGTTCCAAATGACTAGCGTGGTAAGCTCTTTCTGATCAGTTGGTTCATCAGGCACTACATCAGTGTCACAGCCTCTACGTTGGCCTAAAACGTGTCCATCATGTCCTTCTTAGACCTGAAGCAGGGCATGGTCTCCCGGTGGTGGGCCCGAGCCCAGATGAACCCGTCTCTGGCCTGCTGCCCCACCACTGCTGCTGCAGCCTCTGTCACCTGCTTCACGACTCTTTCGGTGCTCTGAGTGTGGATAGAGAACTCCGGAACCTCGTACGGCTTGACCAGGATCTTCTGGATCTGATCCCCGGACAGTGAACAGGTGAATGCCGGCCCGTGCACCTGGCCAGGCTGCCACTTGATCAGTGTCTGCAAGCTGGTGGCTGACAAGTTCAGCTTGGGTGTGATGCGAGGTCTTACACTGGTGTCCCCATACTCCTCGCCAGCCCTCAGCTTCAAAATTTGGGTCACGGTGAACCTGCGGTCGTCCTCACTCTGACTCGCCATCAGCGAGAGGAGGACACATTCTGAGTGTGCGAACCATGCTCCTGTCCGCACGTAGAAGGTCACAGCTGTTTGGACCCTCTTGGGCTGCGACCTCATCACTCTGAGCTGCGTGAGGATGTGCTTGGGGCCGTCCTCTAGTCTGTGGTGAACCTTGATGTCGTAGTAGAGTTTGAAGTACACCTGCAGGCAGTACTTGACTAGGATTTCCAGGGTGTTCAGTTCTTTGCCAGTCAGTCCATGCTTTCTGGTCCACATGTACACGAGCGACTGGGCTGTGGTGAGCCATCTGGAGTGGGACACCTTGCCACACTTGATCTCCTGCAGCTCGGACGGGAGAACGCCCCGCTCCACAGCTTGGACCAGCTGGTAGGAGACCTGCTGGTCAGTGGACATGTTGACCAGGATACACTCCGGTATCTCCGTGATATCTTCACCGCCTGGCACTCCTCTGAACTCTGCGTTGTACTGCATCTCATTCACGCTGGACAGCAGACTGCACACTGGACCCGTGAAGCCAGTGTCAGATGAGGTTCAGAAAGACGCAACTAATGAGAAAGAGTTAGAAGAAAGCTTTACCTTGACAGAAGTACGTTCACTGCTGTTTGAGAAAATGGAAAGATTGGGAGAAACATCTAGAACGGCAACGCCGTGGATTCAATATATGAAGTACGTAAATGTCATCAAGATGTTCATTGCAGGTGAAAGAACTGGAAACTGGCAACTTCACTTGGATGCTATCTTTAAAATGCTGAATTTATTTGCTGCAACTGGACACACAAACTACGCCACAAGTGCACGCCTGTATCTTCAGATGATGAGAGATCTTCCCTCAAACTATCCAGATATTTACAAGAAATTCACAGATGATCAATGCCACACAGTCAGAAAAAGTTATCGTTTCGGGGCAGGACTTTGGACAGATCTAGTCATCGAACAATCAATGATGCGAGTGTTAAAGAGTCGGGGTGGACTGACAAGGGGACGTGGTATGACAGACTCAGTCATACCAACATATGGATTCACAGTATGCATGCTTGTGCTAGCAGCCACAATGTCATGACCGAGCTTACTCATAATCAACATAAAACTAGTGAACAACACGTCGATCTTGGTGCAAGTAGATTAAAGAGAGACAAGGCAGATCTTGCAAAATTGAAAGATTGGCTAACAAGAAACAGTCCATTCAACGAAGAAGAAACTTTTCTCAAGAGCATCTCCACAGGATTGACTGCTACTAAAGAAAACCAAATCAACTGTGATGATGCTGAATAAGTAGGGAAAGCTATTCAAAGACAGCTTGATGAAGTGCCTTTCTCAAGAGCAAAGATCAAACGTAAAGACCAGATACGTACACTAGAGTATTTGAAGAATGGGGTGCAATTTGAGAAAGACAAAATCCATGTCGATCCGATGCTACTATTTTCGCGCTTGTTGGTGCTCGTGGAGAGAGATGATGATATGAAAGAATGTTTTAAGTACGAGTTGACACCAATACCCACGTCACTATTTGACCACGGAATGATGCGGAAACCAAACAAGTCAGCTATAGGTAGAGCCATTAAGCAGGATTTTTCAGCAGTCACACCACCAGTCTCATCAATACATGTACTTGACGGAGGCACACTGCTGCATAAGGTGAAGTGGCCACCTAAAAGCACATACGAAATCATCATCAAGCATTATGTGCAGTTTGTCAATAGCAAGTATGGTCTATCTTGCGTGGTATTTGATGGCTATGACAATGGTCCTTGCATCAAAGATCATGAACACAAAAGGAGAGTAGGGAAGATATCTGCTAATGTTACTGGTGCATTGCAGAACAAACCAACATGCAACCAGGAAGCTTTTCTTAAGAATTCCAAAAATAAGTCACAGTTAATTTAATTACTGACAAAAGCCCTAAAAGATGAAGGTGATGATGTACGACAAAGCATTGGCGATGCAGACACTCAGATTGTTCTGGCTGCATTAGAATATGCTTCAAAAGAGGACAAAAGGCCGGTGACAGTGGTGGCAAACGACACTGATATTCTTGTACTGTTGATGTTCCACTGGGAAGCTCACATGAACATCATGCTGTCAGACGCTGGCAAGAAGCAATACGAATGTTGGGACATTGCAAGCTTGGTGTCATCAGGAGGAGGTTTGGTCACAAGACATCTTCTTTTCATCCATGCCTGGTCTGGTTGTGATACGACATCAGCGATTTATGGTCAAGGTAGGCAATGTTATTAAGTTGTCTGATTTCCACTTTTTCATTGTTTTCCACACATCATTTCAGTTGTGACATCCTCCACTAAAAACTAATTAAACCCAATAAAATACTTTTTGTAGCAGCTGGAGTTGATATATCTGATATCTACTTTGCATGTGTGTTAATTCTTATATATAAAACGTTCACAGGAAAGACTTCACTTCTGAAGAAGTTTCGGCAGAAAGATATTGAAGTTTATCACAAGATTGCTGAGATATTCGAAGATGATACGGCTTCAGCAGAAGAAATTGGCAATGCTGGTTTCATACTTTTTTGTGAATTGGTAAGTAAAAAGCACGAATTGTTCATCAGTAGCATTATATTATCAGTGTTTCAATACGTAATTTGAACTCATGGAAATAGCATTGTTTATGGGGAAGCTTTTCCTGAGATAATTTTTTGTTCTTTCCTAGGTACAAGGGGAATGATGGAAATGATTTTTTCGAACATCGTTACAACGCATTCATGCGCTTTGCAGTAACAGCAACTACTACCATAATACCACAGAGTCTACCACCAACAAAAAGAGCAGCCTATTTTCATTCCCTTCCTGTTCATCTGCAAGTCATTGAGTGGAAATCACTGATGACCGTCACATTACCGGCAGAAGACTGGGGTTGGAAGCTTCAGCATGGAATGTACGAGCCAGTCATGACCGATTTGGCCCCAGCTCCCGAGAAGATATTGAAATTTGTGAGATGCAACTGCAAGTTGATGGGGAAAACGTTTGTGGGACGAACGCATGCACATGTAGGCGAACAGGATTACGATGTATCTCAGCGTGTGGTCAGTGTTACTGAAAAAATTGCAACAACGCAAAAGACGACATGGATGGCAA
>JACEEZ010019715.1:817500-830000 GCA_016584305.1 Chionoecetes opilio
ATTCCATAATCGAACCGCGATAGCGCCATTTATTTAATTATTGGCAGCATCGTGTAATTTAACAACGATAAACACCGACCACGATAGCCTCACATCAATGTCACACTGTCTGTAAAGGCCGCGTCCCATACAGTACGTTAAGAGACGATCACAGGCGATTCTAGCCGATCTTTTGTTTTTTTGCCGATTCGACCCAGTAGACACGAGCATTTCCTGACGACGACAGCCGTACGACAGTCAAACAGACACTCACACGACACTCACACGAGAAACACGGCAAACACACGCCACCTACACGTCTACCAAACGTTAACTCGTGACCCTGTGACGATGTCCGTACGACACACACGTACGCGCCACACGTACACAATACGATAAGGAGGATGTTTGTAGGATGTTGGTCGTCTGCCACACGAGCAGCACACGTACTGAGCAAGTGTGTCGCACGATACACACGTACTTAGCAAGTGTGTCGCACGATACACACGAGTGTCACCCTACAAGGTCGACCACACATCGACTCATTCGACAGCCGTACGACCACACATCGACTCATCCGACAGCCGTATGACCACACATCGATTCATTCGACAGCCGTACGACCAAATACCCAGCCCTATATAAAGGGTGGGGGCCGTCGACCCCCACACAGTCTACCACCAAACCATCTACCTGCACCATGGAGCCCACCACTAACGTACTCGACCACATGCCGCCCTACCTGAGAACCGACGACTACTACCACGACCTACTGAACCGCAACAAGTTGCTGATTACCAACCTGAGAGTCCAGCTCTACACTGCCGTGCTGCTGAGGAGGACTCGGATTCGGAACAAGAATAGAAAGAAACGCAAAGTCAAGGCACGTAGTTGTTTTATGAGGGAATGGATAGCAGAGAGAGAAAGGTATGGCCACTATCACCAACTGCTCAAGACCCTACAAGCAACGGACGTCACCACCTATAAGTATTACCTGCGAATGGACGAGGCACTCTACACTGAGATTCTGGGACGGCTGACACCCCGCATCCACAAGCAGGATACCAATTTTAGGAAGGCCCTGGAGCCAGGCCTACGTCTGGCCATCACACTCCGCTTCCTGGCCACAGGTGAGGCATACAAAAGCATGGCCCTCAACTTCCGAGTGGGTCCCAACACCATTTCCAAGGTTGTACGAGAAACATGCGAGGCCATCGTACAGGAATATATGGAGGAGGTCATCGTGTGCCCCACGACACCGCAGGGGTGGAAGGACATAGCCCAGGGATTCGCCGACACCTGGAATTTCCAGCACACCGTAGGAGCGATCGACGGTAAGCACATCGCAATGTAACCCCCTGGCAACTGTAGATCGTACTACTACAACTACAAAGAGTACCACTCCATCGTTCTCCTGGCACTGGTTGACTCCAAGGGAAAGTTCACCTACGTAGATGTGGGAGCAAACGGATCAGCCTCGGATGCCGGCATTTTTCAGGTGACCGACCTTCGGCAGGCGCTAGAAAACGACGCAGCAGGATTGCCAGGCCGGAAGCCACTGCCTGGGGATGACGATCCAGTGCCCTACTTCATTGTGGGCGACGACGCCTTCCCTATGAGAGAGTGGCTCCAGAAACCACACCCCCACCGAGGGCTACAAAAGAAACAACGCGCCTTCAATTACCGTCTGTCGAGGGCCAGGAGGGTGGTCGAGAACGCCTTCGGGATGCTGGCCAACCGCTTCCGGTGCCTACTGACGACTCTCAACCTACAGCCACGCGCTGTTGAAAAGGTGGTTCTCGCAAGCTGCATCCTCCACAACATCCTCATCGACAGACGGCCAGGCACGAACAGGCTACCTGTGCATGACGCCCATGTGCGGCCTGGAGACTGGACAAGGGACCCCTTGGACAGACTGCAGACACTTTGGCGGCAAGCTGGACCCGGACCTGCCAAAATAGTGAGGAACTACCTCACAGACTACTACAGCCTCCCACGGAACCTCCTTCCCTGGCAACGGTGAATGGTAAGTAGAAATGCTTCGCAATTCATACAATATATAAATATATAACTATACACAAATCCGGTATTAGAGTTGTTTTACATTAAACACGCAGTTTATCTATAATGCAATTACCAATGTAATTTAGTAAGTAAAGATAATAGTGTATACTTCATGACTAATACAACCGGATATAGGTATACTTATATAATTTTATACAATATAGCACAGGTGACACCAGACACCTAGGCATGTAGCATACGCTTCATATTTGTTCTATAGATTGCTATCTCTGGGATATTTCTCTTATATTTTATTTTCCCTCTCAACATATGTTTCACATTTTTTGTATATATATGTCTATCTCCTTTATATTTTATTGAACCTTTCATTTGCCCTCAACATGTTTAATATTTCTCTTATATTTCTCTGTTATATTGTTGTTTTCGCTCTCAACATCTGTTTCGCATTTGTGCTATTTATTTCTATCTCCTTTATATTTTTCTTTGACATTTTCTTTGCCCTCAAAATGTTTCATATTTTGTCCATATATTTCTATCTCTTTTATATTTCTCTCTTATATTTTCTTTTCCCTCACAACATGTGTCATAATTGTTCTATAAATATTTCTATTTCTTTTCTCATTGATTCTGCCTCAACATTTTTCCTATTTGTTCTATATATTTGTAACCAAATTATATTTTAATTTGTATTCATTATTATTATTTCATTTATCATTCTTTATCATTATTTTATTATGGTAGGATTATTTGTTATTAATATTTCTAAATATTTCTATTTCTTTTCTCATTTATTTTGGCTCCCAACAATTTTCCCATTTTATATATATATTTGTAAAATAATGATATTGATTATATTTTTTGTTTTTTCCGTCATTTATTTCTAATCATTGTTATAATTAGTTTTTTCATTATTTTTCATTATTTTATTATGGTAGGATTATTTGGTACTAACATTTCTAAAAATATTTAGCTAATTGCAGTCATATTTGTGCAGAGTTATCTTAGCGTTTACATTAATTAAACTTCCATTAGGTCAAGGATATGGCAAACAACATATTACACATTTATATTTATTGTTATAAAGTACCAAAAGTGTTATAAAGTACAAAAATACAGATACCCATAACCATTATGTCCACATAGCGATTTTGATAAGTTGTTTTGCATTTATCATGTGACGTACCATTTATGGTTTGTTTATTTCACAAGTTTCATAATTTAATTAATGTAGGGGGGAAAAAAAGGCTATTAGGTGAATTAATTACCTGAATGAACAACAACAAAACGGATAGGCATATAGGGGGGAAAAGAAAAACTTAGGCAAATAGGGGGGAAAAGAAAACCTAGTACTGGAAATCCCTAGCGACGGCATTCTCCATGTACCGGTCCAATGCGGAGATGTCCGTCAGCCTAGGGGTCACTGGTCGGGGTGGGTCGACATGTTGGGCATCAGGACGCCCATAGCTGGGTGCTCATGACCTCCAGCCCATAGGTGTACCGGGTGCGCTGGGTACCTTATAGTGTGAGGGTCCTTGGAGGGCTATGGGCTCGTACTGGGCAGGAGCTGCATGAGTCGGTGGTTGTAGCGGCGGTTGTGGCTCCGTAATGGCCACCCTGGGAATTGAACCTGTCCCTAGGGCATAGGCATTCATGCCTGTGACCAGTTTGAGCCCCTCGAACATATAGTGTTCGACGTACCTTTTCTCCATAGCATTGTACGAGTCTGTCAGGAGTTGGTGAAAGAGGCAGATCTCGGTCATGAGCGGGGACTCGTCGCGGTGTGCCCCACTCCAAGCCTCTGCGATGTTCTGTTGCCGGGATTCCGCCTCACGGAGCTGTGTGTTAAATATATTGTCATTAAAGGTTTGGAAAGAAAACGATGTAATAGCATAATAAAATCAGTCAACACTGTCTGTCAGTGTATGTCAAATGGTCAGGCTGAGTCACGGCTGGAAAAGGATATCGAGGTGTTAATCCTGTAGGATCAGGTGATACAATGGGAGAGTCATTAGGATACCTAGGGGCTTGAGGGAGAGGGAGGACCTACCAGCGCCATAGAAATATAGTGGTGACCTTTGAACTAGCCAAGGAATGTCACACCTGCACTCCATGGGAAAGGCAACCTAGAGTTTCAAATGTATTTTAAAGACAATTTCGGATATATGCTGATATCTTACTCTACTTCATTAATAGAAGTGAATGTAATGTAGTGGGGTAAAAGTACATGTAATTATTATAAATACTACTCTAGTTAAAGGTACTTGCCAAATAAAAATCAATGTAACAATATGTATATTTACCTTCTTCATCAACTCTCTTTCAGCTGTGGTCGTTTCTGCAGGTGGGTCCACGGCGGGTGCACTGGCTGCAGGTGGGTCCACGGTTGCTTCCCTTGGTGCCACGGCCGCTGCAGGTGCCGTGTCCAACTCCTCCGGGTCGTCTGCTGCCTCCTCGTCCTGGCTGCCCTGGGTCGCCGGACCACCCTTGTACAGCTGTTTTGGGAATGGGATATATATATATATATATATATATATATTAGAAATATTCATTTTGATTACCTTTATCAAGACTTGCTTGATTATGTCAATGTTCTTATGTGGTTTTAATCAATATGTTTGATAATGTCAATGTTCTTATGTGGTTTTAATATAAATGTTTGATCGTGGACGACACTTTTCCTTCATCTCTATTCTTATTGATTACATTATTTATCAAAGTGACTCTTGTATGTTTAATTATAACTGAAATGGTGCCAAACATGGTCATGATCGCTTGCAGGAAACACTGAGAAACTATGAGAAAACTGTATAGAACTTCTACAGACGTACATTCTACGGCCGCAGTTGCCATACACCGCCCAACAATGACGCCACCATCATCACCGCTTGAGTGGTTGTAGTGGTAACCAGGCACAGTTTGCACCTCCGCTCGAGCGGACACCGCCGAGCGGGAGAGATGACTTGATTTTAACTTTGTACGGCAGCCGTACAGCGGTACGGCGGTGCAATTTACTTTTTTGTGACGTCATTGTTGGGCAGTGTACGGCAACGGCGGCCGTAGAAGCGGGCTAGTGGGAACCGGTCTTGAGACTAAGTCACGAATGGAAAATAACGGTAATTTTGTCGTCACGATAAAGCCACGATAACCACGATTGTGCCATGACGGTGCCATGAACGTATCACGATAGCGTCGAGAGCTATAGCAACATGCCCCACACGGGGCACTTTGACAGGAACTACCTTGTAGGTCTCACGGCCTCTTGTAGCTTCCTTATTTTCTTATGTTCTTATGTTACGAGGGTGGGTGTTGGTGATGGAGAAGGGGAGAGGATGTGGGGGAAAACGGGGGTGATGTGGGTGAAGAAAGGAGAAGTAGGTTGTGGTGATTGAGAAAGGGGGGGGGGAGGTGGGAGGGGGGGCGTAAAGGGTGGGATGCCAAAGACATTCTACAACAAGATACCTCACTCGGGCTCCCTTTAATGCAGTTTCTGTTATCCGCCGACGGTGGCGCCGCCGTGCAGCAGGTGTTATACCATTCTGCTGGCCCATTCACTTGCTGCATATGACTATCATATAGACTATGGTTTATCAGTATATATGATATACAATATATGTCTGATATATGTTCGTAAATGTTTATTCTATTATAATATCAAATAAAAAACAGTAAAACACACTAAAGGAATGCCATTACGAGACTCAGAAGAAATATGCATGAACTTAATATTCACTTAAACTCTTCGCCATTTAAAAATTTGCGAGTCAACTTTTGACATGAAATATATCAATAGAAGCGCAATGTTATTAGCTTTCCATTGATATATTTTGTTTTCTGATCAATTAATTAGAACCATGCATAAATAAGCGTTAAATAAATAAATAAAATCATCAATCGGGTAATTTTCCCGATTGATGATGTTATTTATTTACTTATATATTTCGTTTTCTGATAAATGAATTAGCACCATGCATAAATTAGCGTTAACTAAATAAATAACATCATCAATCGGGAAAATTACCCGATTGATGATTTTATTTATTTATTTAACGCTAATTTATGCATGGTTCTAATTCATGGATCAGAAAACGAAATATATCAATGGAAAACTAATATAATTGTGCTTCTATTGATATTTTCATGTTAAAAAAAAAAGCAAAAAAAAAGTTGACTAGCAAAGTTTTAAATGGCGAAGAGTCTAAGTGAATATAAAGTTCATGCATATTTCTTCTGAGTCTCGTAATGGCATTTCTTTAGTGTGTTTTACAGTTTTATTATTTGATAATATTATAAAACAAACATTTATGAAGATTACAGTATATCATCATTATGCGTATACTGATAAACCATATTCTATATGATAGACATGCAGCAAGTGAATGGGCCAGCAGACTGGTTAACTCCTGCTGCACGGTGGAGGTCGATTTCACGCGCACCACAGGGCACCCCGGAGTGAGGTATCTTGTTGTAGAATGTCTTTGGGGATGCTAAGGAAGGCAGGTGTAACGGTTTTTTATCGTCCCGACCTTTCACCCGGCCAAATATCCCTGATTCCGTTCAATCACCTCCCCGCTCAAGGCCATTCGTGTACCTAAACAAAGTGGCTGGGATGACGTTCCCTCCAATACTTATCGTACTCCAGTCAAAACACTATTGACTCCAACTTCCCAATGACACAACAGCTCCATCGGAGCAGATTTCGCCTAGACGATCTGTCCCGCTCCACTTCACCCCAACGCCTTGCTTCACTTACTCCACTCCGCTCCGATAATTAATAATCGCTCCTTCCTTCATCCTCTGCAACGTATTGTACTCCTGTCAAAACACTATTGACTCCAAGGTCCCAATGACTTAACAGCTCCATCGGAGCAGATTTCTCCTAGACGTTTTGTCCCGTTCCACTTCACCCAACGCTTTGCTACACTGGTTCCACTCCATTCCGACATCGCTCCTTACTTCACCCCTGTACTCCAGTCAAAACACTATTGACTCCAAAAAACATCCAATGCCACATAATATCTACTCAGCTCGGGAGCAGGTCCATTTACACTATTGACTCCGAGACATTGGAGCTGGAGCTTATTTACATCTTGGTTACTACTTGGGTGCGAGTCATGGTAGGGTGCGGACTTGGAACTAATCATTAAGCTGTACAACTGGGCTTTAAAGTAATCGTCCAGACCATTTCATCATTCCTGATTTAATGCAATCAAATTATAGCCATTAGCGAGTATATCAACAATATGTTGTCATTTTTTGCATCCAGTCAGCCGTTTTTAAATAATCCGCAATCAAAATCTGTAAATTCCCCGAGCTCTCATAACGCTCCTCAAGGCTTACAGACGATGCACACGGCTCGGTGACGTCACAGCAGGAAGCCTCCACTTCCCGCGCTGATAACCACAACTACAACCTTATAGTCAGGAGGAAGAGAGAGAGAGAGAGAGAGAGAGAAGGAAGAAAGGAGGAAGAGAGAGAGAGAGAGAGAGAGAGAGAGAGAGAGAGAGAGAGAGAGAGAGAGAGAGAGAGAGAGAGAGAGAGAGAGAGAGAGAGAGAGAGAGAGAGAGAGAGGAGAGAGAGAGAGAGAGAGAGAGAGAGAGAGAGAGAGAGAGAGAGAGAGAGAGAGGAGGAGAAGAAGGAAGAGAGAGAGAGAGAGAGAGGAAGAAGAGAGGAAGAGAGAGAGAGATAGAGAGGAGGAAGAAGGAAGGAAGAGAGAGAGAGAGAAGGAAGAAGGAAGGAAGAGAGAGAAAGAGAGGGAGAAGAAGGGAGGAAGAGAGAGAGAGAGAGAGGAGGAAGAAGAGAGGAAAAGAGAGAGAGGAGGAAGAAGGGAGGAAGAGAGAGAGTGAGGAGGAAGAAGGCAGGAAGAGAGAGAGAGAGAGAGAGAAGGAAGAAG
This sequence comes from Chionoecetes opilio, assembly GCA_016584305.1. NCBI lineage: Eukaryota > Metazoa > Arthropoda > Malacostraca > Decapoda > Majidae > Chionoecetes > Chionoecetes opilio. The sequence continues at coordinate 825,395 of JACEEZ010019715.1, forward strand.
GGAAGAGAGAGAGACAGTGGGTTAGAGTTGCCAACACACACACACACACACACAACACACACACACACACACACACACACACACACACACACACACACACACACACACACACACACACACACACACACACACATCTCTCCTTTGCTATTATATCTGCATCACACTGTCTCTCACAACGTAATACCTTGTCTCTTCTAGCAGTAATCCTTCCCTTAGTTATATAATCTGTCCATACTGTCTATATCATAACCACCACTACAACCTTATAGTCAGGAGGAAGAAAGGAGGAAGAGAGAGAGAGAGAGAGAGAGAGAAGGAAGAAAGCAGGAAGAGAGAGAGAGAGAGAGAGAAGAGAGAGAGAGAGAGAGAGAGAGAGAGAGAGAGAGAGAGAGAGAGAGAGAGAGAGAGAGAGAGAAGAGAGAGAGAGAGAGAGAGAGGAGAGAGAGAGAGAGAGAGAGAGAGAAGAGAGAAGAGAGAGAGAAGGAAGAAGAGAGAGAGAGAAGGAAGAAGAGAGGAAGAGAGAGAGAGGAGGAAGAAGGAAGGAAGAGAGACAGAAGGAAGAAGGAAGGAAGAGAGAGAGAGAGTGGGGGAAGAAGGGAGGAAGAGAGAGAGGGAGAGGAGGAAGAAGAGAGGAAGAGAGAGAGAGAGGAGGAAGAAGGGAGGAAAAGAGAGAGAGAGGCGGAAGAAGGAAGGAAGAGAGAGAGAAGGAAGAAGGGAGGAGAGAGAGACAGTGGGTTAGAGTTGCCATGTTGGGAGACACACACACACACACACACACACACACACACACACACACACACACACACACACACACACACACACACACACACACACACACACACACACACACACACACACACACACACACACACACACACACACACACACACACACACACACACACACACATCTCTCCTTTGCTATTATCTTTTCATCTCACTGTCTCTCACAACGTAATACCTTGTGTCTTCTAGCAGTAATCCTTCCCTTAGTTATATAATCTGTCCATACAGTCTATATCTGTCCAAAGACTACTCTATACTGGACTTGCTACTTGTGCCCGCGCCAACCCGTCCATGACCAGTGGAGGCCAGTTTTGCGATTCCTGATATTTTCGAACATCACCCCCATTTCCCTTCCTATGGTTTATCAGTATATATGATATAATGTTATCTTCGTAAATGTTTGTTCTATAATATTATCAAATAGTAAACAGTAAAATACACAAAAGAAATGCCATGAAATTACGGAAATAAGGCCTGGAAATCAATTATTTTGGGTGGATTAGGTGTTTTGAATGTACATTTAACATAATTAGGCAAAAAAAATGGGTCTGGACGATTATTTTAAAACAGCTGCTGAGAGTGAGGAGGACAACACCCAATCTGGTGTGTTACGCCGAGGCAGGGTACCTGCTAGTTCCCGACCTGATTAGATATAATCAACAACAAATTTTCTCCAAAATGTGCACCAACAGAGGTAATCTTGATGATGATCCGTTGATGTTTGCTATCAGTACTGTTAGAGCATGCAATACACCTATAGGGATGTTAGTAAATGATTTCGTGACAAGTGATATCACATATTGTAAAGCAATAGAGGAAAATGTACACAGACACATTATACAATCAAATACATTAAGGTGTGAGGCTATAAATCCTAGTTTGTTAGTACATAGTATTTACAAGGGCAGGCATAAACATCAATGAATTTCACAAGATATCTTTCACACGCTTTAGAGTGTCTGGCCATAATCTGTGTATAGAGACAGGGAGGTGGAACAGGCGAGGCGGCGGCCGCATCCCAGCGGTGGAGCGGCTGTTTGGGTGCGGCGGTGTGCAGACACAGTCACGTGATGCAAGATTGTCCAATATCGCTGCACATCAGAGATGCCTACCAGATGTATAGTATAGAAGACTTGTTCTGTGATCATTTTTCCCATGAGACAATTTGTAATATAAATCATGATATTCTTAGGTTGTATGTGCGATTTCCTTTTTGTTACTGAGGAACTGTCTGGGTATTTTTGTAAATTACTTAAATAAATTTGTGGACTACAGTGTAGATGATTACATATTATATTTATGTATATGTAAGGATTTATATTTTAATCTCAATTCATGTTTACATGTATATTATCATTTAGTGTATAATGTGATTCATGACTGTGGTCAACAAAATAGCTATCTATCTATCTATCTATCTATCTATCTGTGTGCGTGTGTGTCCGTGCTTGCCTGAGTGCGTGCGTGCGTGCATGTGGGCGTGAGCAAGAGTGAGACAGACAGACAGACAGTCAGACAAACAGAGAATAAATAATATCCTAATTATCATCTTGAGTCATAGGGACATGGAATACCTTCCTACGTAGTGTGCGTATGTACTGCAGAGGCACCTGAAATGGGCGAAGGCTGGGAACCCCTCCTGTGGATATTTGCATACCATAACAAGGATAAAACTCTTTTTGCTATTTTCTTCTGCTTTTCACCTTGGATTTGGGAAGCGAAAAGTATGTAAGATCTTACAATAGGTAATAGTAGTAACATTGAAAATTGATAATGGCAATAATGATAATAATAAAGATATTGATCATAATGATAATGATTATGATGATAATGATGACAAATTGATGAAAATAATGTAAATAATAATTGTTTATAATAATAATAATGATGATAATAGTAAAAATGACAATAATAATCATAATTATAATAACAATAATCGTAATAATAATAATGATAATAACAATTATAGTAATAATAATAATAATAATAATAATAATAATAATAATAATAATAATAATAATAATAACTATTATTATTATTATTATTATTATTATTATTATTAATATAATAACAATAGGAATATTGATGATATAGCAATGATAATGAAAAAAATATTATAACAATTGTGATTATAATATTGATGAAATTTATAAAAATAATATTCATAACATCATTATCAATATTTGTATTATTAGTATAATTCTTAAAAAATTTGCAATTTGTATTGTTATCTAGGATCATGATAACTATATTTATAGACATAATAACAATAATGATAATAATGATATAAATGATAACATTCATAATAACGATAATAATAATAATATTGAAAATAATAATAATAGTAATGATAATGATAATGATAATAATAAGGACAATAACAATAATGATAATAATAATAATAATAATACAAATAATAATGATAATATTATTATTTGTATTATCATTATAATGATTTTCACTATAATTATTATTATAGTAAAGCATTATTATAGTAGATCATGATAACCATATTAATAGAAATAATACCAATAATGATAATAATGATACAAACGATAACATTCATGATGATAATGACAATAATGATCATTGTAATAATTACAATAATAACGATAATGGGAATAATGATAATAATGATGATAAGGATAATGGTGATAATGACAATCATAATAATGATAATGATAATAATAATAATAATAATAATAATAATAATAATAATAACAATTACAATAATAATAATAATAATAATAGGAATAAAAATAATAATAATAATATTATTAGTAATAATTATAATAGAAATCGTTAAAATATTAATAATGATAATACAGTTGGCGCCAAAAAAATGTGACATTTCTTGCGCAAAAAAAAATGTAACATGGAAAATATGTAACATTATTTTCTTTGTTTCAAAGAACGCGGTTAATTTTTAACGGTTTTATCGTACGTCTGGCAGTAGTACTTGGTTAGTAAGACAGGTTGTGTGCAGCTCAGCCATTCAGTGTGAGCCAGACGTTGACGTGAGGGGGTGCCGCTCCACCCTCCAGCCACGCTCATTTTACTGCGTCACAGTACTTTTTGACCCCCCCACCCACACCGCCCACGATTGTCGAAGATGACTTCGAAGCATATGACGGGAGAGGACAAGGCCAGGGCCCTCATAAAAATCGAACCTGTCTCTGTCATCATAATTGCTGCGGAATTCCATGAATGATTCCATGATTTCATGCCACGGAGGATGAGGCAGATCATCAAGGTCAAGGGAAATATGTCCAAATATTAATGTATATATTCCTTTATGATATGTTTCCATGTTTTTCTATGAATAAACCCATTTAAATGTATTTATATGTGTATTAATTTTGCCATTTTATGATTAAATATTGCACTGTAAATTTTGTTTTACGCCCACTGTAGTATGGATAATAACAATGATTATAAATTTATACCATTGACAGTAAGGTAAAAATGGGGGCATATGCTATGCTGCGCGTGGCCTTTGGTGCTCATATCCGTGCCATTAGCCCTTTGAGCCTGTGGTGGATAAGGACCCGTTACCCCGAGACACAGGGCTAGTGTGACATCCGGATTACCACAGTTACAGTACCTTCCCCAGGTTTCCCCATGTACCCATTTATTTACTCCGAAAGGGAGAAAGAACAGCTGGATTAGCTGGTCGCCGACTTGCCCTGGCCGGGATTCGAACCAGTGCCCGCAGATTCGTAGCCAAGCACATAATAACATAAGAACATAAGAAAATAAGGAAACTGCAAAAGGTCGCGAGACCTACACGTGGTAGTTCCTGTTACTTAACACTACCTACA
>JACEEZ010019715.1:832500-885000 GCA_016584305.1 Chionoecetes opilio
CGTCACACGTGAAGGGAGTCCCCAGATACACGTAGCTGCTGCAGGGCTCCACCACTAACCCGTCCACGCGCAGCGGCTCGGCGTCCCCTGCTTGACCGTTTATCACGAAAAACTTTGTTTTACCTATATTTATCTTCATTCCATATTCATCACAAAATTCCTTTAATATACAAAACTTCTTTAACATGTTGTCCCTGGTCGTAGCAAGTATCACAGCATCATCCATATACAACAATATGTGCAGCCATTCTATAAATGTCTCTGGACTACAATTATCTCTCATCATTTTTACCAACTCGTCTACATATAATATAAATAGGAGACAAGATGTGGACAGACCTTGCCTTACTCCGACGGTGGAGGTGACAACTGCACAGCCTAAAATACTTTCCGTGACGCGGTACATGGCAACTATAGCTGCAAGCATCATCATTCCACAACCTAGACGCTTCAGAGTCATAAACAACTTTTGTCTTGGAATTACGTCATATGCCTTCGAAAAATCAATGAAAGACACGAATAACTTGTTTTTCTTCCTCCTTGCGGAGTCAGTGAGTAGCCGTAACGTAACAATATGTTCCAGGCATCCTCGCTTTTGTTGTGCTCCGGCCTGCTCCCGACACGGCTTAAACCACTGGCCTAGTCTATGACAGAGGACCATGTCGTACAGCTTGGTGATGGAGTTAGTAACACTAATTCCCCGATAATTATCTGGGTTTTATCCTGTCCCCTTTCTTAAAGATGGTAAAATCTTTGCCCTGGTCCATGATAAAGGATACTGACCACTCATGAAAACTCTGTTGAATAGGGTAACAATAGTCAAAAACAGGTGTACAGGCAACAGCGAAAATATACCAGGCGATATTCCGTCCGGCCCGCAGGCTTTGTCTGGCTTCATATTCTTGACTTGATCAAAAATTTCAGCAGGTGAAATGGGGCTATCTAACACTGGTATGCTAACCTCTGTGCTTACTTCCTCGTTGGGTGGGACATGTGGGGGTTAAGTATTCTCTCAAAGTGTGTCTTAAAATCTTCATCTCCGGGTGACACCTCTTTTCCATATTTTGACACATCAAAATTACCTCTCCAGTCTATGGCTCGCCACACTCTAACATCATCTTTGTCCTGTAACAACCTCTCCCATTTACCTAAATGATCATCCCTGACTTCTATATCCTGGTCATGGCTCTTACTCCGAACAGCGCAACTGTAGAGCTCATTGGATATCATATTGGCTAAACCATCAAAATCATCATCGTTGTCAACATCTATATTCACATCAACAACACTATTCTCAAAAAGTTCCCTGTCAATGTCAGAAAAGCGCACAGGCTTCCTTGATAACCTGTGTCTGGCAGCGTTGCCGTGTGGTGCTGAGTGGTCTCCCAGCGCCGACGCCCTCTCGCACACCAGGGCAAGATTCACACCTGTACTTGAAACAGTGAGAGAAATCGGGGCGTGGTCTGATGGGAGACCGCTCCGCTGTAATACCCGGAAATCTGTGATATACCTTATCATCTCATAGGATGCTACACATGTATCAATCTCTGAAATCCACGTATCTTTTTTTTTTAAAGTTTTGCTACCAACATAGTGTCTACATGATGTCTTAAGATTGTTAACAACAAGTAAATTGTTCTCAGTGCATAAAGACGACAATAATTCCGCGTTGGCATTTGCTGTGTTAATGTCATCAGGTATTGTAGGGTAAGATAATCTTTCACTGCTGGGAACATTTAAGTGGGCGAGTAAGTCTTTTACTGATTTCCCGAAGCGGGCATTCATATCCCCTACAATAATGCATCCATTCTTAACATGATTTGCACACAGTCTTTCCTGAATAGTGGCGAAGGACACATTGGAAAAGTATGGTGAGTCACTCGGCGGTATATAACAAAACCCTAACAAAGTATTAGGCATATTTTTTAAACTGAAGCCATACCTGATCACCGATACTCACATCAATAGCTTGCACTAAGTGCGTGAGACTTGTCCTCACACACACCACCACACCCCCTCTGTTAGGTGAACCAGCCACCTCACTGCGGTACGACACGTATCCGGGCACCACGACTGGTAAACCTGTTTTTATTTCAATAAGGCAAATAACATCATATTGGGTTAATACTTGCAAAACACTATTTTTCTCTATTTTGGTATGTATGCCATTGACGTTCCATGATAGAATTGTCAAGTCACTCACTCGCTGTGGATCGGTTAGAAAAAAGACTGTGGACTCCAGCTGTCAATGACACAGCCATCCCTGTAGAGTTTCCTTTCCCGGGTGTCGAGGCGGACCACGCAGCCTGCATTCTCGGGCCGCTCCTTTTCTGTCCTCTCAGCATCCCGCAGTCGTTGCCACTCATACACAAACATAAACACACACACACACACACACACACACACACACACACACACACACACACACACACACACACACACACACACACACACACACACACACACACACACACACACACACACACACACACACACACACACACACACACACACACACACAATCATACATACACACACATACACTTTCGAGTATACACATTCCATATCCTCTTGGTTGTAAGCTGGACGTGCTGGTCACTGCACCATCTGGTCGTTATGACTATGATAATGATAGTAATGATTATGATGCAAGTGACATTATCATTATTGATATAACTTATTATTGTCACTATCCTTGTTGTTATCATCATAATCATCATCATTATAAACATCATCATCACCATTTTCAGAACTGTGATTGCGAGCACACACGCTCGCACGACACACACACACATACACACACACACACACACACACACACACTCCGTAGTAGGGTACTCCGTAGTGTACGTACACACTAAGAAAAAAAAGGTACAACTTTGCATTTTTAAGGATGCAAAATGATATCACACATTTTGAACCTTTAAGGGTGCAAAGTAGCACCTTAACACTATGGTGCAACTTTTGCACCTTATGGTAGGGTGCACCTTTGTACCTTTAAAGGTGCAAATATGCACCTTTAGAGGGGTAAGTTTGAGCAAAATATCTACCTTTAGAGGTGCAACTTTGCACCCCGATGGGTGCAAAATATGCACCTTTAGAGTCTTTAGTCTTGTCTAGCTAAAGGTGCAGGTTTTGCACCCACGAGGGTGCAAAATGATGTCACACATTCTGAACCTTTAAGGGTGCAAAGTTGCACCTTAACACTAGGTTGCATCTTTTGCACCTAATGGTAGGATGCAACTTTGTACCTTTAAAGGTGCAAATATGCACCTTTAGAGGGACAATTTTGAGCAAAATATCTACCTTTAGAGGTGCAACTTATCACCCTTAAGGGTGCAAAATATGCACCTTAAGAGGTGCATATTTTGCACCCTCAAGGGTGCAAAAGGATGTCACAGATTTTGCACCGTTATGGGTGCAAAGTTGCACCTTGATGCTAGGGTACATCTCCTGTGCCAGGTAAGTATGCTTGCCACGACCAGATGGAAAGCCGTCTGTATGTAAAAGCCTGCGCCTGAGATTGATGACGTCACGGACGGAGTCTGTACGAGGCCACCGAGATGACAAGTTTACCTACCTAATTATATGTTTATCAGTATAAAAGATATATTGTTATCTTCGGAAATTTTTGTTCTATAATATTATCAAATAAAAACCCGTAAAACACACTAAAGAAGTGCCATTATGAGACTCTCAAGAAATATGCATGAACTTAAACTCTTCGCCATTTAATATTTTTCGCGAAAACATTTTACATGGAGAACATCAATAGAAGCGGAATTTAGTTAGCTTTCCATTGGTATATTTTGTTTTCTGATAAATGAATTAGCAGCATGCATAAATTAGCGTTAACTAAATACATAACATCATGAAATCGAGTAATTTCGTACCTAATATATGTTTATCAGTATAAAAGAGATATTGTTATCTTTGGAAATGTTTGTTCTATAATATTATCAAATAAAAAACTATAAAACAGACTAAAGAAATGCCATTATGAGACTCTCAAGAAATATGCATGAACTTTAACTCTTCGCCATTTAGTATTTTGCTCAAAAACATTTTACATGGAGAATATCAATAGAAGCGGAATTTAATTAGCTTTCCATTGCTATATTTCGTTTTCTGATAAATGAATTAGAACCATACATATATTAGCGTTAACTAACTAAAAAGATCATGAAATCGGGTAATTTTTCCCGATTGATGATGTTATTTATTTAGTTAACGCTAATGTACTACGCAGGCAAAGAGACGGCTTTGCCAGATGCCAGTTCTTATGCCACCAAGCTAAACACCTATGCATTGTAAATTATTTATATGATAATACTTTCCTGCAAACAAGATGTCATATATGGTATATATACTAGACTGTATACTATATCATAAGTATTTGTGCCGCTTCTATACCGCACGGTTGTCTAGCTTATAACTACATAATTTTATTCATAAGTCATCAGACATCAGACAAGTACGTACTAATCTCTATCACTTCCATTCAAATATATACTGAGCGACATTAGTTTTGCCCTAAAACAGGAGTAGTAATCACTTCTCATTCTTCCTTTCACTGTGAGAACACATCATCAACATTGTCTTGTTTTAAAGTAAATCCAATCAACATTTAGTGCAGTCATACAAGTTATGTTTTATCTCACGCTCAGTTATTTGAGTAAATAATATTTCTATACTATGCAATACATTTTTCATAAAAAGATAACACAATACTTAATAATAATAATAATAATAATAATTTCGGTGGTATTAATGATAATAATAAGTTATAATAATAGATGGGGGGCCATCAGGTCTTCGATGATAATGATTATATATATATATATATATATAATTTATATAATATATATTGATTATATATTATATAAATACAATAATAATAATTATGATTATAAAAAAATGAATAACAATAATGATAATGATGATGATAATAAGCATAATAATAGTAGTAGACTAATAATAATAAATATAATAATAATAATAATGATAATAATAATAATAATAATGAAAATGTCAGTAATAATAATTATAATAATATTAATGATAACTGTAATTCTATTATTAATAATATTTACAATTATTATTTGGTATAGTCGGAAATGCTCTTATTTGCATTATCGTTAATACTATTTTCACCACTAAATTTTTTCATTATTTTTATGACTATCATTATCACTGTTGTTATTATTGCAATAATTAGTTTTAGTGTTTTAATTATTATTATTAATGTTATTACATCATTATTATTATTGTAGTTTCCAATAAAGTAATTATTATAGTTTCAATCACTATAGTATACTACCAATATACAATAATAATATTATTATCATTAATATCAATTATACCATATATATTTATAATAGATAAAATAGTAACAATAATATCAATTATGATGATATTGATGATAATAAGAATTTATAGAATGATGTTGATAATAATAACAATAATAATGATAATATCAATTATAATGATAAAGAAAATAATGATAATGATATAAATATCAATGATGAATTATAATGATATTGATAATAATGAGGATAATAGAAATACCAAAAATATATATTAATGATGATAATAACAATGATAATAATAATAATAATGATAATAATAACAGAAAAATATTTAATATATTTCCCTGGCCCATCCACCTTGTATAAATATCAAGAAAGGTGCAAGTTTTGCACCTTTATATGTTTGCACCCTAAAAGTACCTTTAGAGGTGCAAAATTGCACCTTCCGCCCGGCAAGCGGATTTTGCACCCTAAATGTCAAATTTGCACCTTTCCTGCACCATTTTTTCTTAGTGTGATAGTGGTAGCACGCTCGGCTCACAACCAAGAGGTCCCGGGTTCAATCCCCGGGCAGTGCGAAGAGAGATTGGTGGTCTTCTTAAAAAACCCGAGCCCCTGTCCACGCAGCAGTGAATGGGTACCGGTTGTTAGCCGGGGATTTGTGACCCGCCTCTCGGGGTGGTGGTTTCGGCCACAACATAAGCACTAAAGATGAATGATAAAATGTAGCTATGTAGACGGGGCCATACGAGTGTACATCAGGCCCTATAAAATATAACTAGATGAATACAACTAGATGAATACACACACACACAAACAAACACACAAGTCAATGGTTTTAGAGCGCGTATCAGGTAATTATGTGATGTCCCTGCTCCCTCCCTCCTTCCCGGGGAGTATTCACTGACAAATGTGTGTGGTTACTTTTCACCTAGAATTAGGGGATGAGTGTGTGTGGTGTGTGAGGTCTCAGTATGACCCGAAAATCGGTCATTACGAGCTCCAAGCTCTTTCCGGGAGGGTGAAACTAGAAATTGCGAGTCCAGCTCGTGTAGCACAATGGACAGTGGGTAAATACACACACACATACACACACACACACACACGCACACACAAACACACACACACACACACAGACACACACACACACTCATATGGCTACACCGCGCGATGGTCAGGTTGATAACGTGACGGCCTCCCATTCTGTGGGTAGGCGGTTCGAGTCCTCGCGCTCCCGGGGATTTTTCACTGACAAATTCGGGCCGTTACTGTCCCCCTTGAGCAAGGGGATGGGGGTGTGTGGTGTGTGAGGTCCCAGCATTTCCCAAAGATCGGTAATAATGAGCTCCAAGCTCGCACTGTGAGGGTGAAAACTGACGATCGCGAGCCAGCTCGCGTGGACAAGACCATGGGTGAATATGAGACGGCAGATAATGATAAGGATTATGATATAATATACTTAGACTTTAGTAAGGCATTTGACAAAGTACCACCCGAGCAAATCTTAAATAAGGTTAAGGCTCATGGAATAGATGGGAAGGTTCTTCGCTGGATCAGAGCTTGGCTAAGTAATAGGCAACAAAGGGTTACAATTAATGGTTCTAAATCTGAATGGGGACTGGTGACAAGTAGAGTTCCACAAGGGTCTGTTTTGGGTCCATTACTATTTTTGATTTACATCAACGATTTGGATAGTGGGAATAACAGTGATATCAGCAAGTTTGCTGATGATACTAAGGTAGGTAGGATTATTGGATCACAGTCTGATGTAAACATATTGCAGGGAGACTTAGATAAACTTAATGAGTGGGCAGTCAGATGGCAGATAAAATATAATATTGATAAGTGCAGCGTTATGAATGTTGGTAAAAAGAACCCTGGTAATAGATACACCATACGCAATGTATCGCTGAAAAGATCAGTAGGTGAAAATGATCTTGGAGTGAGGGTGAGCCCAGACCTCCGACCTAGGAAACAATGTATTGAAGCTAGAAATAGAACTAATAGAGTGTTAGGATTCATTACCAGAAGTGTTAAAAGTAAAAATGCGGAAGTTATTCTAAAGGTTTATCTGGCTCTAGTCAGCCCTCACCTAGACTATGCGGTTCAGTTTTGGTCTCCATATTACAGGATGGATATAGCCTTGTTAGAATCAGTGCAGAGAAGGATGACCAAAATTATACAAGGAATGCGTAACTTTAGTTATGAGAAGAGATTGAAGTTATAAAAGTTACACTCACTCAAGAGACGCAGAGAAAGGGGCGATCTGATAGAAGTTTTTAAGTGGATAAAGGGACTTAATAAAGGAGAGGTAGGAAAAGTTCTTACGGCTTTTAACCAGGGTAGAACAAGAAGTAATGGATTCAAGCTAGAAGGGCGTAGATTTAGAAAGGAAATAGGGAAAAATTGGTTCACAAATAGGGTTGTGAATGATTGGAATGGACTCAGTAGACAGGTAGTTAGTGCGGAGTCATTAGGGAGCTTTAAAGAGGGGCTGGACAGTTCATGGATGGGGAGGAAAGGTGGATGTAGGTATTGTTAGGTGACAGGTACTACCACGTGTAGGCCTCACGGCCTCTTGTAGCTTCCATATTTTCTTATGTTGTTATGTTCACACACACATTCACACACATACACATACATACACACACGTGGTTACACGTTAAGTCGGCGACATGCTTACATTAATTATATTTCGGAATTAATCAATTTGTAAAAGAAAATATATAATTCCCTTGTATACGCGACAGATCTTTCAGACAGACAGAGACAGACAGGACTTTGTTAATCATCACTCCACAAATTGCGAAAGTATTTTTGTCGTCGAAAAACTTTATATGAATTGCACGTTCGATGGCAGAAACACTTAATTCAATTGACTGGACTGGAGACAAATCCTTATTTACGCCTCTCACCGCCGGACCACCCCTGCCACCCTTCTCTCCACTTCTCACCGCGTCCTTCTCGTCACATGCTGGACAGCAACTGGTTTTGGGGAGGATGTCCTGCGGCGGGATGGAAAGGTGGTAGAGTAAAGGAGTGGGGATCAGAGATAGGGAGGCGAAGTGTTAGGGTAACAAGTGCAAGGTTGGGATATTAAGAAGGATGGGGAGAAGGTTTGGGTATAGGAATATATAGTGAGGGTGGGCGACGGGGCACAGACTGGTGGAGGGATGTGGCACCTTCAGTATAGGATGAATGCACTAGGAGGCAGGTCAGTGTTTAAGAGAGGAATGCTGTGTGTCTGAGGCCACCCCCCAGCAGAACAGTTCACCGCCGTTCCGTATTAGGGGCTGTGCCGCTCTACATAGAAGTAAAGTAATTATTGTAAGTTATATTTGTAACTATGTTTGCAGCCAATACAGAAGGGCAGACACACACCCATACACACACACACACACACACGCACACACACAATCTCTCTCCTCTCTCTCTCTCTCTTCCTCTCTCTCTCTCTCTCTCTCTCTCTCTCTCTCTCTCTCTCTCTCTTCTCTCTCTCTCTCTCTCTCCTCTCTCTCTTCTCTCTCTCTCTCTCTCTCTGCTGCTCGTCGCTCGCTCGCTCGCTCCTCTCTCTCTCTCTCTCTCTCTCTCTCTCTCTCTCTCCTCTCTCTCTCTCTTCTCTCCTCTCTCTCTCTCTCTCTCTCTCTCTCTCTCTCTCTCTCTCTCTCTCTCTCTCTCTCTCTCTCTCTCTCTCTCCTCTCTCTCTCTCTCTCTCTCTCTCTCTCTCTCTCTCTCTCTCTCTCTCTCTCTCTCTCTCTCTCTCTCTCTCCTCTCTCTCTCTCTCTCTCTCTCTCTCTCTCTCTCTCCTCTCCTCTCTCTCTCTTCTCTCTCTCTCTCTCTCTCTCTTCTCTCCTCTCTCTCTCTCTTCTTCTCTTTCTCTCTCTCTCTCTCCCTCTCTCTCTCTCTCTCTCTCTCTCTCTCTCTCTCTCTCTCCTCTCTCTCTCTCTCTCTCTCTCTCTCCTCTCTCTCTCTATTTGCGTTCATGGGAGTGAATACAATATACGTAATATCTTAAGTATTTTGTTGCATTGCAAATCCTACAGGTGTCGCCGGCCAGCGCGAGGACCTCACAACGTAATTACAATTTGCACTGCTGGAAAGCTGCTTCTGGCGCAGTAGGTACTATTTTCTCCATATTCAGTTAATATTTGTGTGCATTGAGTTGACACAAGTATTATACTGTTAGTTGTACAAATTTCTCATTACACCCGAGTTATGTTGTAATTGTTTTGTACGCAGCGTTGTCACTTTATTTTCGAATTCAGTATTTTTCTTAACGAAAGCGTTGCGAGGGATAACAGACAGCGGAGGAGGAGAATGAGGGGGAAAAGAGATAAGGAAGCGTGAGAAGAGTGAAGGAAGGATGGAAGGGAACTGGCAGAGTGAAGGAGGGGGAAAAAAACTGAAAAATAGTAATGTTTAGTAGATTAAGGATTTAAATAGAAAAAAAGGTAGAATAATAGGGAACAAAGATAGATGATATAAAGAGGCATATGGGTATCATGGCATGCATGTCACAGCGGAGACGTGACTCAAGCTGGTGGCGGCGGGGCTGAGGGAGTGGCACTGGTCACTTTTACGGCCAATTGTATGTGTATGTGGGCGGGATCCTATACGGCGGTATAGAGACGGCAAGGAGGGCGGGAGGGACGGAAAAACGGGGTTGAAGGGGAGGTGTAAGAGTCCCCCCGCCTCCCCTTGTTCCCCTTCGTCATAAATAGCGGCTAGTGCAGGCTTATCTCTGATTTACTAGACACTGCCGCGACACTCACTTATGAATAATATTAAGATACCCTAGCGTGCACCTTCAGCGAGCTGGCCACCCATCCATCACCTCACAGCACCGTCTTTACCCACTCTGTCCGTGACACAACCACCCTTACGTCCCGCAGCTCCAGGGCTCGAATTCCACCCAGTGCAGCCGTCGAGGGTTAGGGTCTCAGCGCCACCCCACCCAAGATACAGCCGACGGTCATTCCTAGCCTCTGAGGGTGAAAAAGTGCGGTCGGCCGATGGCAATGATTAAAATAATGCTAAATCAAACTTTATCTTTCACCGTCCGGAATGAAGTGACCACTGTGCCGCAGGGGGAAACTTGGGGGGAGTTAAGGGAGGGGAGGGGAAAGGAGAGGAATGTATAAAATACACGATGAGAGGAGGTGAAGGGACACACCATACCCCTCTTATCCTCTCTGCTCTCCCATCTCACTGGCCTTCTCCTCATTTATCTCTCTCTCCCTCCCTCTATCTTTCCCTCTGCTCGTAAACCTCACTCACTCTTCTATCATGGTCCGTTTTATGTATGTTGGAAGTCCATGAGGGAAAAAATGGCTCTTCTGTATCTAAATCGAAAGTCTGGGTTGTCTCTAATCGATTGGAGCTCTTGCCCTCATCGATGTCAGGATGATGCCGTGGACGAGTATTGAGTGACTATGAGTGTGTGTGTGTGTGTGTGTGTGTGTGTGTGTGTGTGTGTTTATGTGTGTGTGTGTGTGTGTGTGTGTGTGTGTGTGTGTTTATGTGTGTGTGTGTGTGTGTGTGTGTGTGTGTGTGTGTGTGTGTGTGTGTGTGTGTGTGTGTGTGTGTGTGTGTGTGTGTGTGTGTGTGTGTGTGTGTGTGTGTGTGTGTGGGTGGGTGTGTGTGTGTTTATGTGTGTGTGTGTGTGTGTGTGTGTGTGGTGTATGTGCGCGCTTCTGGGGATATAGAAGTATCAGATGAACATCACACATACACACACGCGCGCACACACACACACACACACACACACACACACACACACACACACACACACACACACACACACACACACACACACACACACACACACACACACACACACACACACACACACATATACACACACACAAGCACGCACACACAAACGCACACACACACACACACACACACACACACACACACACACACACACACACACACACACACACACACACACACACACACACACACACACACACACACAAGCACACACACACGCAAACACACACACACACACACACACACACGCACACGCACCCACACACGCAAACACACACACACACACACACACAAACACACACACATTTTGATTGGCATAAATTAGAGTGGCATTTCATTACATGGACACAAATATGATGAGACAGATAATAATTACAATGATCCGACCAAAAATGGAATATGCTGCCATTGTATGGTCCCCATATAAAATGAATCATGAGAAAAAAATTGGAGAGGATACAGAGAATGGCAACAAAGATGGTACCAGAGCTAGAAGAACTTTCTTATGAAGAAAGGTTGAAGGAAATAAAGTTACTAACACTCGAGCAGAGAAGAGAAAGAGGAGACTTAATAACAATTTTTAAACTGATAACTAAGATGGAAGAAACATACAATGAGACACTACTGACTCGGAAACAAAGAGAAGGTCGATACACAAGATGATATACAAAACAACTAGGAAAAGGGAGATGCCTGAACAACATAAAGAAGTACAGCTTCCCTCATATAAATGTCGAAGTTTGGAATGGACTAAATAATGAGGAGGTGATATCGGCACATAATGTGCACCAATTGAAAAAAATGGCTGGAGAAATGTAGATACGGAGACGGGACCACACGAGTGTAACTCAGGCCCTGTAAAACACAACTAAGTAAATACAACTAGGTAAATACGCAAACACACAAACACAAACATACACACACACAAACACACACACACATACATAAGAACATAACCCCCCCCACACACACACACACATACACACACACACACACTTAGATTGGCATAAATTAGAGTGGCATTTCATTACATGGAGACAAATATGATGAGAAAGATAATTACTACAATGATCCGACCAAAAATGGAATATGCTGCCATTGTATGGTCCCCAAATAATATGAAGCATGTGAAAACGTTGGAGAGGATATAAATAATGGCAACAAAGATGGTACCAGAGCTAGAAGTACTGTCTTATGAGGAAAGGTTGAAGGAAATAAAGTTACCAACACTTGAGCAGCGAAGAGAAAGAGGAGACTTAATAACAACTTTTAAACTGATAACTAAGGTGAAAGAAACAGACAATGAGAGACTACTGCCTCAGAAACCAAGAGAAGGTTGATACACAAGGGGACATATAAAAAAAATAGGAAAAGGGAGATGTCTGAACAACATAAAGAAGTACAGCTTCCCTCATAGAAACATAGAAATTTGGCATGGGTTGAATTAGGAGGGGATATCGGCAAATAATGTGCACCAGTTGAAAGAAAGACTGGATAAATGTAGATACGGAGACGGGACCACACCACGAGTGTAGCTCAGGCTCTGTAAAACACAACTAGGTATATACAATTAGGTAAATACACACAGATACACCAAATTTGAGGAGTACGTCACAAAGAAATTAATGAGAAAAAATACATGTAACCTCCCACTTGATTCCTCACCATACAAACAATGAACATGGGAGTTTATAGTAGTAGTTCAGTTCAGTTCATTTCCGTACATTATATTTCGTAAGTAACTTACATAGTAGACTAACGTAGAACACGATTTCCAGCAAGTAAAACATGTTATATCAATAACAAATAGTACGATTTGCACATACTAAAATACAATAGCTTACAGTTTATATACATTGAGTTTCACCTTAAACTATGAACCTAACAATCTCTTACAAATAAATATGAAGCAAAATTTATGGACAGGCTAACCATTGAAATGAATTGATAAAAAGTAATAGCTTATATAAGGTGTATGAATACAAAAATAAGATACGGAATAAATTTGTAAACTACATAAGGGAGATAAAAATAATCCTCATGAAGCTATGAAAGGATCAGTATCCATAATACAAACTGGGACCTCGCCTTTCCTCATGTTTCTGTACCCAAATTATCCTTGACTTAATAACATCAAGATCCTTGTCAAATATAATGATATTGTGATCATTATCAAAGAAACTTCTAATATAAGTCATAAAGAAACTACTGCCATAAAAATCAATATTATATTTGAAGAGAACATTGTTTGATCTAAGCAGTCTTTTTAAAAATCTGGCTTGTATGAGAGCTGTGAGATGCCTTAATGATAATTGATGACATCTTTCCGCAGTGATGTGACTGCTGGAATAAGTAGGCACTCCAGACATCAGTTTCAAACCATTGTTGTATGCAACATTAAAAGCTTTAGAAATAAAAAAATTAAAAACTGAGGCATCATTCCATAAAGGCAAACCATAGGCAGGACAACAGTAAAAATTAAATATAAACAGAAGAACATTGAACTCCCAAAACTTAAAATATATATATATATATAATATATATATATATATATATATATATATATATATATATATATATATATATATATATATATATATAATATATATATATATATATATATATATATATATATATATATATATATATATATATATATATATATATATATATAATATATATATATATATATAATATAAATATATATATATATATATATATATATATATATATACATATATATATACTATTAAAATATGAGTAAAATGAATTGAAACGAAAATCAATGCCATTAGTATCTTTAAAATTGTAAGAAATATCATGTCCCAAATATTTATAGCAGCTCACCATGCTTATTTCATCACCTTGAAGTTTTATGTAACCATATACAATTTATATTTTTTTAATTGAATATCATATATCTGATTTTTCTTTGTTTTTAACAAGTTTGTTATTTTCAATTTCAGTACATATGCATTTGTACAATACCTCCATGTCATCTCGTGACGCAGCAAGGATAACCAGATAATCAGCATAAGTCACAATATTGAGTCTGTGAATACCCAAACTACAGCCTGTGTCCAAGGTGAAAACGTTTTCAATAACATCATTTATATAAAAATTTAATAAAAATGGGGATAAAACACCTCCCTGCCTTACTCCTTGTTCCCCTTCTGCCTTACTCCTAAGTAGTAGTAGTAGTAGTAGTTGTTGTAGTAGTAATAGTAGTAGTAGTAGTAGTAGTAGTAGTATAGTAGTGTAGTAGTAGTAGTAGTAGTAGTAGTAGTAGTAGTAGTAGTAGTAGTAGTATGTAAGTAAGTAGTGTAGTAGTAGTAGTTTATAGTAGTAGTAGTATAGTAGTAGTAGAGTAGTAGTAAGTAGTAGTAGTAGTATAGTAGTATAGTAGTAGTATAGTAGGTAGTAGTAGTAGTAGGTAGTAGTAGTAGTAAGTAGTAGTAGTAGTAGTAGTATAGTAGTATAGTAGAAGTAGTAGTAGTAGTAGTAGTAGTTAGTAGTAGTAGTAGTAGTAGTAGTAGTAGTTAGTAGTGTGTAGTAGTAGTGGGTAGTTATAGTAGTAAGTAGTAGTAGTAGTAGTAGTAGTATAGTATAGTAGTAGTATGTAGTAGTAGTAAGGTAGTTAGTAGTAGTGAGTATAGTTAGTAGTAGTAGTAGTAAGTAGTAGTAGTAGAGTAGTAGTAGTAGTAAGTAGTAGTAGTAGTAGTAGTAGTATGTAGTAGTAGTATGTATAGTAGTAGTATAGTAGTAGTAGTAGTAGTGTAAGTAGTAGTAGTAGTAGTAAGAGTAGTAGTAAGTAGTATAGTAGTAAGTAGATATAGTAGTAGTAGTATAGTAGTAGTAGTGAGTAGTATAGTAGTAGTAGCAGTGGGTAGTAGTAGTAGTAGTAGTAGTAGTAGTAGTAGTAGCAGTATAGTAGTAGTAGTTAGTAGTAGTAGTAGTAGCTAGTAGTAGTAGTAGTAGTAGTAGTAGTAGTAGTAGTAGTAGTAGTAGTAGTAGTAGCAGTAGTAGTAGTAGTAGTAGTAGTAGTAGTAGTAGTAGCAGTAGTAGTAGTAGTAGTAGTAGTAGTAGCAGTAATAGTAGTAGTAGTAATGATCAATAGACCCTTCCCCTCACCAATTGTTATTAATAAAATGGAGGTAGACGAATACGTACATTACTCTGGTGGCATGAATTAGAGCCGTTCAGTGACAAACGTGCATCTCTTATAATCGTCATAGAAGAGCGTGAAGAGTAACAAAATTATCACACTTGATCGTCTTCCTATGCACACTTACATTGGTCTGGCAAAAGGGAGGGAAAAAAAGGAATAATGAAAGCAAAATATAGGATCATAATCATTTCAGCCCATGGCTAGTTGCCCATGGCTAGTTGCTATGGATGTTTGGTCTCCTGCCACCAAAATTGAAGGAGAACGTGGTGAAGAATGGATACAGGGGGATAAAAAATAGGGTAGAGGTAAGAGGACCATCACGGTAGGGATTGGACATTATACCTGGCTAGTGACGAAGCCAACTACATGACTTAAGAGTAGGGCAAAATATTAGGACTGGGCCGAGGGTAGTAGAGTGGTAGCTATAGTAAGGTATAAATTAGTAGTTTATCATGCTTTGTCAGTAGTTTGATAAGCTGCCGAAAATAGGAGTTGGTTAGTGGTTAGTGGTCCTGTGGTTGGTGCGAAGGGTAATAAAGGTAGGGAAGGCAAAAACTGGTTCCATTGCATGTTGTTGTTTTTTACGTTGGAGCCTATAGCACCTGTAAGCACTTTTGTTTCCTTGATATCTCAAGTGGTTGGCCGTGCACATTCTCGAGGGTCGTGACGGTTGGGCTGTCGACCGTGATGGCGCAGAGTGGATTTTTGTAGTGACATTTTTTATCTATAGGTGAAGGTCCGCTTTCTATGATGATCAACCCTCAGTTTAGGCTCATGTTGTTACTTGGTGTTCCCTCCGCTGCATTTGAAATCGCAGTCGAAAGAACAGGAAATCAGCAAATAATGTCATGTGAGAAATTGCAAAACAGGCTATTTATTGAATCAGACAAACAATGATAGGCAAGCTTGATAAGGACACGAGGCGTCCATCTGCTGCTTGGATCACAATCGTCAGAGATGGAGACTTGGAGTGGAGCTTCTTCAGGGCTTGGTAGGCTGGTCGGAGGTCATTAGCGCTCAAATGACCTTCGACACATTCAGCGAGACTCCTGACATTCCTTTCCTTGTCTCTACTCAGGAGGGTTCTATAGTCTGCGCGACAGAGCCCTGTACTGGCACTGGTTATCAGCTAGCCTAGCAGTGCGTCTCTTCTCGATATTCTCCAGCGTCTCCATCCAAACAAAGAATCTCACGTTTGAAGTTATCCCACAGTACTACAGTGTCCCCGAGGGCGCCGAGCACATCGAAACGATTTGAGACTACTTTTGCATACTCATCAGCACATGTCAAGTCCTTAAGCTTTTCAAGATGAAACCCATTATGTGGACTACTTGAGATTCTTCTGGAATTTACAAACGGTACCGTCACCATCCATCTCCTGAAACTCATGCCCACTGTATTTCTTCTTGTAATCATGCCAAAGATTTTATTCAACCTACCAAAAACTCACTTCATTCATAAAAAATGTCAAAATCTTTCTGAATCAAACTCCTCTCGTGAATTCTGGCATCTACTTAATAACATCTCTGACAATTGTACTTCTTCATCTTTCCGTCCTATGCTTCACCCAGATGGCTCCACGGCTGTCTCATCTATTTATAAAGCTGAACTCTTTGCTTAAACCTTTGCGGAAATTTCCACTATGGTTGATGAAGGGCTTGATTCTCCTTCTCCTACATCCTCTGACTATATTATGCCTGTTATTTAGATATTTCGTAATGCTGTTTTTATTTTTTTTACCTTTCAAGAGGCCAAGACGTTACAAGGCTGTTATCGTGGAAGAAGGACGAGTGGACAAGACTTGAGTTGTTATAATGAAGACAGGACGCAAGTGGCATAAAAGATTAGCACGACACGACGAGATTAGACTCCTGCATCTCCCTACTTCCGATACTCAACACCCCCGCCCCCGGCCAGCGCCCAAAGATTAGCCAGCGCCCACAGCTCGTCTACTGAATGCAACTGCCTCCCAGCTGTGACACCCCCCTTGGAGGAAGGACGCCCTTATTGTCTGCTGACTCAGCTGTGCGAGTGAACCTTGCCGTGCAGAGATTACAAGATTTTTAGTGAGTACAATATCGTTGGCTGACACTACATGATATGTATGTTAATTACGCCACTTGTTTACATAACAGTTAGTGGCGCAATTACCTTTATGCATGCATGCATGAAGGTAATTTTTACCCATACACCGGCTTTGAAGCATTCCTCTACAGTATTTAGTAGAATGTTGTAGGACACCTGTCGTCGAATGCTTATATTTTGCCAACAATCCTCATTATAACGCCATGAATAATGTAAAACTCGTATATTTTTATTTTGCATAAACCTATGTTGACCATGACAACACTTAATTGTAGCTGATTTCTTAGGGAATAATGGAAAATATGTCTAGCCTGACACCTCTATACCCAACGTCCTGGAGCTGACGGGAGGTTCCGAGACGGAAACCAGATAGCAGGTCAGCTCACTGTTATAGTCAATTGTCGGTGCACGAACAGTGCCAGGAAATATCCATAACACACATAATTTACGCATACAGGTGCAAAATATCATGAACAATTTTACAAGATTCATAATGGGTATATATACTGTTATACCCATTCTGAATGCTATGCAACCCCCTTATTAAATAGCTCATCTAGACAAGTCACAATACAGGAGTAAGGCAAAGGTGCGTCCTTGCCTCATCACTTTCCAACACTTGCATGGACTGGGTATTGGACAGAGTTGTGTACCATAGTGATTGTAGAGCATCCCTCGGCAATACCAAGATCACTGATTTTATTTTTGCCGATGATGCAGTAATATTTGCTGAGTCGCTAGAGGTTCTGATGGTGGCTCTCAAGGCGGTGCAGGATGAGGCAAAGAAAGCCTTCGGGACTTGTGCTCTCCTGGCCCAAGACCAATTTCCAAGTGTTTGGAGGCTTTCTGGTTGAAACAGTACAATAAGTTCATGCGTGCGGCGAGAACATTGAGATCTTGGAAACTTTTACATACCTTGGTACAAGTTGGTAGTGCAGTCCAGAATGACGGCGGGTCACGTCAGGAAGTCTTACGGCGGATTGGCCTAGCGCCTGGTGTTATGGACTAGCTCAACACGAGTATTTGGTGTTGTCGGTACCTGTGCAGAAGGACAAAGATCCCGATATTCAGGTCACTTGTGATCCCTGTTTTACTCTATGAATGTGAGACATGGATACTAAATATTGACTTGAAGAGGCTAATCAATGCCTTTAGTAATGGGTGTCTTTGCAGAATCATGGGATATCGCTGGGATGACTACCTGTTAAATTACGATACGATACGATACAATATACGTATCTTGCTATCTTCTAGCGTTATTTTCATGCTCACTACACCTTTGAACTTTCTAACTGCATGCCTCCCCCCCTTACCGCGGCGGGAGGTGACTTTTTGGAGCTCCGGAAGTCTTACGCCCCTTACTCCTTACTCCTTACTCCGGAGTCTCGACGTCTTACTTGCCACTTAACTTCCGGAGCCCTACTAGAGAAACGAAAAGTCACCTACTAGAGAAACACGGCATCACCATCACAAGAAATTTTTTAGAAGAAAATACAGAAATAGTCGACTGTACTATGTAGCAAAACATTACATAATATATCCAAGTCGACAGCATCGCCTACAATTGTAGGCGAATCAACGCCAGACGTACAGCTAAAGATCAATCAATCCCAATAAGCGTGCCCGCTCACGCCACGCAAGCTTCCCAAGATGAGAAGGACAAATATGCTTCACCCACATGCGAGAGAAGAAAAAGTCTCCACGCACTAGAGCGGTCCCATGACCCGAATCGCGTACAGGCCCCAGAACTACCAAGTACGGCAAGTCACTAATCTTGATCACTAATAGGAGAAAAAGTCCCACTCTTAAGAGGTAAGAGAAATATCGCAAAATGAACTACGCTGAAGTATAAATTATATAATAGATATATAAGACACTTAAGATAATAGAATAATATCTTGAAAAATATAATAACGCTGAATACATATATAATAATATATTAATATATATATATATATATATATATATATATATATATATATATATATATATATATATATATATATATATATATATATATATATATATATATAATATATATATATATATATATATATATATATATATATATATATATATTATATATATATATAATATATATATTAATATATTATATACATATATTATATATATATATAACATTTATATATATATATATATATATAGACTATATATATATATATATATATATATATATATATATATATATATATTATATATATATATATATATATATATATATATATATATATATATATATATATATATATTATATATATATATATATATATATAATATATTAGAAGAAGGTTGGTACGAGGTGTAATAAGGGTAAGTATCGAAGAAATGACTGGCTGCATTGCATGACTTTGTAATACGGCATATGTGTTATAGTCACTTATAACCTTCACCCTACTCATTACAACTTTCCTAGCATGCTTAATTGTAATATTGAATCACAAGAAAGTGAAAATATAGGTTGAAACGTGATGGTAGCACTGGGGCATGATTAACAGGGTGGATGACAACATTGCATATGGTGTTGATTTAGAGAACTGAGGTGTGTATCCATACAATATGTTGGGGAGGAGGTGATAGATAGGATGTGTTTCGATGTATGAATAAGTGGATGGAGGTGTGCTTCCCTATGTGGGTGAGTGGGTAGATGGATGCAAGTTAGTTGGTGGTTTCAATGTAGTGTGTTGAAATTTCAGTTTATTCATTTAAAAGAGAGAGAGAGAGAGAGAGAGAGAGAGAGAGAGAGAGAGAGAGAGAGAGAGAGAGAGAGAGAGAGAGAGAGAGAGAGAGAGAGAGAGAGAGAGAGAGAGAGAGAGAGAGAGAGAGAGAGAGAGAGAGAGAGAGAGAGAGAGAGAGAGAGAGAGAGAGAGAGAGAGAGAGAGAGAGAGAGAGAGAGAGAGAGAGAGAGAGAGAGAGAGAGAGAGAGACAGTGTGAGAGAGTTAGGGATACATACAAAAAAATAGAAGAGGCTATATTATCCTCTATCTTTCCCCTCTCTCTTTCCTCACTCCCATCGCAGCGCCAAACATCCTCCTCATCGTTCTACTTGCTTTTCATCGCCTTCCCTTTCCCCCTTTCCTTCCTTCCTTCTTTCTTTTATCCTTCCCCTTCCTCCCCTTCCCCACCCAATTGACACGTGACACCAATAATCCCTGGTAACACCGTGAGCAAAGAAACCTCAAGTGACACCCTGCCCCCAGCCCAATCCCTCAAGCCTCATCCCTCCCTTCCATGCCGACTTCATCCTCAATGGCTGCCTGAATACCATTTTTATTCTCCTTTCACCTCCATAACCAACCCTATTCCTTATTTCCTTTTTTCCTTCCGCTTTACCTGTCCCATATTTCCCTCCCCATAGTTTGATGTCTGGTTTACAATAGTGGTAGGGTAGGGTAGTGAAGGGTTGGAGGATGAGGGAGTGTTGATGGTTTTGTGTGTGGGGGGCGTCTGCTTCACATGCTGCCTCAAGATCCCTCCCACGATGATAGTCAGCCCGGTGCTGCTGCCACTCACGCCCACAGTAACATCAGACAAACGGTCAAAGTTACTCTGTCAGATATCTGTATTTATATTGCCATCAAATCTATTTTTCCTTCGCCTCTCCTCTGTGTCCTCCTCCTTCTCCCCCCCCCCCCCCTCCCTAACAAATTACCTTGTTTCATAGTAACAACTTTCGAGTGTAAGTCTGAAAAAGTAATTCTTACACTTTTCAAGGCGATGGTGCGTCTCATATTGAATATTGCATTCGGTTCTGGTCACCCTACTATGGAAAAAGATATAGTCAAGTTGAAGAGAGTACAAAGAAAAGTTACTAAACTTATTCCGCGCCTGCGAATCAAGCCATACGAAGAGCGATTGAAGGAACTTAACTTGTTCAGTTTGTCAAAACGTATGTTGCGAGGAGACTTAATATAATTGTTTAAAATGTTCCATGGCTTCGATAATCTTAACATAAACGACTATTTGAATATTGATATGACAAGCACTACTCGTAGTAATGGATGCATGATCATTGGTAAGCGATTTCGGTCACATGAAGCGAAGAACTTTTTCTTTACTAGAGTTGTTGATATTTGGAACTCTCTTCCAGCACACGTAGTTAATAGTAACTCGGTTGAGGCGTTTAACCCTTAAACACATAACCTTTTTTTATTATACGTAAACACATACGGGGGTATGTACGGACCCCAATTTTATTATATAAACAAAAATACTTCTAAATGTATTTTAGTAATTTCAAAGGCCCCTATGAGAAGTGTAGACTGTCTTAATTTAATTCAAAATTAAATATAAAAAATATAAGAAAACGTAATATTACAGGGATGACTTACCGAAAACAATATAAAACTAAAGAAAATCACTGTGCTAGGTGATAAAGAAAATCACTGTGTACTGTGCTAGGAAAATCAATTAGTGCTAGGAAGTTAGAGCAGACAGTAGAGATATAACCACATTTTTTTTTCAAGGTTTTATAATTCTATTAAACATTACATGTGTCTCCAGTTGCATATCCATTGCAAAAATAGGTTTTCGGGCCGTTTTTCAAAATGGCGAAATCTCGAATTTTGAGGTAGTGCCACATTTGGCTGTATAGATTACAACATATGATATATGTTACATTTTGCTGCTTATTGTGCAGTACCGATATGTTACCTACCAGAAACATATGTTCAATAAATATTTGGAAGGATCCTTATTTGCATAAATCCAAGATGGTCGCCAAATTTTGACGATTTTTCACTAATATGTGCATAACTTCGGACTCAATTCACCTAGGATGTTCATTTTGGGGTCTATACCTAGGTTTTCGTGGACGGAATCCATCTAGACCAAAATAAACGCAATTAGGACATTACCTAAAACTCATGCACACCTGCATAACATAAGAGATGCGTCATATACATTCATATAAAGCGCTACTTTTGAATATCTTCATAACATAATAATGATCATGCATGCTCTATTCCCTATCTGTCTGTCTGTCTGTCTGTCTGTATGTCTGTCTGTCTGTCTGTATGTCTTTCTGTCTGTCTGTATGTCCTTCTCTCTTGTTGTATGTCTGCATATCTTAATTAAAGGCAACTTACATGCACCTACAAAGAGTTCTTTTCATTTTCAAGTGAGCAACCACTGTAGAAGGTACTGGTGTTGGGATTACTATCGTTTAGTCTAGAGTTCTTGTGTTTTATTACATTCTAACGCAGCTTTCCACCATGCCAAAAGCCAAGGCAAAATTCCAGATGTGTTGCAGGGCAACCACGGGTACCACAGGGAGTGTGCTATAACCGATTCACCAATCATCTAGACAAACTCCCGAAGCTTGCTGATGATAACGGAGATGCAGGTGCTGCAAGTTCGAAAGACAACACATCACGCTCTCACAGAAAACGAACGTCTGCTCACACGCATACGCGATAAGAATCTGTTCACATGTGAAGCACATTTCCATCCATCATGTCGAAAACTTTACACGTCGGAGCCTAGTTTGTGGAACAGCCAAGACCTTCAAAACATTCACAGACAAACAGCTTTAGAGGATGCACACCAGAAGCCATTCCAAAAGGGGGTTGATTTCATAGCGGAATCTTTCATTCTGCAGCATAAAGCTGTCCAGTTATTATCCGTGATGTGTTGTCTTTGGAACTTGCAGCACCTGCATCTGCGTTATCATCAACAACTTCGGGAGTTATTCTACATGATTGATGAATCGTTTATAGCACTCCCTGTGGTACCTGTGGTTGTCCTGCAACACATCTGGGATAATAGTGCATCCAGATTCTCTTCGTTCTGTGGAATCGACTGGAGCTCGAATTCGTCGTGCTTTGATCTCACACATTTTTGTGAATCTCTGTTTAGGGTCTTTGACATCCTTGATAAGCGTAAGTCTGCCTGGATCTTTGACATTAGCATGAAATATGCACACTGGAATTTGTAGGTTTTTTGGGCATGGGCCACTTGAACTACAGTCACTGGCAGTGGATTTTGCCTTGGCTTTTTAGTCTAGTCGGAAAAGGGCTTATCGTGCATCCCCCGGAAATATACTTCTAATTGGTATTTCTGGGTGGGAAAATATGTGTAAAAAATTATTAGCCTTGTTAACAGGGCATCCGGATGTCCCACGTCTGATTTTTATGCAAATTAGTGCCGCCATTACTGAATAATCTGTTTTTCACAGTAGCTCGCTAAATGTGGCAGATAGGTGAACAAACAAGGTGTCTAGACCCATATTTTTAGGGCCAAAGATCATGATAAAGCTAGTTTTAACGTAATCAAATGCATTTATAGCAATTTTGTATGCAAAATATTGCTGCCATTGCCAAAAAATCACATTTTACACTATATATCTGCTAATTATTGCAGATTAATAAACAATGTAGGTGTCAAAACATGTTTTGGGAGTCAAATATAAGAAAAAACATCTTTTATTTATTTCATTATACACTCTGATAAAAATATCTTAACATAACTCTGTTTCTCTTTTACTGTACATTCAATTGAAAGAATGTCAGATTCATGATTCATCATCTTCACTTTCAATAAAACTATCGAAGTCAAACTCAGCCTCATCTACGTCTTCATGCTCCTCTTCACAATCACTTGTGTCCAAGAGATCAACCAGTGAGGTTGGTAGGATAGGACCTGAAGACCATATTGGTTCCAATACTCCCTGATTAGTCCTCGTCCATCCCTACCCCTCATCATAGGGCTTTGGCTTCTCTATAATGGATTCATGAGCTCGTTTGTACAAAACAACACGATAGCTCACACGCTCAATGTGTGGCTTTAGTGCAGAGTGACAGGGAGGAAGGCAAGCTAAATCAACTTTGGACTTGAAAGTGAGTGTCTTATCATCCTCAACCATCTTGCGCAACAGCTTGGCTCGGACATTGTCTACTGAACATTCGCGACTCTGTCCATATATCAGGCAGGTAAACTCTTCCAATTGCTTCAGCACCTGAGCATTGATGTTCCAGTCATCACCAAGTTGCCTGAATGTCTTGTGAAACCTGGGGTTCTTCTCCAGCTTTTTCAGTGGCCCCACCTTCCCCTTGCCTTTGAAGGCACTGGTGCAGTCTTCTCCACTGAAAACATAGAACCCAAGAAGTGTGGCACAGTACGCCTCTCCCAGAGATTCTGCAGGCTCAGAGATGTTGAGTAGTTTTTTAATACATGTTTGGTAGCTTCCATTTTCCCTCTGACACTGCACGACACAGGTCCTGCCCAATTGAGAAGACCAGACGCTTTGTTTTATTTCCTGTCTCCACATCTTCTTTGCCTTCAATAACCATACTTAAGAACCGGATGAGGTCTGGAGGTAGGAGCCTTTCAGAACTAAGCTCCATGTCATCAGCAGTTAATGGCCATGTTATGCTTTTTGACTTATCAAAGGATAGCAAAATATTATGCCGAAGAAGGAGAGCATCATGGAACTTGTCTGTGCTTCCCAGATTGTATGCTCGCGCAAGAGCATTAGAAATGGTAATATTGGAGTTGTATACAAGCCAAATCCCAGCTATGGGTTAAATAGTCCCAGCTATGGGTTAAATAGTGGGCAGCCTGGGGTTAATCCCTACAGGGGGTTCTGCGTCCCTGGCCACGGTGAGCAGTAAGGCCAATCTCTGACATAGATTGGTTGGGGGGGGGGGGTTGCAACCCTTCCCTGTAAAAACTAAACTAGCCACAAACATGTTAAAAGGTAGAGGCCGGGGGCGCGGTAATCGCGCCCCCGACCCGGTTTTGCCGGGGGGCCCGACCATGCAAACCCCTCCTATGCCGACGCAGGGGAGGGGTCTGCCTATGACGAGTGCAGGGCAAAGCCCTCGGGAATCCCGCACTCTAAATCAAGTGGTAGGGCCCCCTAGCCCAACTTTTTCTTATGGGGGTGGCCGGGGCGGTGCAGAGGCGGCGCCTGCCCGTCGAATCACTCCTGGGATCAACCTGCGGAGGGTTCTTCGTGTGGGCTCGTGGAACGTTCTGAGCCTCTCAGACGATCATCGACTACCTCTCCTATCGGGCGAGCTCAGTAGGCTGAGGGTGGATATAGTGGGACTCTCTGAGACGAGGAGGCCTGGCAGTGGCGAGACTAGCAGTGGGGGTTACACCTACTACTAGTCCGGCATGAGCAATGGTCACCGTGTACGGGGAGTAGCTATAGGCGTCTCCAGCAAACTGCAACCGTCAGTTGTTGAGGTTACTCCGGTTGATGGGCGTATAATGCGGGTGAGGATGAAACACACTCTGGGTTTCTTGTCTCTTGTTGCAGTGTACGCTCCTACCGAGATGCGTAAAACTGAAGAGAAGGAGATGTTCTACGCCAAACTCGACTCTGTATTAGACCAGTGTCCTCCTCGGGACACACTCATTGTCTTAGCGACTTCAATGCTACTACTGGCACTGTGAGAGATGGCTACGAGTTATGTGTTGGTCCCCATGGCTCCAGTTCCAGGAACACCAACAGTTCTCTGCTTCTGAACTTTGCAAGGTCCAGAAGGTTGAGAATTGCAGGTTCTTGGTATCAGAGACCAGACCTGCACCGCTGGACATGGTATAGTAATGCCGGAGGGGTAGCTAAGGAGATCGACCACATCCTCGTTAGTACTCGTTGGAGGATCCTCCAGAACTGCAGGGTTTACCGGAGTGCTGAGTTCTTTGGAACAGATCACACACTTGTTGTTGCTACACTTAAGCTTCATGTCAAGTCCAGAAGAATCACAAGAGGTAACCATACTGTGTTTCATCTTGAGAAACTGAAGGACTTGACATGTGCTCATGAGTATGCGGTGGCAGTCTCAAATCGGTTTGATGTGCTCGGTGCTCTCGGGGATCCTGTAGAACTGTGGGATACCTTTAAACGTGAAACTCTACAGGCTGCCAAGGAGTGTATTGGGGAGCGCCCGAGGTCAAGGCGTGGTTTTGTCTCGACGGAGACGCTGGAGAAAATCGAGGAGAGTCGCGCTGCCAGGCTGGCTGGGAACCGGGACCAGCACAGGGCTCTGTCACGCCGGACTAGAACCCTCCTGAGGAGAGACAAGGAGAGGTATGTCAGGAGTCTCGCTGAGGATGTCGAGGGTCATTTGAACGCTAATGACCTCCGACCCGCCTACCGAGCCCTGAAGAAGCTCCGTTCCAAGTCTCCTTCTCGGGCGAGTGCTATTCGAACAGCAGATGGGCGCCTCGTGTCGGACATGGATGGGCAGATGGCTCGTTGGGCTGAGTACTTTGGGCAGTTGTTCACGGTGGACCCTCAAACTGAGCAGCTTCACACCACTGGGATACAGGCAGTGGATGCCGATCCTCCCATTGACGAAACCACACCCTCTCTTGACGAAGTCAGAGAGGCTGTAGCAAAGTTGAAGGGTGGAAAGGCAGCTGGTGTTTGTAATATCAGTGCGGAGCTCCTCAAAGCTGGGGGTGAGGCCATGATCCGCGGGTTGCATGCTGTCCTGACTGCCGTGTGGCAATCAGGTACCATTCCTCCTGACTGGAAAAGGGGGCTGGTCGTCCCTATCTGGAAAGGGAAAGGGGACCGTCAGGACCGCAACAATTACTGCGGTATTACACTGCTCAGCGTACCAGGCAAGGTGCTTGCCCATCTATTGCTGACACGAATTCGCAGTCATCTGGTGAAGCATCAGAGACCTCAGCAGTCTGGGTTCACGCCTGGTAAGTCAACAACGGACCGTATCCTAGCGCTTCGTGTCCTGGTGGAACGCCGACGTGAGTTTCGACAGGGGATGCTTGCAGCCTATGTTGATCGCAAGAAGGCGTTTGACTCAGTGCATCGTGAGTCACTCTGGGATCTTCTGCGACTTCGAGGGATTCCTGCAAGGACTATTGGTTTGATAACTGGTCTGGATTCTGGGACTGGGAGTGCGGTGAAGTGTGGGGCAGGTGTATCCAGCTTCTTTCCTGTGAATACAGGAGTGAGGCAAGGGTGCGTCCTTGCCCCATCACTTTTCAACGCTTGTATGGACTGGGTATTGGACAAGGTTGTAGATCAAAATGATTGTGGAGCATCCGTCGGCAACACCAAGATCACTGATCTTGTTTTTGCCGATGATGCAGTAATCTTTGCTGAGTCGCTGGAGGTTCTGGTGATGGCTCTCGAGGCACTGCACGAGGAGGCAAAGCCTTTGGGACTTGAGGTCTCCTGGCTCAAGACCAAAGTCCAGGTATTTGGAGACCTACTAGATGAAGCAGTACAGTCTGTTCATGCGTGTGGCGAGGACATTGAGATCTTGGAAAGTTTTACATACCTTGGTAGCGCAGTCCATAATGACGGCGGGTCACGTCAAGAAGTCTTACGGCGGATTGGCATAGCCCACGGTGTTATGGACTCGCTCAGCGGGAGTATTTGGCGTTGTCGGTACCTGTGCAGGAGGACAAAGATCCGGTTCTTCAAGTCGCTTGTGATCCCTGTCTTACTCTATGGTTGTGAGACATGGACACTAAATAGTGACTTGAAGAGACGAATCAATGCCTTTGGTAATAAGTGTCTTCGCAGAATCATGGGGTATCGCTGGGATGATTACGTGTCAAATCAGCGATTGCACCGTGAGACTGAATCGAGGCCTATTACCTGCATAGTCCGTCAGCGCCAACTTCGGCTATATGGGCATGTGGCACGCTACCCTGAAACCGATCCTTCCCATCGGGTTGTATCTGTAAGAGACAATCCGGCGTGGAGGAGGCCAAGGGGGCGCCCACAAGGCTCGTGGCTGGGGCAAGTTGATGTTTCTTGTCGAGAGCTGCTTGGTATGGGAAAGGAGCCTGCATGGGAACTCGCGGCGTGGTGACCCCCGGGAGTGGCGTCGTAGGGTGGGCGAGGCGACGCGCCCCACGGCGTATGCCCCCAATGATTGATTGATACAAGCCAAAATGAAATGGCATCAGATTTGTCATTATTGATCTTTATGAAGCAGACATGGTCCTTGATTGGGTCATTCTGTAGGCGTTTCAGTATTTTCTCAGCACGATAATTCAAGTTCTCGTACCCATTTTGTTTTAGTTCTTCAATATAGAGCAAGCGCACAGAACTTAGTCGTAGAACCTCATTTTGCTGGATAGCATGAGTTTTTATGTGTTCCAGTACTTCACTGAATGACCTCTCATGGGCAGCTGACATGAGATCATGCTCAGTATCCTTTGCTCCTTCACTTCTGCGAATTCCTCGCTCATAGTTAGCAAACGCAGTATGGAACGATTGGAAACATGATGGATGGTGTTTGGCCTCACAAACAAAAAGGTCTTTACTTTTCACCTGTCGATGAAGTCGAAATAGACCCATTTTCTGAGCTTGTGCTTCAATTTGTTCCCATGCATTTGGTTTGTTCTTATAAGATGAAAAGTCTTGAGGTCTCTGAGTTTTGCGGTCACAATCTTTAATCTCTATTTGGCCACAGCAAATGCTTCTGGTATCTTATATGCTTCTGGTTCTGTACATGTACCATCTCCCAGACGATGGAGGTTGTCAGTAAAGCGCAAATAACACTTCCTGTGATACCCAATGCTTGTAAGGTCATCTGGGAGATCTGCAGGGATCTGGTCACACATGTGTTGCATTCTATATGGAGATTCATGTGGCTGTTTGAGACGTTGGTCTCGAATGTTATGAAGCTGTTGTAGTTTTTCACTTGCATTTTTTTTATTTCGCTGAATGGTGTAAACTGACCATGGTCAGAAATATTTGGCACATGAAGGAAATATCATGAAATGCAGGTAAGACATGCATCTTACCTGCATGTCTTTGGTGGCTACAGGATGTGGACCCTGGTCACGTTTTCTTTTGGGCATGATAGCTTAATGTCCTGTTATCTGGAATGGGAAAGATAAATCACTTATTACATGCACCTTATTACTTGCACTTGCAGTTTGTGTTAGCAAATAATTTTGGCCAATTCAAATCACG
The DNA here is from genome assembly GCA_016584305.1 of Chionoecetes opilio. Taxonomy (NCBI): domain Eukaryota; kingdom Metazoa; phylum Arthropoda; class Malacostraca; order Decapoda; family Majidae; genus Chionoecetes; species Chionoecetes opilio. Next base: position 861,765 of record JACEEZ010019715.1, read on the forward strand.
ACAAATAATTAGCAGATTAGCAGATTGTAGTGTTTGGTTACGTCGCGGTTGCGTTGCGTTTGCCTCCCCGCGAGGTTATGATGCGGCGCACTAATTTGCAGAAAAATCATACGTGGGATATGCGGATGCCCTGTTAACAAGGCTAATCATTTTCTACACATATTTTCCCACCCAGAAATGCCAATTAGAAGTATATTTCCGGGGGGTGCACGATAACCCCCTTTTCCTACTAGTGTAAAATGTGATTTTTTGGCAATGGCAGCAATATTTTGCATATTAAATTGCTATAAATGCATTTGATTACGTTAAAACTAGTTTTATCATGTTCTTTGGCCCTAAAAACATGTGTCTAGAGACCTTGTTCACCTATCTGCCACATTTAGCGATTTACTGTGAAAAATAGATTTTTTCAGTTATGGCGGCACTAATTTGAATAAAAATCATACGTGGGACATCCGGATGCCCTGTTAACAAGGCTAATCATTTTCTATCCATATTTTCCCACCCAGAAACACCAATTAGAAGTAAATGTCTGGGGGGTGCACGATAACCCCCTTTTCCGACTAGACTATTTGGCATGGTGGAAAGCTGCGTTAGAATGTAATAAAGCACAAGAGTTCTGGACTATGCGATAGATATCCCAACACCAGTACACCTTCTACAGTGGTTGCTCCCTTGAAAATGAAGATAACTCTTTGTAAGTGTGATTTGCCTTTAATTAAGATATGCAGACATACAACAAGAGAGAAGGACATACATACATACAGACAGACAGACAGACATACAGACAGACAGACAGACAGACAGACAGACAGACAGACAGACAGACAGACACGGTAACAGGGAACAGAGCATGCATGATAATTATCATATGTTATGAAGATATTCCAAAGTAGCGCTTTATATGAATGTAGTAAATTATGCATCTCTTATGTTATGTAGGTGTGCATGAGTTATAAGGAATGTCCAAATTGTGTTTATTTTGGTCTAGATGGATTCCGTCTCCAAAAACCTAGGTATAAACCCCAAAATGAACATCCTAGGTGAATTGAGTCCGAAGTTATGCACATTTTTGTGAAAATTCGTCAAAATTTGGCGGCCATCTTTGATTTATGCAAATAAGGATCCATCTAAATATTTATTTAACATTTTTTTCTGGTAGGTAATATATCGGTACTGCACAATAAGCAGCAAAATGTAACATATATCATATGTTGTAATCTATATAGCCAAATGTGGCACTACCTCAAATTTCGAGATTTCGCCATTTAAAAAAACTGCCCGAAAACCAATTTTTGTAATGGAAATGCAACTGGAGACATGTAATGTTTAATAGTATTATAAAACCTTGAACAAAAATGTGGTTTTGGAGGATCATGGGTGGGGGGTACAAAGGGACCCCCTGTACATGCCCGACTATCTGCCAGCACTACTAGTTGTGGGCGAAGCTGTCGAAAAAATAGGATTTCCGCACTGAATCAACTGAACTTAAGAACATAAGAAAATAAGGAAGCTGCAAGAGGCCGTGAGACCTACACTAGGTAGTTCTTGTTACTTACCACTACCTACATCCACCTTTCATCCCCATCCATGAATTTATCTAGCCTCCCTCTAAAGTCCTCTAATGACTCCGCACTAACTACCTGTCTACTCAGTCCATTCCAGTCATTTACCACCCTATTTGTGAACCAGTTTTTCCCTATTTCTTTTTTAAATCTACGCTTTTCCAGCTTGAATCCGTTACTTCTTGTTCTACCCTGGTTAATAGCCGTAAGAAATGTTCCTACCTCTCCTTTATTAAATCCCTTTATCCACTTAAGAACTTCTATCAGATCGCCCCTTACTCTCCGTCTCTCGAGTGAGTGTAAATAAAATAGCTTCAATCTCTTCTCATAACTAAATTTACGCATCCCTTGCAACATGTTGGTCATCCCTCTCTGCACTGATTCTAACAGGGCTATATCCATCCTGCAATATGGAGACCAAAACTGAACCGCATAGTCTAGGTAAGGTCTGACTAGAGCCTAATACAGCTTTAGAATAACCTCAGCACTTCTACTTTTAACATTTCTGATAATGAATCCTAACACCCTATTAGCTCTATTTCTAGCCTCAATACATTGTTTCCTAGGTCGGAGGTCTGAGCTCACCCTTACTCCCAGATCTTTCTCACCTTCTGATCTTTTCAGCGATACATTGCGTATTGTGTATCTATTACCAGGGTTTTTTCTACCAACATTCATAACGCTGCACTTATCAATATTAAATTCCATCTTCCATCTGACTACCCACTCATTAAGTTTATCTAAGTCTCCCTGCAATATGCTTACATCAGACTGTGATCCAATAATCCTACCTGCCTTAATATCATCAGCAATCTTTCTGATATTACTGCTAATCCCACTATCCAAGTCATTGATGTAAATAAAAAATAGTAATGGACCCAAAACAGACGCTTGTGGAACTCCACTTGTCACCTGCCCCCATTCAGATTTAGAACCATTAATTGTAACCCTTTATTGTCTATCACTTAGCCAAGCTCTGATCCAACGAAGAACCTTCCCATCTATTCCATGAGCCTTAAGCTTATTTAAGAGTCGCTCGTGTGGTACCGTGTCGAATGCCTTACTAAAGTCCAGGTATATTATATCATAATCCTTATCATTATCTTCTGTCTCATAAACTTTCCTATAAAAACTCAATAAATTGGTGAGACATGACCTAACCTTGGTGAATCCATGCTGTGAATCATTGACCAAACTATGTTTTGCCAAATGCTCTCTTCTTGGCCTTCCTGGTCGTTGTTGGGACGTAGGACACTATTGTGTGATGCAGATTGTCCCCTCTCCGTGACGTCATCAGCAATATTCGCGCGGCGGCTGGAACGGGGCTGATTTTTTTCACGCGCTTTCTACAAATGTCATGTTTTTACAGAAATAAGACGAGGAATTTTTTTTTTTGTGTGGATTAGAATGAACATTCAACATACCTATGTAAAGAAACATGGGTCTGGACATAGACCACTGTATACCTGGACTGCGCACGGAATATCGGCCTGTCGCACAAGGGCCTGTAATCGGAGGGCCGCTCGGATTCATATATATATATACGGATCATATAGATTGGTTTATCAGTATATATGATATACTGTAATCTTCGTAAATGTTTGTTCTATAATATTATCAAATAAAAAACAGTAAAACATGCTAAAGAAATGCCATTACGAGACTATGAAGAACTATGCATGAACTTAATATTCACTTAACTCTTTGCCATTTAAAACTTTGTTAGTCAACTTTTATCATGAAGGGTATCAATAGAAGCGCAATTTTATTAGCTTTCCATTGCTATATTTCGTTATCTGATGAATGAATTAGAACCATGCATAAATTAGCGTTAACTAAATAAATAAAATCATCAATCGGGTAATTTTCCCGATTGATGAAGTTATTTATTTACTTATATATTTCGTTTTCTGATAAATGAGTTAGTACCATGTATAAATTAGCGTTGACTAAATAAATAACCTCATCAATCGGGAAAATTACCCGATTGATGATTTTATTTATTTAGTTAACGCTAATTTATGCATGGTTTTAATTCATTCATCAGATAACGAAATATAGCAATGGAAAGCTAATAAAATTGCGCTTCTATTGATACCCTTCATGATTGATAAAAGTTGACTCACAAAGTTTTAAATGGCGAAGAGTTGAAGTGAATATTAAGTTCATGCATATTTCTTCAGAGTCTCGTAATGACATTTCTTTACCGTGTTTTACTGTTTTTTATTTGATAATATTATAGAACAAACATTTACGAAGAGTACAGTATATCATATATACTGATAAACCAATCTATATGATCCGTATATATATATATATATAAATCCGAGCGGCCCTCCGATTACAGGCCCTTGTGCGACAGGCCGATATTCCGTGCGCAGTCCAGGTATACAGTGGTCTATGTCCAGACCCATGTTTCTTTACATAGGTATGTTGAATGTTCATTCTAATCCACACAAAAAATATTTCTCCTCGTCTTATTTCTGTAAAAACATGACATTTGTAGAAAGCGCGTGAAAAAAATCAGCCCCGTTCCAGCCGCCGCGCGAATATTGCTGATGACGTCACGGAGAGGGGACAATCTGCATCACACAATCTGCCCTCGTTCGACGCACAAACCTTATCCACACATTTATCGTGGCCGTATCGGTTTGAAACGTGTGCTTATTTCTCTGGAAAGGCAACACTTTCTTGCTGCACCCCTGAAGAATGCAAGTATATAGTTTACCATATTGCAAAAAAAATATATCAGAAACAGTCAAAATTCTTCAAGAACTTTGCTTATTACTGTGTTCACATGCTTCTGGCTTGCCGCGGAAAAGTGGCGTCCCTTCCGTGACGTCATCGAGTCATGTTGCATCGTCTGCTAGTTGTCAGGAGCGTTTTGGAAGCTCGGGTAATTAACATATTTTGATTGCGGTATTTAAAAACGGCTGACTAGATGCAAAAAGTGACAATGTCAGGGCAGAGGTGGTTATCAATTAATCAATTTTGTTATCAATCTTGAGAAAGGTGGGGAAGAAAGGTTAAGGAGTATGATAACGCCGAATATATTTCCACAACAAATAAAATAAATAACTGGCTAGCAGCCAAGTAACACGAATCAATCAACTAACTGCTCGGGTACTAGTAATAGTGATGTCAGAGCAGTAAGTCATCCGAAGAACTCCCTGTACGGCATCCTGCAGGAAGAGAATTGCAGCAGCAATGTTCAGCACCGTAGTTACCACTTGAGGCAGCGGGGAGTGTTGAATGGTGTCAGTACAGTGAAGGGCCGTCTAGAAGAGCGCCCACGTCTTCAGAAGTGATGTCAAGCAAGAGTGTGGGTGGACGCCAGCTCCCTGGCCCTTGGAGTCGTGATCGAGGCTGAGGGCTGCATCATAGAAGACGCCAGCTGGCTCCGCAAGGATGACGCCTCTCACATCAATATGGCTGAGCTCGACGCGGTCGTAAAAGGGCTCAACCTCGCTCTAGCCTGGCAGATAAAGGAAATGGAGTTACTGACTGATTCTTCAACAGTTTTTCGATGGATCTCAGACAGTCTCTCAGGGAAGAGCAGACTGAGGACGAGAGCAGCAAGCGAGATGCTCATTCGATGGCGAATCGGTCTGGTGACGTCTCTAGTTGAAGAGTGCGGGTTGCAGGTGCAAGTGTCCCTATTACCATCAGAAAGCAACAAGGCAGACGCACTTACTCGCGTGCCACAGCGGTGGCTGAAGACCACCGCCACTCCTGCAGCCATGTGTATGGCCATGGACGATGCGAGCATCGACGACTTAGTTAAAAGAGTGCACGACACTATGGGGCACCCTGGCGTAAGGCGCACGCTTTACTTCGTGAAACGCGTCAACTCTGCTGTCACCAGGCGGGAGGTACATTCAGTTGTTACAAACTGTCAAGAGTGTCAATCCATTGACCCGGCACCTGTGAAGTGGAGAAAAGGAAGCCTGGGCGTAGATGAAACTTGGAAGAGAGTCGGGATGGACGTAACACATTACGGCGGCAGGAGTTACTTATCTCTCATAGACTGTGGCCGTCACGGTTTGCTCTCTGGCGCCCCTTGCGACTTCAAACAAGTGCGAGCATCATTCAACAGCTAGAGGCAGTTTTCTTTGAGCGAGGAGCTCCAGAAGAATTGCTCACGGATAACGACACTGCTTTCCGTAGCAAGATTTTCTCTGCATTCGCCAGGGAGTGGGGCGTGCATATGCGTTTCAGATGTGCTCATGTACCGTCAGGCAACGGTGTAGTCGAGAGGTGTCACCGCAGCATCAAGGTCATCGTCGCGAGGAAAGGCTGCTCAGTCGCAGAGGCAGTGTACCTGTACAACCTGATGCCGAAGGACGACTGCACGACATCGACTGCTCCAGCTAACATGCTGTGTAGGTACACCGTCAGAATCCGAGGAGAAGATTGTAATGAGACTACAGAGGAAGTAAACAACATCTACCGAGTTGGAGAGGAAGTTTGGGTCCGGCCACACGACGCACGCTGCGATAGACGATATGGAAGAGGAGCTGTCACGAGAGAGTTGTCTGACCAAGCAGTTGAGATCAACGGCGTCCCTCGTCACTTTCGGGACCTACGTCATCGTTCACTCTCTCTAGCATCACACGAGGGATGCGACGTGATGGATGAGGAGTGTGATGAACTCTATATTCGTCTATCCACGCAGGATCCGGCAGGAGACGAGGCCGACCCCGACAGCGGGGATGTGCCGCCCCGTGAACAGCTGAGGCGCTCCACAAGAGAGAGAAAACCTAGGGTATGCACTTATTGTGATTAAATATCAGGGGGGAGTGTATCTTATGTAAATTAATGATGTGTTAACTATTAATGGTATTTTGTTTGGTTGTGTGATTCGAGTCACCAACACTGCTTCATGTACGGAGCAGGAGCTGAGGTGGGCGGGGCGAATGAGAGGCCAGGCAGTTCACCCCGAGCACGCCACCAGTCATGTCCTCCTGTTCACCTGTGTTCTGCTTTAGAAGTAAACCCATTGAACTTGTCAAGATCTTTTACCTCACCCACAGGTTGTACGTAGGTGGTCCCGTGACAAGACAAATCCTAGATAGTTGATGGGCTCTACTCCAAACCGGCATTTTGTAAGTTTGACTGTCCGACCGTGTTGTAGTCTATCCAAAACAGACTTGAGGTCAGAAATGTTAGTGGGCCAATCAAAAGAATATACAAAAACTTTGTCAAAATAAAACGAAACATTAGCAAACCAACAAGCACAATTCTCATTAAACGAACATAAGTGGTACAGGCCGTAACAGGACCAAAAGGCATCCGATTAAATTCCTTCAGGCCCTTGTGAGTGGGGCAGGCCGTTAAGTGTCTAGCTTTGGCCGACATTGGAGCCTGATCATAAGCTTTAGATAAATAGAATTCAGAGTAGAATACTGCACCATCGAACTAATGAAGTTCAGTTTCAATGCTGCTGGATGGTTCTGCATGAAAAATAGTAACTTAATTTAACAGCCTATAATATATAGCCATCCGATAGGTACCGTCGGATCTCCTGACCATAACTACCGGAGAGCAGTGTGGAGATGTAGAAGGTTGAATGATGATTTGACGCAGCAGCTGTTCGACCTCTTCCTGGTAGTAGTGTTGGAGATGGATGGACACAGGGTAGATTTTAGCTTGTATTATCTCCGTTGTGGTGAGAGTGATGTCGTGCTCGATGGTCTTGGTGCAGCCAAGTTGGTAGGAAAAGGTAGATTGGTACGTAAGAAACAGGTCCTCAATCTGAGCTGACTGATTCCAAGAGAGAGCAGGATTAATCACAGGTTCCTTAGAACTAATTGGCCCATCTGATATTAAAGTAAGCTGAAGTGTTTCACAAATACCGTCACTTACGCAAGATAGTTAACACTTTTCATCGGGCTCCGATAAAGATGAAATCTCGTCGAGGACTTGCAACTGGTTAATTTGGTTCCGTCGGTGGTATTTCTTGAGGATATTGGCGTGGTAAAGTTTTGGTACTCTTGGAATGTCGATCAAGTAGTCCACCCTACTCCACTTCTCCTTTGACAACACTTTGAGCTTTCTCTGAGCTCTCCAACACTTTTTGATTAAGTACCGATGGTATTCCTTTGGCTTGTCAAACCACCTTCCTTCAGAGTACCGTGCAGCCGCTCAACTCAACTAGTGGAGATGGGTTTACTCTCAATAGCTTGTGTAGGTCGGCAATCAGCTAGGAAGTAAACTGAGTCCCACAGTCAAAAAGGATCTCCCTGGGGATCCCAACTCTGGCGAAGATGGTTAACAGAGCTTCTGACACAGATATGGTGTCAATATGTTTTATAGGCATGACCTCGGGAAAACCAGTGGAAAAATATATGAGGGGTAAGATGTAACGAAGTTTATCTGTGGATGGTGGAAACAATGGACCTACCAGGTCAATGGCGACTCGAAAGAAAGACTCAGTTACAACAGGTAGCAGCTGAAAGGGTATTGGACGTATCCGTCCATTAGCTGACATGCGCTGGCAATTGTCTCAGGAACGACAGTAATCCCTGTTATCCGCGCACATTCCTGGTAAATAACAGTCTTGAGAGATCTCATATGGGTCTTACGGTGGAAGAAATGACCAGCCAAAGAACCTTCGTGAGCTACACGTAGGATGATGGAAGGCACTCACTGGGTACAACCATGGATAAATGATTTACCTTTTGTGGTCGATCAGAGGAGACATATCCGGTACAGGAGGCCGTCTTCATGTATAAATTTGTAGGTGGCACCATTCCGTACTTTTTCGACTTCACAAATATTAGTCTTGGTACGTAGACACGGCAGTGAAAGACATGATTCTTGTAGTCGACGAAACTCTTCAGTGATCACAGACAAGGGATGGAGTTTAGGCAGGACTAGAGGGTGGATGCGTCTAGCTCGACCAGATCTGGTCTCCACAGCACACGCTTCAATTGAAGGGGACTCACTTGGTGGTAGAGGCTGACATTGAAAAAGGCGACGGTCCTTGGCATTAGACGGGATAGAGTCAGCAGGAGGAGCAGAATCATCAAGGGGAAGAGGAGAGAAGGGATCTTGTGAAACATCGGTGGTGGCATCGTCCTCATTACTATGGAGAGATTGATCATCACTGAGTTGAGGGTCAGGACTATTAAGAACTAATAGACGGAAATATTTCCAATTAATGCAATAGCTAATTTAATCGGGGCCCTTCCGGCATCAGTCCAGCCAGTGAAAAATGGGCACCGTAAGTAACACCTAACAACAGGAAATTCGTCGGTGTGTCCTAAATAGTCAGCAACGTTTACTTTGGGACAAAGTGATGGGTCAATGTCTGGCAGGGCCTCTTCAGAAACTACGACACCAGAGAACCCAGTGTCCCTAATGATTCTGGAAGACCATGACCTATTGATAATCCCTGAAACTGAATAGTTAGGTACTTTACGATCTTGAAGACAAAATCAAACCTTATAGGGGGCGGCGGCAGTTGTTCCTTCCTAAAATGCTCGAGGATTATGGGGACAGCGTGGTCGTATGTGTGCCGCTTCCCCACAATTGTGACACGTCACAGATGAGAGATTTTGATGCCCAGAAGGCGGAATCCTCAGCGGAGTAGCAGGTCGAGGGGAGAATCACTTCGCGTTGTTGTAGGTGACCTTAGGATAGGCGTTGTGGGCGGACGCCCAGTCGTATGCTTGTTGTATTGCATCCTTCAGATGGGCAGGCCTCTTTTCCTTGATAAAGAGGCAAACTTCAGGTGTTAAGGAAGATAGAAATTGGTCAAGATTTATAAATTGTCTCATATCGTCATACATCTCGGCCACAGAGCAGGACTCAACCCAAGAACTGAAACCAGTTAGTAGTGCCTGCTTCAGTAGCCCGAAGTCCTTAGTGGTGGATGATGGAAGGCACGTGTAGAGATTGGCAGACTTCCCCGTAAGGAGGCAACCCAGAAGAACGGCGAAGGTGTTTCTTGGATATACAAGATATCTCGGCCACTCACTCGAACCCCATTAAGTAGATGGCTATGTCCTATTCATCCTTGTATGATGATAAACTTGGCCTGGAGACAGGATCAGATGGTAATTGGACTGAGGGCTCACCTTGAGCAGCAATTTCTGTCAGTTTAGTATCTTTCTTCCGCTCAGCTTGTTTCTCTGCAGCTTCCCTCTCAGCTTCCCTCTTCAGCTTCCCTCTCAGCTTCTCTCTTCAGCTCTCTCTCTCTCTCTCTCTCTCTCTCTCTCTCTCTCTCCTCTCTCTCTCTCTCTCCTCTCCTCTCTCTCTCCTCTCTCTCTCTCTCTCTCTCTCTCTCTCTCTCTCTCTCTCTCTCTCTCTCTCTCCTCTCTCTCCCTCTCTCTCTCCTCTCTCTCTCTCTCTCTCTCTCTCCCTCTCTCTCTCTCTCCTCTCTCTCTCCCTCTCCCTCTCTCTCTCTCTCTCTCTCTCTCTCTCTCTCTCTCTCTCTCCCTCTCTCTTCTCTCTCTCTCTCTCTCTCTCTCTCTCTCTCTCTCTCTCTCCTCTCTCTCTCTCTCTCTCTCTCTCTCTCTCTCTCTCTCTCTCTCTCTCTCTCTCTCTCTCTCTCTCTCTCTCTCTCTCTCTCTCTCTCTCTCTCTCTCTCTCTCTCTCTTCTCTCTCTCTCTCTCTCTCTTCTCTCTCTCTCTCTCTCTCTCTCTTCTCTCTCTCTCTCTCTCTCTCTCTCTCTCTCTCTCTCTCTCTCTCTCTCTCTTCTCTCTCTTTTCCTCTCTCTCTCTCTCTCTCTCTCTCTCTCTCTCCTCTCTCTCTCTCTCCTCCTCTCCTCTCTCCTCTCTCTCTTCCTCTCTCTCAGCTTATCGTTCTTGTCTCTCCTCTCTGCTTGTCATTCTTCCCTATCGAACTTTTGCTGTTCCAGGATACAATGGCCAATCTTCGTTTCGTGCAGACCAAGGGCCTCGCCTTGCTCCTTCAGTGCTTCGAACGAAGACATTGTAGATCAAACACAGATTAACACAAAAATATAACAAAAATTAAACAACCAACAACCAGAAACCCAACAAAAACCCAAAAGAAATGTGTACAAAAATTGACAACACGTCAAGTGAAATATTTTTTAATCAAAAAGATCTGAAACATTGCTCCGGGGCTTCAGGCAACAATGGCGCGCAACGGCGACTTACAACCAATAAAGGCCCACAATCTCAAGAAGAATGATTGTTTAATTGATAATATATCCTGGCAAGGTCGCCAAATATGTCAGGGCCGAGGTGGTTATCAATTAATATTAAATAATCTTGAGAAAGGTGGGGAAGAAGAGTCAAGGAGTATTATTACCCCGAATATATTTCCACAACAAATATAATAAATAACTGGCTAGCAGCTAAGTAACAGGAACCAATCAACTAACTGCTCGGGTAATAATAATAGTGATATCAGAGCAGGTGTATGTCACCCTAAGAACTCCCTGTACCGCAGCCTGCAGGAGGAAAATTGCAGCAGAAATCTTCACCACCGTAGTTACCACTTCATCAACATATTGTTAATATACTCGATAATGGCTATATTTTGGCTACATTAAATCAGGAATGATACAATGGCTTAGACGATTACTTGAACTTTGTTTTATTTGACAAATAACAATGTTCTGACTTTCTCCTTGAATTGTAAAATGTTGACTGATGGTGATTTTGCTTACAACTTAATATCAATGGGTAAAAAAATCCAATTAGAATTTACTTTATATGAAGGAAAAAAATGCAATACAATTGTATTGAATGTGGAAGCTTGTGGAAGCTTGTGGAAGATTTATATTGATATTGGAATCTCTGGTTTCATAACCATGAGTCATTAACTGAATTGTGTTGTCATTGTAGTTGTATTTTATTGACTTATATGTTAATGAATAATAAAGGAGTTTATTCTTTTCAGAAAGAAAGAGAAAAGAGAGAGAGAGAGTGAGAGAGAGAGAGAGAGAGACAGACAGACAGTGACAGAAAGACAGAGACAGACAGACAGACAGACAGACAGACAGAAAAAAGGGGATTAGACCGAGGGAAGGAGAGAGAGAGAGAGAGAGAGAGAGAGAGAGAGAGAGAGAGAGAGAGAGAGAGAGAGAGAGAGAGAGAGGAGAGGGGGGGGAGAGAGAGAGAGAGGGAGAGAGAGAGAGAGAGGGAGCGATGGAGGGAGTAGCGTGGAGTGTTGACATCTCAGTTAAGCGACCCACCAAATATCCGGCCAACCCGACGACGCCGCCTCATCAATGCCCTCTCATCCACCGCAGAGGTAAGTGGCAGTGGTCACGGGGTGCTGAGGGGAAAGGAAAAGAAGGGTATTACGAAGAAAAGAAGGTGGGATTAGGAGGACGATAAGGGGAGGGAAAACCAGGGTGGAGGTGGAGAAATGAATAGTGTGACTTGAAACTATTTAGATGAAGGATGTTGGGGGGCTATGAGGTGTAGGGGTGAGAAGTGCCAAGAATACTTGAAGATGGTGTTGATGGGGTGATGATGTGAGGCAGGGAGAGGATGTCAATGAAGTGAGGGCAGTGACAATCCATGACGGGGAGAAACAAATATAACTTTTATGAGCACAAGACAGATACATAGACCGCGAAAATACATTCCTTAAACGAGCAAGTAGTTTTTTTAGACATTTGTTTCCTCGTTATCCGTGCCTCTTTTTTGTCTTTCTTTTTTCTTCACTAGTTTGTTTCTCTATTCCCTCTAGCTTTTGTGTTTCGGTGGTCATTTTGAGAATATTATAAACAAACCTAAAAACAACTGGAATAGTGATGATGATGATAATGATGATAATAATAATGATATAATCAATCAATCATTGGGAAAATCCGCCGGGGGGTCGCATCGCCTCGCCCACCCTACGACGCCACTCTCGGGGATCACCACGCGTGAGTCCCCATGCAAGCTCCATTCTCATACTAAGCAACTTTTTAGTTCTATGTTGTGTTTTAACTCACAGTCATCCATTTGCGATAGTTTTTCATTGATCTTTATCACCCTAAAAGGAATATTATTTTTCTGACCTGCAATTAAATTGCTGACAAAAAATGTATAAGCCTCTTTAGCACTGACCTCACTGACTCCACCCTCTGCCCTAACATCAGACCTCACCTCACCCTCCATCCGACCCCAGTTGATCCCTTCCAGGTGCCTTCTCAATCCTGCATAATTATTAGTCTTTCTGAAGTCAGGTACTCTATTCATATTAACACTTCTAGAACCTACTTCCCTTTTTAAGAATAACTGAATTTCACAATGGTCACTATTACCTAACTGACCGCTAACTTTAACCTCCGTCACTAAATTTTCCCTGTTTGCTAGTAATAAATATAAAATATTGTCTCCCCTAGTAGGCTCCTTGATTGTTGCTTTAGAAAATTATCCTGAACTAGTTTCAACAATTCATCTGCGTCATTATCTCCTACATATAAATCCCAGTCAATGTTCCTAGGATTAAAATATTCTACCACGCATAATTGATTATATCTGCAAGCCTTGCTTATTTTTTGCCATTTAAGAACTGAATCCTATTTACATAAGTTTGAAGGCCTGTACACTATATCCAAGACCATTTTGTCAGTTCCATCCCTAACTTTCACCCACATAGACTCTACACAATCATTAGTTGTTATACTTTTGTTAACAAACACTGCAATGTATATCTTGCATAAAGTGCAACTCCTCCAAATATCATGCCTAACCTGCCCTTGTGAAATAGCTTGTACCCCTCTATCTCAACTTCTGGATTAAATATTTTGTCTGACATATCTATCCATGTTTCTGTTAATGCTATTATATCAAAATCTTCTACACTAGTTATTCCTCTCAGTAAAAATATCTTGTTTAAAATACTCCTATAGTAAAGCTTTAAGCTACTCTTCTTCATCTTGTCAATTTTCCCAATAGCTGTAACTAACCCCTTCCTCTCTCTCTTCTTACAACTTCCTTTAGTTCCCTGCCTTCTATAACTTTTTCTAGTGTCACTGGTTTCCCTTACTTTGACCCCAATGTCTATTACTCGGCTGCCTATCTTAAAAAAGCTTACAAGGCACCTACTTCCCGTTCAAAGGATTCAGACAAAATCTGAATCCCTCTCCGCGAAAGGTGTTCCCTATCCCTATGGTAGAGGCTCTTCTGTCCGAAAAAGCGGTCCCATTTATCCACAAAGGCCCATCCATTGGCTGTGCAATGAATTGCCTGCCAATAATTTAGAGCAATCGCCAAGGAATATCACAAGTCGTCACCAGGGCGCCTCGTAAGCACAACACACAACACAGGCACCCCACCCTTATCCCTAACCTTACTTAAAGCTTCTTTGAACCGCCGCAATAGTTTTTCACTCCTTAAAGGCTGATTCACACTATATGTAACGTGACCAGCACGTAACGTACCGGACCGGACCGACAAAATATTCTTCAATGATAAACCATTGTTGTATTCACACTAGAGCGGACCGGCACCTGACCAGCACGGGTCGTCACCGGCAGTTGACGGTCAGGATTCTCGGCGAGAATATTTTGCTGGTCCGTGTAGGTTACGGTGCGGTGCTGAGCGTGTCTGGGTTGGATAGTGTGAACATGGTTCCGCTACAAACCGGCACAAACCGGTTGCCTCAGTTGAGAACTTGAGATCACGCTCTCGTATGGTGCACTACTATGGATGAAGATAAATTAATTTCACTCGTGCAGAGCCATGAGTGTCTTTACGGCATGTCCCACAGAGATTACAACAACAATGGGAAGAAGGATATAATCTGGGCTGAAATAGGGAATGCATTACAACAATCTGAAAATTGATGTTATATTTACTTTAGTCAATACAGCATCGTTTGATATTATAAAGTAAAAGTATTTAGGCTTCATGAAACATTTGACAAATGAATTCAAAATGTAACAATATAAAATTTTATGTAAATGTAGAAATAAATATATAATCAGCTGTTTCAGCACAACCCTATCGCTGTTACCGTGTAACATAGTTATTGTAGCATCAACGAGCTATCAGTTCGCCAGCAATATCGAAAGCGATCTTTCCTGTTACAAGAATAGGAGTGTACTGCGACCGTACTGCCGGAGACCTGACGGTGTAGCGTGAATACACATGCCGCGTTGGCGGCCGGTGACGTGCTGATGCTGGTCAGGTTAGGGTCCGTTTACGTGCAGGTATAGTGTGAATCCGCCTTAAACGATCAATGTCGTTTTCTCCTTTGCTCATGCAAACGATGGGCTTGATTCCCTTCGACTGCCATGCATGCCTCTATCATATCACTAACATGACCTATCCCCGCCCCTGGGAAACACACCCGCTTCCTACGTTTCCTATCTCTGTCACAAAAAGTCCTATCCAGGAATCTAACCTGACTGTTCCTAACAACCTAGATTTTACCTTCAGGTAGGGATGTACCGTATACCCTTTTGTCCTTTACCTCCTCTTCCACCTTATGCAGTCCCGAGAGTGCCTGAAAGGAATTAATGCACTCTACCTGGTCAGGGGTGTCCTTCCTCAGCCTCAAACGACCTTCCTCAATCTACTACCTTCCACCCACCCTCTTCAGGTGCCTTACTAGGTCATCCACCTTCAGGTGCCCCACTAGGTAAGCCACCTGAACTAAGAACCTAATTCTTAGGAGCTCGAATCTCTTTCTCTCTCTAATATCTTCCTTCCTTAGGTTTTATCTTTTTTCCTTGAGGGTTCAGGTGGCTGGCCCCTGCATATTTTGGAGGGCTGTGATGATTTACCCTCGCCCGTGGTGGCGCAGGCTGGATTTTTATAGTGACACCTGTGATGATTTGATTTGAGACTCATGCTGCCCCCTGGTGCCCTCCACCGCACTTGCAGTCGCAGTCGAAGATGAGGTTGATGGGTAACATGTGAGTATCTTCGGCCACTCGACGATGGAAGAAATTGCTGCTCATGAAGAGAGCAGACTTGGAGGACTTGAGGCGAGAGGTCTTGAACTCGGGACCTGTGCTCACCACCTCCAGGTTCAAATTATCCGGCCACCGCGTTAAATATTGCCGAAAGAGTTTGCCCCGGCGGAATTCAAACTCGCGACCTCAAATTCACCAGTCTAAGACGCTAATCACTTGGTCACCGCCTCACTCTCCCATCCATTCCCCCTCTTACATTAACATTGATCTTACGTGGCTATAAGGAGGTTTATGTGGTGTTAAGGTATTTTTTTGTGGTGATAGAATAATGAATGACATTGTGATATTTCGAGGTTTTATGTGATGATAGGAGATTGTATGTGGTGTTAGAGAATTTCATGAAAGGATATGAGACTATAGCTGCATTTTTGTCAAGCAAAATCGGATTGGATACGACCAGTGTTCTTGCCCCAAGATTTGTGTTGGTTGGTTTCTACGACAAATACACACCAAGCTTGATAGGATGCGAAATAATAATTTCAAACCAAAACATTGAAAACAATACCATAAAGAATTATAACATATATTTCAGCAAGTTTTATAGCTTTGAGTTTAATACTGACAGTACATATGAAGTTTATGATAAACAACAACAACAGAGCTCCGAAAGGTAGCCACTAACTAGCCAGAAGCTCCGAAAATGTAGCAGGTGCAGGCCTATTTATATCTTACCTACATAGGGCTATATGCAAGAATGCTCGTCAACTCCCGGCAGGTGGAGATTCCCCACAGTCGTATCTCCACCGGTGGGATCTTCAAGAAATGCTCGACCGGTGGATATTTGACAGTCGTACCAACACAAGCGGTGGCTGCAAAAGCAGGCGTACCAACACAAGCGAGTCCAAGGCGGCATCAGTATTTTGACTGTTTTACACCTATCTAATTCCTTTTACTAGCCTAATTTATCATTTTTGCCATTAAAATAATAGCTTTGTTAGTGTTCGCCACTTATCTGAGGCCTTGATGAAGAAAAAATGGGCCTGAGGGATGCTTGTGCGTACATTTGAACGTCCCGCCAGTCGCCACAAAGCAATATGGCGGACCACCTCCACCACAGCCGCTCTCCCTCGTCACCACTTATCACAGCAATATTAGGCCTCCTGCACCTACTTTTACCTTAGTTATGACACGTGTGCATTCACAGTGTATGAATGTCACTCTCGGTTATGTTGAAAACTCGCCTGTACGGGTCTGGGAAGAAATAGGATGGAATAAGGGCAGAGCGGTAGCAGGTGGGATGTGCATGGTGAACGCTCAGCTGACTCAAACCTCCACTCGTTGCGTTGTCCTCTGTTGATTCTTGCTTACCGCGCCGTGACGCAACGGGTCGAGAAAATTTCTTGCATATGGCCCATACTCACCTTCCGTGTTATGTGTGGTGATGATGAGCGTTATGACACATCCTGTCCAGTTTCTCAAAATATATGATTTATGATAAACAAGTGACCCGAAGCACCGAAAGAGTCACCAAAAAAGCTTGTGTTACTCTCACGCAACAAGTTCACCTCCCGTGATATATGTGGTGACCATGAGTGTCATTATTCATACTGTCCTGTCTGATATGGTGTGAATGCGACAGTGGGCATGCACATCTCTCTAATATTTACACTGCACAATAAACGGTGACCCTATTTATGGCTTGTCTACCCCCAACACGTCGCCTCCGTGGTGCAGTGACTAGCGTGCCTGGCTACGAATCTGCGGGTCCTGGTTCGATCCCGGGCCAGGGCAAGTCGGTGACCAGCCTAACCAGCTGTTCTTCCTTCCTTTCGGGATTGATAAATGGTTACCTGGGGTAACCTGGGGAAGGTAACTATGGTAACCCGGGAGTCACACTAGCCCTGTGTCCCGGGGTAACGGGTTCTCACCCATCACAGGCTCTAAGGCAGTGGTTCTCAACTGGTGGTTCATGGACCACTGGTGGTTTGTAACCAAAACGTTAGCTGTCAATATTATTTGATTTATTTCTGAAATTCCGTTTACTTTATATTTATAGGATATATACTTATAACCAACCGTTTACCTACCTTTAAAATCTACCCTTTTTCATCATATCTCTAGAGTCAAAAAGGAGAAGGTCCATGATTTTTTTTTCAATTGGGCTAGTGGTCCATAGCTTCAAACGAGTTGAGAACCACTGCTCTAAGGGGCTAATGTCACGGAGATGAGCACCGAATGCCACGTGCAGCTTAGCGTATGCTCCCATCTTTACCTTACCCCCAACATGGTACATTACATTGTATATCTAGCAAATAAAATATATACTTTTTAATGTTGAACTGATTACTCATTGCCTTAATTACACCCCCCACAGCCGTCATTATCATAGCTTCAAACATGCCGTTGTTGAGCTGTTTTTGCTAATAATATTATGACACCATAACACACACCATCAGCTATCCATGTCAAAAAATCATTAGGGGCATACGCCGGGGGGCGCGTCGCCTCGCCCACCCTACGACGCCACTCCCGATGGTCACAACGCGCGAGTCCCCATGCAGCCTCCCTTCCCATACGAAGCAACTCCCAACAGGAAACCTATAACTTGCCCCAGCCCCGAGCCTTGGGGGCGCCCCCTTGGCCTCCTCAACGCCGGATTATCTCTCACAGATACAACCCAATGGGAAGGATCGGTTTCAGGGTAGTGTGCCACGTACCCATATAGCCGAAGTTGGCGCTGATGAACTAATTAGGTAATAGGCCTCGATTCAGTCTCACGGTGCAATCGCTGATTTGACACGTAATCATCCCAGCGATACCCCATGATTCTGCGAAGACATTTATTACCAAAGGCTTCGATTCGCCTCTTCAAGTCGCTAGTTAGCGTCCATGTCTCACATCCATAGAGTATGATAGGGATCACAAGCGACAAGAGATCTTTGTCTTTTTTCACAGGTACCGACAACGCCAAATCCTCGTGCTGAGCAAGTCCATAACACCGTGGGCTATGCCAATCTGCCGTAAGACTTCTTGACGTGACCCGCCGTCATTAGGGACTGCGCTACCAAGGTAAGTAAAACTTTCCAAGATTTCAATGTCCTCGCCACACGCATGAACAAAATGTACTGTTTCATTTAGTAAGCCTCCAAACACCTAGACATTGGTCTTTAGCCATAAGACCTCCAGTCTCAAAGGCTTTGCTTCTTCGTACAGCGCCTCGAGAGCCATCACCAGGACCTCCAACGACTCAGCAAAGATTACTGCATCATCGGCAAAAACAAGATCAGTGATCTTGGTGTTACCGGGAGATGCTCCACAATCACTTTGATCTACAACTTTGCCCAATACCCAAACCATTCTTTGTTGAAAAATGATGGGGCAAGGACGCACCCTTGCCTCACTCCTGTATTCACAGGAAAAAAGCTGTATACACCTCCTCCACACTTCAAAGCACTCTCGGTCCCAGAATACCGGCTAGTCATCAAACCAATAGTCCTTGCAGGAATCCCGCGAAGTCGCAGAAGATCACAGAATGACTCACGATGCACCGAGTCAAACGCTTTCTTGAGATCAACATAGGCTGCAAGCATCCCCTGTCGAAATCCACGTCGGCGTTTCACCAAGAACATAATGATATTAGTAATAATTATATTGATATAAATACAAAATGATGTATCCTTAATAGATATGTTCCTTACACGAGGCATGTATAGCAAAAGATACCTAAATTGAGTTTGCTATCTTGAAAGGGAACAACGAATCAATTAATCAATCATTGGGGGCATACGCCGCGGAGGCGCGTCGCCTTGCCCACCCTACGACGCCACTTTAGGGGGTCACGACTCGCGAGTCCTCCAGCAGGCTCCTTTCCCATACCAAGCAACTCTCGACAGGCAACATCAACTTGCCCCAGTCACGAGTCTTGTGGGGGCCCGCTTGTCCTCCTCCACGCCGGATTGTCTCTTACAGATACAACCCGGTGAGAAGGTTCGGTTTCAGGGTAGCGTGACACATGCCCATATAGCTGATGTTGGCGCTGACGGAATATGCAGGTAATAGTCCTTGATTCAGTCTCACGGTGCAATCGCTGATTTGACACGTAACCATCCAAGCGATACCCCATGATTCGGCAAAGATGCTTATTACCAAAAGCATCGATTCGCCTCATCAAGTCGCTATTTAGTTTAGTGTCCATGTCTCACATCCATAGAGTAGGACAGGGATCACAAGCGACTTGAAGATCCAAATTTTTCTCCTTTTAGCACAGGTACTGACAACGCTAAATACTCGTGCTGAGCGAGTCCATAACGCTGTGGGCTATGCCAATTTGCCGTTAAACTTCTTGACGTGACCCGCCGTCATTATGAACTGCTCTACCAAGGAATGTAACACTTTCCAAGATTTGAATGTCCTCGTCGCACGCATGAACAGACTGTACTGTTTCATCTAGTAGGCCTCCAAACACCTGGACCTGGGTCTTAAGCCAGGAGACCTCTAGTCTCAAAGGCTTTGCCTCCTCGTGAAGCGCCTCTAGAGCCATCACCAGGACCTCCAGCGACTCAGCAAAGATTACTGCATCATCGGCAAAAACAAGATCAGTGATCTTGGAATTGCCGAGGGATGCTCCACAATCACTTTGATCTACAACTTTGCCCAATACGCAGTCCATACAAGTGTTGAATAGTGATGGGGCAATGACGCACCCTTACCGCACTCCTGTATTCACAGGAAAAAAGCTGGATACACCTCCCACACACTACACAGCACTCTCAGTTCCAGAGTACAGGCCAGTCATCAAACCAATAGTCCTTGCAGGAATCCCGCTAAGTCGCAGAAAATTCCAGAGTGACTCACGATGCACTGAGTCAAACGCCTTCTTAAGGTCAACATAGGCTGCAAGCCTGCCCTGTCGAAACTCACATCGGCGTTCCAATAGGACACGAAGCGCTAGAATACGGTCTGTTGTTGACTTACCAGGCGTGAGCCCAGACTGTTGAGGTCTCTGATGCTTTAGCAAATGACTGCGGATCCGTGTCAGCAGTAGATGGGCAAGCACCTTGCCTGGTACGCTGAGCAGTGTAATACCGCGGTAATTGTTGCCGTTCTGACAATTCCCTTTCCCTTTCCAGATAGGGACGACCAGCTCCCTTTTCCAGTCAGGAGGAATGGTACCTGATTGCCACACGGCAGTCAAAACAGCATGCAACACACGGACCATGGCCTCACCCCCAGCTTTGAGGAGCTCCGCATTGATATTACAAACACCAGCTGCCTTTCCACCCTTCAACTTTGCTACAGCCTCTCTGACGTCGTCAATAGAGGGTGCGGTTTCGTCAATGGGAGGATTGGCATCCTCTGCCCGTAATCCAGATGTGTGAAGCTGCGCAATTGGATACTGCCCAATAATACAAGTGACCATGACAAACGGTGGCTGATAAGAAAGAGTCAGACGAGTGCTAACCAATTGTTTAATGGTAGATAACTCTTAAGGATCACAAAACCGGAGCTTGTATCGCTCACCAGCTACTACCTTTTATAAGGGCTGCCCAGGGACATGGGAGTAAGGGGCAGATGGATTAAATTTCGCACTAAATTACCATTGCCTTCCTTTTCAACTACTCACATACCCACGCACACTCTATGTTCAGACAAACATTTATATACAAAGGTAACAACTCACGGAACATTTCAGGGATGCACAGCCATTCCCTAAACCTAAGAACAAACTTCCTCTCCATCCCCTCAACTCCACGTGCCGCTGCAGCTAGTATACTAACGATTAAAATTATCAACGTTTTTATTTTCCATCACAAGGGACTGGCCAAGGGCAAAAAAAAAAGTGACAAAATGCCCGCAAGAGAAGTCAGTCCTTATATAGACAGTAAAATAATAAAGAAAGGGGGATGGGCCATTTAGTTCGGGAGGTGGATCTTGCTATTCTTCTCTTGAAAAAATATAAGTCGTAAGAAGGTAGAAAAATAGAAACTGGAAGAGAGCTCCAATGTTTACCAATGAAAGGGATGAAAGAGTGAAGATACTGGATAACTTTTGCATTAGGAAGAGGGAGAGAATAGGGATGAGAATGAGTAGAAAGTCTTGTGCAGCGAGGCCACGGGAAGGGGGGGAGGCATACAGTTAGCAAGTTCAGAAGCCAAGTGAGCATGATAAAAATGGTAGAAGATAACAAGAGAAGCAACATTGCGGTGGTAATTTAAAGATTGAAGACAGTCAGTCAGAGAAGTAGGGTTGATGAGACAAAAAGCTTTTGACTCTACGCTGATTAGGAGAGCTGTATGAGTGGATCCCCCCCTGACATGTGAGACATACTACTCCATACATGGGTGGATAAGACCCCTGCAGAGAGCAAGCAACTGGGAGGGAGAAAAAAAGGACGCAGACTCCACAGTACACCCAATTTCTTAGAAGTTGTTTTAGCAAGAGATGAGATGTGAAACTTCCCGTTCAGATTTTTATAAAGGATAGTCCAAGAATGTTCATTGTAGAGGAGGGAGACAGTTGAGTGTCTTTGAAGAAGGGAAGATAGTTGTTTGGAATGTAATGTCGAGTAGATAGGTGAAGAAATTAGGTTTATAAGGCATTGAACAAAACAAGGTTTGATTTGCCGCATTAAACTATTTTAGATTCAGATATCAGAAGTTAGGCGCAATGTGGTATCTCTCCGTGAATCACTTAGTTCCTGTTGAGTTGGACGTCTATTGAAGGACATTGAAAAATGCAGGGCAGAATTATAATTATCAGCGTAGGAGTGGATTAGAGTTAGACATAGACGATCGTTAATGAATAATAGAACGAGAGTGGAATAAACAAAAGATAAACATAGTTTGATCAATGATTCACAACATGGATTCAACAAGGGTAGGTCATGTCTCACCAATTTATTGAGTTTTTATAGGAAAGTTTATGAGACGGCAGATAATGATAAGGATTATGATATAATATACCTGGACTTTAGTAAGGCATTTGACAAAGTACCACACGAGAGACTCTTAAATAAGGTAAAGGCTCATGGAATAGATGGGAAGGTTCTTCGTTGGATCAGAGCTTGGCTAAGTAATAGGCAACAAAGGATTACAATTAATGGTTCTAAATCTGAATGGGGGCAGGTAACGAGTGGAGTTCCACAAGCGTCTGTTTTGGGTCCATTACTATTTTTGATTTACATCAACGACTTGGATAGTGGGATTAGCGGTGATATCAGCAAGTTTGCTGATGATACTGAGGTAGGTAGGATTATTGGATTACAGTCTGATGTAAACATATTGCAGGGAGACTTAGATAAACTTAATGAGTGGGCAGTCAGATGGCAGATGGAATTTAATATTGATAAGTGCAGCGTTATGAATGTTGGTAGAAAAAACCCTGGTAATAGATACACCATACGCAATGTATCGCTGAAAAGATCAGAAGGTGAAAAAGATCTTGGAGTGAGGGTGAGCCCATACCTCCGACCTAGGAAACAATGTATTGAGGCTAGAAATAGAGCTAATAGAGTGTTAGGATTCATTACCAGAAGTGTTAAAAGTAGAAGTGCGGAAGTTATTCTAAAGCTTTATCTGGCTCTAGTCAGGCCTCACCTAGACTATGCGGTTCAGTTTTGGTCTCCATATTACAGGATGGATATAGCCTTGTTAGAAACAGTGCAGAGAAGGATGATCAAAATTATACAAAGGATGCGTAACTTTAGTTATGAGAAGAGATTGAAGTTATTAAAGTTACACTCACTCGAGAGACGCAGAGTAAAAGGCAATCTGATAGAAGTTTTTAAGTGGATACAGGGATTTAATAAAGGAGGGGTAGGAAAAGTTCTTACGGC
>JACEEZ010019715.1:890000-895000 GCA_016584305.1 Chionoecetes opilio
TCATCCTCCTATACGTACTTTCTTATCCGTTTTTTCTTCTCTCTCTCTCTCTCTTTTCTCTCTCTCCTCTCTCTCCTCTCTCTCTCTCTCTCTCTCTCCTCTCTCTCTCTCTCTCTCTCTCTCTCTCTCTCTCCCCTCCTCTCTCTCTCTCTCTCCTCTTCTCTCTCTCTCTCTCCTCTCTCTCTCCTCTCTCTCTCTCTCTCCCCTCTCTCTCTTCTCTCTCTTCTCTCTCCCCCTCTTCTCTCTCTCTCCTCTCTCTCTCTCTCTCTCTCTCTCTCTCTCTCTCTCCTCTCCCTCTCTCTCTCTCTCTCCTCCCCTCTCTCTCTCTCTCTCTCTCTCTCTCTCTCTCTCTCTCTCTTTTCTCTCTCTCTCTCTCTCTCTCTCTCTCTATATATATATATATATATATATATATATAATATAATATATATATATATATATAATAAAACTGTTTACCTGTTTATCTGCATTTCTTTGTTATCATTAATCTTTTCACCTGTTCCATCACTTACCTGTTTGTCAGTCGTATGAAGTGAAATCTTTTTGTATCACAATATTTCTACACAGTATTAATGTTTCCTCCCTCCGCCTTCTTGTCCTCCAGGTCCATATCTACTGCCATACTTCTTCCATACTTCCATAATTCATAATTCTCTAGTTTTACTTCACATCCTCTTCCTCCTCCTCCTCTTCCTCTATCACTCCGCGGCCTCGAGAATAATAACATTCAGTACCAATAGAAAAAGAAAAATAACACGCTTTTTATCTGTCTTCTCATTCACTTTTCAGCCGAATCCTTGGAGAGAAGAGAGCAGGGGGAGGGATAAAGAAGGAAAAAGAAAGATATTGGCGGGGTGGGAAGATGGTAAGAGAAAGAAAGAGAGAGAGAGAGAGAGAGAGAGAGAGAGAGAGAGAGAGAGAGAGAGAGAGAGAGAGAGAGAGAGAGAGAGAGAGAGAGAGAGAGAGAGAGAGAGAGAGGGGGGGGGAGGCAAAGTAGGAAATAGTAAGAAAAGACTTAAGAAACAAGATTAATAATAACTGTGTGATATAAGAAACTGGTGAAATGTAGATGCAATACAGAAAGGAATAAGTGATAACTGATAAATAAAGTAAAGGAGTCTCAATGAATGTAGACGAGATGATAAGAGAAATGGTGGTCATCAAGAAAAAATATATATTAGATTCAAAATTATAGAATAGCATGTGTCAGCAAGAGGAGAGCAAAAAGGAGGAGGAGATTATGAAGGAATAAAGATGAACATATTAATACTTAAGCTAGTTTATGGTGTTCTCAAGAGCATGTCAATACTCAAGGGAACGAATTACAGCCGATTTGCCTCCCAAGGGCATAGCCATCACTTATCCTTGTGTCTACTTACCTAGGTCTCACGGTGCCCGTACCCTGCGTGAAAAGGTAAGAAGCAGGTTGGTATTAGTTGGCATTTTTATATGTTGCTGCTGAAGGTATTGACGTAAAGAGGAAGATGTGGTTCGGTGGGTCCTTAGAGATGTGGCTGCGTCATATTAGTAATGGGTGTGATTAGTGTGGTCGTCCCTCCTTTTTGTCTATAGTATTTTTCCTCCGATTTATCCTTGATCTTTATCTTCTTTGCCCCTATATACCCTATCGTGTTACCCTCTATTTTCTTGCTAATGTTCTATTTTCTTCCTCTATATTCTTTATTGCGGAGTATGCCCTTTTTTCTCGTTAATTGTATCCCCTTCCTAGTTGTGTTTATCATTATTCCGTTTTTTTCTCTCTCTCTTCCATCCCCATGATTTTTCTGTTGCTTTATTCCAGAAAAGGTCCCTTTCTTATATCTGGTCTCTCAACTTTTACGAAATGGTGAAAACAACAATATTACGATCTCTCTCTCTCTCTCTCTCTCTCTCTCTCTCTCTCTCTCTCTCTCTCTCTCTCTCTCTCTCTCTCTTCTCTCTCTCTCTCTCTCTCTCTCTCTCTCTCTCTCTCTCTCTCTCTCTCTCTCTCTCTCTCTCTCTCTCTCTCTCTCTCTCTCTCTCTCTCTCTCTCTCTCTCTCTCTCTCTCTCTCTCTCTCTCTCTCTCTCTCTCTCTCTCTCTCTCTCTCTCTTTTTTTTCTATCCCTTGTAATCTCGTCAATAGCCCCTTTTCCGATCCTTAACTCCAGTGTTTTCTCTTCCTTTATATTTCTATCTATTTAAGTTCATGTTTACCCCATTCCACCTTTGACTCTCTTCTTCTTCCTAATGCACAGCATCCATAAATTCCAGTCTTCGTACATTCCATTCTCCAGTTATCTTGCTTCTTTCCCTGTGTAACCTCGGCCTCGCATCTCTCCTCCCTGTCCCTGCCTGCCTGCCTTTCTGCGTCCCTGCGGTCTGTGTTTCAGGAAACTTACAGACTAAACATTAACTGCCAGGATTTCAGATGGCCCCATGAAATATTCAGCCTCCCAGGAAAGGCTTGGTAATCCTTCTTAAGCAGGATTATTGTGCATCTTTCACCCGCAAAGCCCCTTAGTCCCGATTTTATGACTTCGTGTAAAAATCTCCCCGCCTGGATTACTAAATTCAACGACTTTTGTCTCAGCTCCTCCTGTTTCTGCCACCACTGCCGCCGCTGCTCCTGCTGGAGTGGGCGGCAACGACGATAGTGTAGTGACTGCAAAACGACGGGCTTGGGGGTAAACAGACGGGTGCTGAGGGAGTCATGGAAGTGAAGGAGGTTGTTGCTTAAGGTGTTGGATAATGGTGAAGTTGGAAATACAGGTCACCAGCGGTCTAGTGTCCTCCGCCACCCCCCAATACCCTACTGAGGATGGAGACGAGAAGTAATTATGTCTAAGACCTTGCAGGAATCGAAACAGCAAGGTTTAAGGCTTTATTATTAAGAGTGTGAGTAATAAATGTACTAAGGTATTTAACAGTAGTTAGACCGCATCTATATTATATACGTATATATACCAAACAATTTTGGTCTTCGTGTTATACACATAGAACGGATATAGATTCGCCAGAGGCAGCACAAATAAGAAACAAAGCAGTACAGTACAACAATAGCTTCATGCTTGATGAATTTGGATTAAAAAAACGAAATAGGCAAGCATTGGCTCACTAAAATAGAGTGGTGGAAGAGTGGAGCAAGCTTAATAGTCAGGTAGTGAGCGCAAATACGTCATAGAACTAGCTTAAAGAGAAGTTTAGATAAATAAATATTCTTGGATGTGGATTAGAGATGGTGCTGGGGACGCAGGAGCTACATTTTGTAGGCCGACTGGCCTTTTGCAAAGTCCTCATGTTCTTATGTTCTTACGACATGTGGGAGGGAGAATCCGCACGCCGCCTGTAGGAACAGAGAGAGAGAGAGAGAGAGAGAGAGAGAGAGAGAGAGAGAGAGAGAGAGAGAGAGAGAGAGAGAGAGAGAGAGAGAGAGAGAGAGAGAGAGAGAGAGAGAGAGAGAGAGAGAGAGAGAGAGAGAGAGAGAGAAGTGAGCGTTTGAGACCGTGGGAGAGGAATTGGAGGCATTGTGTAGGAAGAGGAGTAGGAGGAGGAGGAGGCAGAGGAGACGGAGGGGAGGGAGGACAGGTGAGGCGGTGAGGGCTGCAGAGATGATAGTAGCGCAGGAAATGAAGACTGATAAGGAAGCCGGATGCGGGGGACTCAATTAAAAGTTCCTCCCGCGGGGGTGACAGGTGGTGGCGGAGGCGGCATTGGTGGTGGGAGCGGCAACGAGGATGGCGGCGTTTTGCGTGGAGGCCCCCGCGAGAGAGGGTGATGGTGGTAAGGGCGTTGGGGTCAGGTACCAGTCGGGGGTGCCTCTTTGCTCTTGTCTCAAACCACCATATTATTGACAGACTTTATCAAACGTGAAATTAATAAACATGGTTGAGAAGTTGCTTCATTTGAACTCTCATTCGGCAGGTGTTAATACTTCTTAGGGTTATGATTTTGAATCAGGGTATGGTCGGTGCCTTGGTGGTGTACTGTACATAGTTCCTGAACGTTCCAAAATGAATGAAGAAGGATATAAAGGACAGAAGAATAAAATAAGGAAAAGAGAGGGATAGAGTTGGTGTCAAGCCTCGTTATCGATTTTCTTTTTTTAAAGTGTTGTATGGGATTTGCGCTTCCTTGACACTTTTACTTTTGGAAGAAAGAAGTTGTGTGTATTCGTACGTCCTCCTACACATCCACTTCTTCTCCTCTTTTCCATCTCTTTATCTTTATCTTCTATTCTTCTTTTCTTCTCTTTCATCATCATCATTATCTTTTGTTTCTTTTTTTCTTCTTCTTCTTCTTCTTCTTCATCGTCATCATCATCTTCATCTTTTTTTTTGCCCTCTATTTTCCTCTGTTTCCTACTTCCCCGCCTTTTGTACTCTTTCATCATCACCTCATCGGCTTCCTCCTCCTCCTGTACCTGCGACGGAAAGGTGTACACGCGTATTTGCTCGCTCACTCATTTTCTGAAACATACGTATACCGTGTTCTCTGGGGGACAGACTGCGGGCAAAAACTGGACAACAGCAGCGGCTCACAGCATCGCCAGTCCGGGCTTCTCTTATCACCGGGAGGAAGAGGAGATGTGGGAGGAGGGAGGAGGGCTTGGGTGTCGTAAAACAAACCTTCGTAGGAAAACTATCCCCAAACACCTCTATGAATAAATCAAGATGAGTAATAATGGAATATAGTATGAGTCCAGCTAAAATATTCATATGTGATTTAATTCGAAGGCAAATGCGCGACGGTCTGGTTGGTATTACAGTCACCAGGAAAACGTGTGTCGCCGCGTTCAAATGCATCTGGAATTATATCGTCTATTTTTACACCCTAGCATAATTAATTCCGTGCTAATCCCTTTACAATATTACTGTTGAATTACTTTTCTCGTTAAGTCCATCAAAGTCACACTGAAAGGCAGTTTTTCTAATTATTAATGCTTGTTCCTCGATTGCACGAAGAATTTTTAGAGACAATCTTGCCTCGGGTTTTATTTACAAACAGATCTGCGTGAAATGAC
>JACEEZ010019715.1:900000-902500 GCA_016584305.1 Chionoecetes opilio
GGCACTTGCGACTGCATGTTTTTCTTTCCAAAAGTCCTACAGGAGCCGGACCCTTTGACATGAGCAAGGGCTGAGCACCATCATCTGTCGACTGCCAGCCATGCCCATCTGGCTCTGGCGCGGACAGTAATCTCAGTAGGTGGTATGGCATCTCCCTGCTGCGAGATGCTTCTTAGGTCATTATCAGCCTTCTGCAGTTTCCTCAAAGCTGTCTTCTTCCCGATACCACTCAGTGCACTTGGGGAGTCACTCCCTGCCAGTGCATGTAGTGCTGATACTTCTCTGCATATTTCTGGACCTATGGCAGACACTATATTATGGATGGGAAGGTAACGCTGTTTGTTCTTCACCCCAGTTCGAAACCACAGTTTGTGACAGTACTGTACAAGTGTACACACATAACTGTAACATCTGTGTCTGATGACTGCACGATGATCTGCGGGTGGTCAGAAGAAGCATGATGGGCATGCAGAATAAGACTCATGTCCGCCTCTTCATGATCTGACTCTAATGAAGATAGTTGGTCTACATGTCTTCTTGTCATCACCTTACAGTGTTTTCCATTTCTGAAGCCCCCGCCAAGGATCATCTGTTGGCCTGGTACAAGTTTCTCTGGTGCTGTGCTGCTCCACCTTTCACAGAGGAAAACACAGGTTGCTCTTGTTGGGTGGATTATAAGTAGCAATGTACTTGTCCCACTGCTTGGGAAGAGGAGTACTGGGTCCAGAGATCTTGATTTCCAGTGCTGTAAAAAAGCCTCGTCTCCAGCGTTCTCCAGTTTTTATAGAGTTGGAACAGTCATAGCGATCAAAGACGATATCTACCTCGTTGCAGCCTTTGCTCCGCAGTGGTGCCGAGATGATATCGTAGTACTTGTCAGCCAGTTCTCTAAAAGTCTTTTCACCACCAGATTTAACCATCTGGACCATAGCCATTGCATCTATGATATGAGCTGTTGGGAGTGATTTTTCATTCAGGGGAAGTTCAGCAATGACTCGGCGTGTGTCTCCAACTCTGCTAACAGCTCACTTTTCACATTTTTGCGCAGAATGCCATCGGAATATGCCAGAGCATATGGCACTGGCGATTGCTCATACCCCAGGACATTTTTTGAGTTAACATTTCTGGCCTTGGCGAGAATGAGGAGCCTGCCAAAGATGTATCGATCAGCAGTGACAGTAAGTGTCTTGTCTTTGGCTGATTTATTAGTCTTCTACTTTCCAACTGATGCAAATGTCTTGATGTTCATATGCGGCAAGGTGTCCCAGACACTTGTTTCATTGGTGTCAAGACGTTTAGAAACAAAGGCCTTCAATTGTTCCTGTCCAATCTTCTTTGATGCTGCCAGACGTTCTGCCACAGGCTGAGGCAAATCCGCATCTGAAATGATGTTGACAAGTGGCTGACACTCTCCTTCTTCCAAGGCATTAACGTCGAAAGCATTTGTTGTCACCTTTTATTAATGTGCAGGATATTTAAAAAATATGTAGTCGGAATATGACAAACACGTTTCAAAATAAAAATTATTAATTATTCGTAAACAATTTCCTTTACGTATAGATGCTCATATGTATCAGCAAGTGTAACTTTATTGGAAACAGTTTCATCAACAAACATGGGTAGACATTTGGCTTGCAATTGAGTAGAAAAATCACAATTTCTTCCTGTTTCATCTAAAATACTAAAGCAGTAGCCGTGTGCCTGTCTGTCTGTTTTCGGTAGCCGAAACTGTAAAATCAATGTTGATGCGAGTAGGCTAAAAAAAATCACAATTGTAGGTGGTAAGGCCATGGTCTCATCCGACCCGCGTAGGCGTAGCGAGGGGTCCACGTTGAGATTTTGGGGTTGTACGTGGCCCTCCGCGGGTGGCCCGCGCGCACTACGCAAGTAATTTCAAGCTACCTGACCCCGCGTAGCCTTCATTTTCCTACGTGGAGAAAAATTGGACATGCACAATTTTGGTCTGCGATGATTTGTCGCGGCTACCGCGTGGCTGGTGCGTGAGTGGTGCGTGGGGGGCACGTGGGGGGTACGTGGGTAGTACTTGCTAATTTTCTTTGTTATTTGCAGGGTATATAAGCTAGAGAATAGGATTTGTGCATCAGTCTTCGTACTACGCACTACGCACGCACTGCCCACGTGATCACCACTGTCCCCCTCGTCTTGCCCGCGTAGCACCTGCGCGCCACCCACGTAGCACCCACGTACTACCCACGCACTGCCCACGTGAACACCTCGAAAAAATGCATTTTCTACGTGGACCGGACGCAGGTGATATGACCACTTCCAGGTAAAATTTGCCCACGTAGAAAAAATGGCCACGTATGAAAATGTACTGCCCTACGTGTGCGCTACGCCTACGTGGGTCGGATGAGACCGTGGCTTAAGCGGCCTGGTCCCATGTCGATTGAATAATTTTGAAGGGGGGTCATGGGCTAAACACAATCCCCTGTGTGAAGCAGCGGTTGTAAGCTATCCAAACTGCCAGCGTTCAATTTAT
>JACEEZ010019715.1:910000-940000 GCA_016584305.1 Chionoecetes opilio
CTCCCGGGCCCCTTTACAGACTCTGAAAAAGGGAGGTTACCAGTTTTTGAAATATGACGCTCACGTCACCGAAAGTTCTAAAGTCGAGTGGCGCTAACTGTATGTATATATATATATATATATATATATATATATATATATATATATATATATATATATATATATATATATAATATATATATATATATATATATATATATATATATATATATATATATTATAATATATATATATATATATATATATATATATATATATATATATATATATATATATATATATTATATTATATATATATATATATATATATATATATATATATATATATATATATATATATATATGTATATATATACAAAAAAAAACGTTTTATACGTATATATATATATATATATATATATATATATATATATATATATAAACACTCACACACAAAGATATATCTAATATACTATAGGAGTAGCCGTGTGTCTGTGTATGTGTGTGTCTGTTTTGGGTAGCCGAAACTGTAAATTCAATTTTGGTGAGAGTAGGCTTAAAAAATCGCAAATACATCGTAGGTGGTGAGTGGCTCAGTCCCATGTCGATTGAATCATTTTGAAGAGGGGTTTTGGGGTAAAAACACTTTAGGAGTATTAGATTACAGGAAAAAATCTCCGGTAACGTCTTTTCGCATTCCACAAACTCAGTAGACTACTACTACAAACATCAATACATGGGTCCGCAAGGCCCACAAGCACTTGTAATATACTATAGGAGTAGCCGTGTGTCTGTCTGTCTGTGTGTCTGTCTGTTTTGGGTAGCCGGAACTGTAAATTCAATTTTGATGAGAGTAGGCTCCAAAAATCGCAAATAAATCGTAGGTGGTGAGTGGCTTGGTTTCATGTCGATTGAATCATTTTGAAGGGGTGTTTTGGGCAAAAAAAAAAAATTGAGTATTAAATAACAGTATGAAACTCTGCGGTATCTTCTTGCCGCCTTTCATTAATTCCGTAGAATCATGGACTTACCGTTTGCGTGCGTGCGTGCGTGCGTGCGTGCGTGCGTGCGTGCGTGCGTGCGTGCGTGCGTGCGTGCGTGCGTGCGTGCGTGCGTGCGTGCGTGCGTGCGTGCGTGCGTGCGTGCGTGCGTGCGTGCGTGCGTGCGTGCGTGCGTGCGTGCGTGCGTGCGTGCGTGCGTGCGTGCGTGCGTGCGTGCGTGCGTGCGTGCGTGCGTGCGTGCGTGCGTGCGTGCGTGCGTGCGTGCGTGCGCGTGCGTGCGTGCGTGCGTGCGTGCGTGCGTGCGTGCGTGCGTGCGTGCGTGCGTGCGTGCGTGCGTGCGTGCGTGCGTGCGTGCGTGCGTGCGTGCGTGCGTGCGTGCGTGCGTGCGTGCGTGCGTGCGTGCGTGCGTGCGTGCGTGCGTGCGTGCGTGCGTGCGTGCGTGCGTGCGTGCGTGCGTGCGTGCGTGCGTGCGTGCGTGCGTGCGTGCGTGCGTGCGTGCGTGCGTGCGTGCGTGCGTGCGTGCGTGCGTGCGTGCGTGCGTGCGTGCGTGCGTGCGTGCGTGCGTGCGTGCGTGCGTGCGTGTGTGTGTGTGTGTGTGTGTGTGTGTGTGTGTGTGTGTGTGTATGTGTGCTTGCAGGACAGGCATGGGTACTGGAGTGAGGCAGGCGTGGGGATGGGGTGAGGCTGGCGTGGGGCTGGGGTGAGACAGGCGTGGGGCTGGGGTGAGGCAGACGTGGGGCAGGGGTGAGACAGGCTACGGTGGTGGTAGGTGGCTACCCCGAGGCACTTTGACCAGTGACCAACGACAGCAACAACACGCTTGGAGTTTGCACTCACATTGTTGTCTAATACTACTACTACAAACATCAATACATAGGTCCGAAGGGCCCACAAGCACTTGTAAGTAAGCTATGTTCAGTGTTAATTAAACGAAATCTAAATCGATGTAAATTATGTTAATGTTGTGTTCTTGTGCCTTTTCACAAGCATATTGGAATACATCGATCACCAGGGCCGGATTATGACCTCTTGGGGCCCCTAGGCTAATTAAATTGTGGGCCCCCTCAGACGGAGCCCACCCTCTAACTCGCCCGCACCCGAATTTTTTTTACATTGCATAACAAAATAAGTGAGCTGAAAAGCAATATATACGCTACATTCACAAATAAGTGTTTTACTGTGTTTAGCACGATGATAAACAAACATGGACTGGGGCCCCATGATTTACAGCTAGGGTCCCAAACAGGGGCCCTTTATCTCAAATAAAGGCCTCAAACAGAGGCCCTTTAACTCAAATAAAGGGCCTCAAACAGGGGCCCTTTATCTCAAATTATTTGTAATTTTATTTTAAGTTAAATGAATTATTCAGCAATGCAAAATATAATTTTTCAAAAAAAATTATATATGGAAATCTTTTAGCAGGGACCCCAGGTTTGGGGCCCCCAAGCTTGAGGGGCCCTAGGCTGCAGCCTATACTAGCCTATAGGATAATCCGGCCCTGTTGATCACGTGTATGTTCCACATTTGGAACAATAAGGCGGGGGTGTGGGGCACCTTCTGTGTGCCGCCACTTTCACCTACTAGGAGTTTATGGCCATGACGTCCGCCTCAGCCGTGTCTTGTTGCTGTGGCCCAGGTACAGGCCTGCATTTTTTTTTTCTCTCTCTCTCTCTCTCTCTCTCTCTCTCTCTCTCTCTCTCTCTCTCTCCTCTCTCTCTCGTCTCTCTCTCTTCTCTCTCTCTCTCTCCTCTCTCTCTCTCTCTCTCTCTCCTCTCTCTCTCTCTCTCTCTCTCTCTCTCTCTCTCTCCTCTCTCTCTCTCTCTCTCTCTCTCTCTCTCTCTCTCTCTCTCTCTCTCTCTCTCTCTCTCTCTCTCTCTCTCTCTCTCTCTCTCTCTCTCTCTCTCTCTCTCTCTCTCTCTCTCTCTCTCTCTCTCTCTCTCTCTCTCTCTCTCTCTCTCTCTCTCTCTCTCTCTCTCCTCTCTCTCTCTCTCTCTCTCTCTCTCTCTCTCTCTCTCTCTGTGTTACATCTTATTAGTGTCAGTCATGGCGTAATGTCGGAATATTGCTGGTGCATCTCTTCCGTGCGGTGCCGTGGTAATCACGCAACGGAGATCCAAGAGAGGAAAATACTGGTTCGTAGTCCACCGTTATAATTCATGGCCGTCAGTGGGTTGTTGTTGTGTGTGTGTGTGTGTGTGTGTGTGTGTGTGTGTGTGTGTGTGTGTGTGTGTGTGTGCGTGTGTGTGTGTGTGTGTGTGTGTGTGTGTGTGTGTGTGTGTGTAACAGTGTAATTCACCCATGATCTTGTTTACGCGAGCTGGCTCGCGATCCCCAGTTTCACCCTCCCTGTGCGAGTTTGGAGCTCATTATTACAGATCTTTTGATAATGCTGATACCTCACACACCACACACCCTATCCCCTTGCTCAAAGGGGGACAGTAATCTTCCGAATTTGTCAGTGAAAAATCCCCGTGAGCAGTGAGGATTCGAACCGGCTAACCACATAATGGCAGGTCAACGTTCTATCCACTTGGCCATCGGGACACCGCAGGCTGCATAGGAGCTAGACCAACAGAGACAATACTGTATTGTGTAGATTGAGCATCGTGAAGCAAATGAAGTGGCCCCATGGCAGACTCCAGTTACTAAGAAATGATATTCAGTGATAAACTAACTGACACACTCGACGCCGGCCAGCGGACACTAATGCACCTTTGGTAATGGGGGCTCGCTGCCTGCATGTTGCAGCTTCGCTAAAATATGTACGTAATGTATCTGTTCCCCTGTGAGATATTCTTGCCATGCGTGTGACTGTTATCGTCAGTGACAAGTGTTGCTAGACGCCGCGGCGGAGCAATCCTATTACTACAAGAAATATGAGTCTGGAAACACACAGAGCGATACGAGCCAGCCTTCGAATATTTCCATTATCAGTCGTAACTGCTTCATCTCTTAATGGAACACCTCATCAAAATGCCTATTTAAAGGAAAGCGAGATTCTGGAGAGGCGGCGGGTGGCCCGTCGGCATTGCAGCGACAGGAGCGGCGCACCAGATTCTAAG
The DNA here is from genome assembly GCA_016584305.1 of Chionoecetes opilio. Lineage (NCBI taxonomy): Eukaryota > Metazoa > Arthropoda > Malacostraca > Decapoda > Majidae > Chionoecetes > Chionoecetes opilio. The sequence continues at coordinate 914,043 of JACEEZ010019715.1, forward strand.
CGTCACCTTGGGCGCCAGATAAGAGGTTTCGACGCCTCCTCTTTGTCAGCTCCCCCGTGCCGACGTTCATTTGTTCCTGGACGACATTTATAAGGCTTTTTTTCTATCTTTCTTCCTCCTCCTCCTCCTCCTCCTCCTCCCTCTTTCCTGCACAGCGGCTCGAGAACACACGGTACTCTCTTTGTAGTTTCTTTGAATGTCTACTGTTGAAAACAAATGTAGACAATAAACTAATTGGCTATCGATCTTATGGAATATTATGACATTTATGTTACGTCTTGAGTCGGCTTATACCCACTCTCGCAATATGCAATTGCAGGCAAGTTCTCTATGTATTGCTTCGGTCATTCACGGAGTCCTTTCCCAGCGGTGCCCAGGACAACAGCCTTACATCCTACACCGATCCCTGGCAGCGGTTCGTCTGTCAACCTGCTGACTGAATGTGTATTCAATATCCCGTGGTATTTATTAGGCAATAAGAGAGGGAATAGAAAAAAAAATGGTTACAACAGTGGTCAATCCGCTGTTACGTTACTGCCGCCGTCACAAGTATTACCGATGTTACTGTCCCTACTGTTGCTACTACTGCCCTTATTATGGTGGTAGCGATAGTATAGTAATAGTTATGATGACAATATATATTATTACTAAGTACAATCAATATTGTTATAACCTAAGCGATAACAGTATTATTATTATCCTTATAATTATTATTATCATCGATATTATTGTTATTCTTATCATTTATATTACTATATCATAGTTATCATTACTATTGTTATTATTATCATTATTATTATTAACATTATATATATATATATATATAATATATATATAGAGAGAGAGAGAGAGAGAGAAGAGGAAAGAAGAGAGAGAGAGAGAGAGAGAGAGAGAGAGAGAGAGAGAGAGAGAGAGAGAGAGAGAGAAGAGAGAGGATGAGAGGAGAGGAGAGAGAGAGAGAGAGAGAGAGAGAGAGAGAGAGAGAGAGAGAGAGAGAGAGAGAGAGAGAGAGAGAGAGCGAGAGAGAGGAGAGAGAGAGAAGAGAGAGAGAGAGGAGAGAGAGAGAGAGAGAGAGAGAGAGAGGAGACGAGAGAGAGGAGAGAGAGAGAGAGAGAGAGAGAGAGAGCGAGACCGCCAGACTTCTTCTTAAAGTAATCGTCCAGACCATTTCATCATTCCTGATTTTATGTAGTTAGAGTATAGCCATATAATGTATCAACAGTGTATCAACAATATGTTGTCACTTTTTGCATCCAGTCAGCCGTTTTTGAATAATCCGCAATCAAAATCTGTAAATTCCCCGAGCTTCGAAAACGCTGCTGGCAACTGGCAGACGACGGCACCATGGCTCGGTGACGTCATCCCAGGCGCTTCCTCCTTCCCGCGCTAATAGAAATACACGTAAACCTAGGCAATAAACATATTACTTGAAGAATTTCGGGTGTTTCTAATAAAAAAAATTGCGATATGGTATACACATGCATCCTTAATGGGTGCAGCAAGAAAGCTGTGCCTTTCCAGAGAAGTTTGCACACGTATCAGACCAATAGGCGAGAAATGTGTAAAAATTGTTGGTGCGTCGGACGTTGGTGCGTTGGGGTGAAGGTAGGGAAACGGGGGTGGGTGTTGGTGGTGGGGGAAGGGGATGGGTGTTGGTAGTGGAGGAATAGGATGGTTGTTAGTGGTGGGGGAAGGGGGTGGGTGTCAGTGGTGGGGGAAGTGGGTGGGTGTTGGTCGTGGGTGAATGGAATGGGTGTTGGTGGTGGGGGAAGGGGATGGGTGTTCGGTGATGGGGGAAGAGGATGGGAGTTATTGGTGGGGGAAGGGGGGGGTGTGTTAGTGGTGGGGGAAGTTGGGGGATGTTGGTGGTGGGGGAAGGGGATGGGTGTTGGTGGTGGGGGAAGAGAATGGATGTTGGTGGTGGGGGAAGGGGATGGATGTTGGAGATGGGGGAAGGGGATGGGTGTTGGAAGTGGAGAGGTGGGTGGGAACGGAGGTGGGTGCTGGGGGATGTGGGAGGGGAAGGGGATGGGTGTTGAAAGTGGGGATGTGGGTGGGAACAGGGGTGGATGCTGTGGGATGTGGGTAGGTGTTGGAGATGAAGTAAAGTGAATAATAGCAGATTCTTGAGAGACTCCAGCATCTCTCTCTCTCTCTCTCTCTCTCTCTCTCTCTCTCTCTCTCTCTCTCTCTCTCTCTCTCTCTCTCTCTCTCTCTCTCTCTCTCTCTCTCTCTCTCTCTCTCTCTCTCTCTCTCTCTCTCTCTCTCTCTCTCTCTCTCTCTCTCTCTCTCTCTCTCTCTCTCTCTCTCTCTCTCTCTCTCTCTGTCTCTCTCTCTCTCTCTCTCTCTCTCTCTCGGTGAAGCACCTACTCTTACGTCATCAATAATATTCGCGGGCCTGTTGGAGGGATGAAAAAAAAAATCCTTCGCTTCTTATAAAAGTCGTGTTTTTACGGAAATAAGGCGTGGAAATGATTTTTTTTTTTTTGGATTAGGTGTTTTGAATGTACATTCAACATATTTATGCAAACAAAAAATGGGTCTGGACGATTACTTTAAGTAGCGGCTCACACTGCACCCACATCATGCTCACCTCTACATCTGAGGAGAAAACATCTCTCCACGCTGCTGAAGAAGGGTCCATGACCTGAAATCGCGATACAGCAAAATGAACAGCTACGGCGAAGTCATAAACTTGACCACTGAAGAGAATAAGACACTCTTAAGACAAAGATAAAATAGTACTTTGAAAAATATAATAAACGCTGAACTAGGTATCACTTTTAACGAGATCTGTCTCAGAGAAAATCTCCTGCCCGTATATACTATAAAAAAAAAAAAAAAAAAAAAATATATATATATACATATATTATATATATATATATATATATATATATATATATATATATATATATTATATATATATATATATATATATATATATATATATATATATATATATATATATATATTATATATATATAATATATATATATATATATATATATATATATATATATAATTTTATTTATATTATTATTATTCTTTTAATTACTATTGCTATTATCATTATTTGGTTTAGCATTACTATTATTGTGATTGCCATTATTGGTATTATATTGTCATTATTTACATTATCATTATTATAGTTTTTGTAATTATTTTGTTTATTATTATAACTATCATCACCATTACCATTTTTGTCATATTATTATTATTGCTACTATTATAATTTTTATTATCATTATTATAATTATTTTCATCATCATTATTGTTAATACTGTTATTAAAGGTCAATGTATCCTGTGAGTTCTGTTCAGTTTCAGCGCACCTTAGCCATCGTTGCCGGTGTGTTCTTTTTCTATATAATTTTATGTAGCTTCCTGTTCTACCTGCTTACGAAGTGTCAAGTAGAGAGCAAGTTATCTTATTTATGGGGAGGCGGTGGCCGAGTGGTTAGCGTCTTGGAGTGGTAAGCTCGATGTCCCGAGTTCAAATCCTGCCGGGGGCAACGCTTTCAGCCATCTGTAACGTGGTCGACAAAAGCCTGGGAAGTGAGCACCAAGTCCCGAGTTCAAATCCCACCAAGGAGCAGCTGTAAATCCATCGTCAAGTGGCCGAAGAAACCCGCTTGTTACATTCCTGTTCTTTCGACTGCGACTTCAAGTGTGGCGCCTTCACCTATAAATCACAGGTGTCACTATAAAAATCCAGCCTGCGCCACCAACGAGCGAGTGCCCCACTATCACGACCCTTTATAGTGTGCAGGGCTAACCATCTGAGCCCTCAAGGAAATACATAATAGCCTGCAGGCGCTATAGGCTTCAACATAAAAAAAAAGAATATGTATATATATATATATATATATATATATATATATATATATATATATATATATATATATATATAAATATATATATTTTTTTTTGTTACACACTCTTATGCCTATGTTGCTGTGTAGCTTGTATTCAATTCTCAATTTACATTTAGGATGTAGGAATAACATTTTACTGTTAATGTTATAAATCCACATATTACTTTTGCGTACTTCATACATTACATCTTAAGAAAGAAAAAAATAATCCTTGGTCACTGAGAGGTCACAATGCAGGTGGTGGCCGAACGGTATGCCAGTGTAAATGCATAACCATCGTGTACATTAGGTATGTAAGTATAAGCTATAATTTCCTCATGGCAACTCGCCTTGCCTTGCCGCTGCTGTGTGCTGCCCAGCTTTTCGGTCAGCTTGGGGATGCCCGGTCCAGTGGAAAGCTACCCCACTATGGGGAGTTTTCAAAGCTAACGCCGCCAGATGTCTCTCGCGCTCTCACTTCTTCTGCACTTTGAGGCTGAATGATTTATCATTTACCGTAAATTCCGTGTACTTCTTCGGGGCATATCAGAATTACACTTCAATACAATAACTGAAACAGCTCTTAACAAAAATGTAGTTTATCATTTTCATTTTCTGCACTAGATGAAAATATTGGCAAAACATAGAATACTTGAAAACTCAATCTTTAAAAATCGTCTTTTCATGAAAACACTACAAGTTCAAGCAGAATGAGGCTTCAGGAAATATCTACCTATATGTAAGCATTCACTGAGTACCTGTTTTGGGTGTGTCAGTCTCTATTTCGACGAAAATTTCACCAAAACACAGTGTGGCGTTCAGCATCTCCACAGAAACCATCCCGAGGTCAGGATCTGTTATCACTAACTTTTGCTGTTGTCCTCACACCGCGAAGGAGTCTGAGGGACTCAGCTCAGCTCCACCAGCACCGGCTGGCCGCCGTTCCCTTACTTCACATCCCTGATGCTCCTAACCCCTCAACCCCAGATGCTCATCCTTATATAGCTATCATCACCCGCTGATCTCTTCACACTTTATTGTCCTCTACTGTAAATTTGCGGCATCCGCTCTCACATACCGGACTTTCGTCTCCTTATTTCGTGCTCTGAGCTTCAAGTTCTCTGCCTCCGAGAACATTTTCTTATTTCCCCACATATCCTGATTCCTAATTACGATTTTATTTCCTCTTTATCTTTCCTTGTCCTCCAGAAAACAACCCATGTTTCTCCAAACGTCAATTCTCCTCCCTCTACCGAACTCCTTGTCTTTTGATTGTCTCTAAAGACTCCCTGTTTCGCACTGACTGATTTAGTCTTCTTCCTCCAACAGATAAAACTGTTGACATAGGATAAACCAGAGGAGATAGGGTGATCAGAAGGAAGGGGATTGAGGTGGAGGGGGGAGAACGTGGCGCTCTCGCTTGTTTTTAGTAAACAAAAGTTTCAACTGTCTTAGATACAAGACTGTCGCTCAGGTGCCAAACACTTAAATTGCTTCTTGGTTGAATTTCCGTTGAAAGAAAGACTGACACACCTAAAACAGGTACTCAGCGAATTCTTAAATACAAGCTGAAATTTCCAGAAGCCTCATTCTGCTTGAACTTTCAGTGTTTTCATGAAAAGACGATTTTTAAAGATGAGAGTTTTCAAGTTTTCTTTGTTTTGCTAATATTCTTATCCGGGACAAAAAAAAAAATGATAAATTTTATTGAGAACTGTATCAGTTATTGTATTGTAGTGTAATTCTGATATGCCCGAAAAAGTACAGGGAATTTACGGTAAATGATAGATAATTCAGGCTTAAAGTGCAGAAGAAGTGAGAGCGCGAGAGATATCTGGTGGCGTTAGCTTTTCAGAATTCTCCCCCTTCTCTTTACCGCCACACCTCATCGTCAGGATTACTTGTATACCCTTCAACATTAAGGACTAAACGTCGCGTGCGAGCTACTTATCCTGACACCCTAGATCAGGGGTTCTCAACCTTTTTAATCTTATGTACCCCTTGAGGTCTTTCAGTATTGGTCACGTACCCCTTACTCAGAATGCAGCATCAAGAAGGGTAAAAGAAATGCATGGTTTATTAACTTAGTTTATAAAGTTTCAATTGTGTTATAAGTGTAGAGCAGACAAACTTTTTCAATCAATGTGACTATGTCACTATGAGCAATACATCTACTAAAATATAACCCCAGCAGACAGTTTTCAAACATTGTGACAGTGAACTAGTGCTGCTTGCAGATATAGTTGCAGCTTGTAACTAGTAACGGTGATAGGTAAGGCACCGTGTGTGTGAATACCATAAACAATAATAAAATAGAACTAAAGCAGACACATTTTCAATAGCTGTGAATATGAGCTAGTGGTGCTACAGCTTATTTACAGCTTATAATTAGTTACTCATGGGGAAATGACTGTGTGCGTGACTAACGTCACTAGCATGAAAAAAAAAATAGAACTTAAGTAGGCATTGTTCCCCTGACTGTGAACTAGTGCTGATTGTTAAGCCTCACAAATAGTAATTAGTAACTAGTTACTTACTCACATGCAGGGAAGTCACTGTGTGTGATAAACATAAAAAAAACTAAAATAGAACTAAAGTAAACGTATTTTTCAAATCGGTGTCACTGTGAGCTAGTGCTATCAATAATTAGTTACTTGTAGCTAGTGTTGTAGTAATTAGTTACTTTTAGCTAGTGTTACTAGTTACTCACTCATAGAGAAGTCACTGTGTATGACTTGCATGAAAATATATACTAATTCAGTGAGATGGTTGGGCCTGTTTCTTTGCTACCAACAAGTCAATCCTCGGCACAGTCTTTGAAATAGCCACTCTTATGTCGTCTTTGACTGCCAGACGTGAGCATAACTTGTTTTTAATCAAGCACAGTGCTGATAATCCCTGTTCACAGCGGTATGTAGAAGGAAACATCAGGAGGTTCCGTACACATTTCTTTACTAAAGCAGGGTAAGAACTCGCCATTGTTGACCAGAATCTTGTCAATGACAAACTATCGAAAGAATATTTTGCAGTTGAGTCATTGACAAAGTCAACGAATTCGTCTTGTAATTCATTTGGAAGTAATCTAGGGTCCATCTACAATGGATTTCGAATGAGTTGGCAATCTAAGTCTGTGATATCAGGAAAATTGTTATCCAACTCTTGTTATCCTCATCCACATCATCTTTACACAGAGCTGACAAGCTGTCACTCATGTTCTCACAAACGTCATACCGACCAGCTTGGACTTTTTCTTGCCAAAGTTTGAGTTTCATTTGAAAAGCTCGTAGCTTGTCGACAAAATAAATCACAGTTGCCGAGTAACCTTGAAGTGATCTGTTGACTGCGTTGATGTGAGAAAATATATCATTGAGATAAGCCAGCTTCGTGATCCACCTGTTATCTGACAGCTTGTTGACAAACTTCTTTGTTTTTTCTTTCTCATTCCTGGCAAAAAATTATTTCAGCTACTCCTTTAATGTCGATTCACAAATGATTGTGAATTGCTCAACGCAAACTCGAGCCACTACTTTACCCCTCGATAGCCATCTTATTTCTGTATGAAAAAGGAGTGACTCTTCCTCAGCATTAAGTTCCTGACACAAAAGATGCAGCATCCTTGTGTTCAACGGACTGTTTTTTAATAAAGTTGACCATGGCTACAACATCGTCAAGTAAGGTTTTGAGGTCTGGAGGTAGGGTCTTCACAGCTAATGCGTAGCGGTGAATCATACAATGCATCTTGCTTGCGTTGGGGTTGGCTGTTTTCACCCTTGCTTGGAATCCAGACCGACAGCCTATCAATGCAGGGGCATCATCTAATGTACAGTCTAAGACAAAAGTCGTGTCATGAATTTTTGGTTAAGACATCTGGTAAATGGCTAACCTTTCGGTGCTGTCTGCAGTATGTCATACGAACGGTTGGTAGCACTGTCATAAGTGCCTCGATCTCACCACAACTCATGCGTCATAATAGTTCGTATCCTCACGAGTAATTGTTTTAGGATTCATTACCAGGAGTGTTAAAAATAGAAGTGCTGAGGTAATTTTAAAGCAGTGGTTCTTAACCTGGGTTCGGTGAACCAGTCTCAGGCCCTTCGAAACACATTGCAATTTGCTATTATTGTAGACTCCCTTAGCCGTTGAGGCTCGCTTCGCACAAGCCCCCCCCCCCCCTTTATAACAATCCTGGATTCACCCCTGTATTCCCCTTTCTTTTTAAGGACCTATATAAGCCACTGCTTCCGAGTCCTTCCTTCCTTCATATTAGTATCCAAATATACTCTTGAATTTAGAGGCAATTATTCTAAAAAAAATTGCATAGATTAAAATGGAAATTGGTCTTATTATTATTAAAATATACTATTGAATTTTGAAGCAATGTTTCTCTATTTTTTCTATTTTTTTTATTTATATATATTTTTATTTTTATTATTGCATGTGACTAGCTCTCTCCATACTCCTGCCGGTGATGTATGTGGCCTTCAATGGCTCAGGTGTAAAGATGAAATGTCCTGGCGATCATTGCTGGGCCGAATATACTTCGCATTTCACATCGAATAATATGAAACCTCAACGCAGTAAATCTATTGAACCTTTGAAATACCCTTGGTTTGTTTTAGACATTGTCTCATCGGCGGCAGATATGAAACGTTGAACCCTTATCTGAACAGAAGCTTAAGGGATTCAGGCTTGCCAACCACGAGCATGTAACTGCGTTAGGGTTTTCATAATGTTTCACGAGTTACATTTCATATTCGGACAAAACCGTGACACGACTTTTGTCTTAGACTGTACATCCCACCATATTTGCCCAAGAAAACCCTTCTTTTTCAAAAAAGCTGGACACAGCTTCAAAGATGTCTTCTCCCGTCGTTGTAGATTCCAGAGGGTGACAAAATAAAAACTCTTCTAGTCTGAGTCTTGTATATACCTCATGTAGGCAAGCAGCTGGGCACATGATATCTCAGTTGATTCATCAAGTTGAATTGCAAATATGCCTAGAGGAGCTTCCTTGATTTCCGCAATGACTTGATGCTTGATATCCTCTGATAAGTGACATATTCTTCAATGCACAGTATCATTTGACAATGGCAAAGTGTTCAACTTCTGTGCCGCATTCTCCCCGAAGAAGCAACCAACAATATCTTTGCAGCATGGCAAGACAAAAGTTTCAGCTATTGTGTGGGGCTTTTTATCTTGTGTAGCTCTCAGGGCAACCATACACGAGGCACGCAGGCTAGCTTCATTTTGTTTATGTACCTGACCGCTATGATCAAGTCGGATACGCTTGACAGCAAGTGCCTTCCTCTCAAAATAGGACGGGTCTTAATCAGAAAGTTCAGGATAACAGCTGAAAAAATGTCGCTTGAGGAGGCAAGGTTTTATGGATCCTTCTGATATAAATTTATGGCAGATCACACATTGTGGCAAATCCTTGCCTTGCTTGTTCAGAGCTGTGAAGCCAAACTTGATATAGGTTTGCATTTATTCAAAACCGAAGCATTTTTAGAAACCTGTCACGTACCTCCAAAATTCCTCTCACGTACCCCTGGGGGTACGCGTACCCCAGGTTGAAAACCCCTGCGGGCCTAGATCATATGGACGCCAAGCGGTAGTCTTCACTGGACACTCTTTCTTTAGGTAAGACCGTAGTTGTGGGAGACAGCCAGGTCAAGTATTTAGATAGGACTTTCTGTGCCAGATATAGGAAGCATAGGACGGTTGTCTGTCTTCCTGGGGGGGGATAGGGGATATACTGTAGGGGACAGGCTGGGGAGTGTTCTGGCTGGGGAGGGTGTAGCGCCCACCATATGCAATAGTGCAGGTGGGAATGATATAGACAAGGTCGGGAGACAGGAGCTCTTAAGGAAATAAAAGGAGGCCCTCAGCAGGGTTAGGGACCTTGGCGGCACCCCTGTTGTGTGTGGCATCTTGCCGTGCAGGTCTTTGGGAGCGAGATTGTGGTCTGAAGCGTTTGCTATGAACAGCTTGCTAGCTGATCATTGCAGAAGGAACGGGTGGTTGTTATTGACAACTGGGTCCAATTCTTCGGTAAGGACCACCTGTATGCGAAGGACAGGGTTCACCTCTCCCATACGGGGGTGGGTTTGTTGGCACGGAAAGTGTAGAGTGAGATGGGAGTCAGATTTTTTTTTAGAGACCAGGAGGGTGTGCAGGTGAAGAGCAGTAATCATGATATTCAAGGAATGAATACAGAGGGTCAAGGCAGGAAGAAGGACAGCAGGATTAGGAAAAAGACAAGGCTAAAAAAGACATCAGTGTAAATACAGCTAGTGGGAAAATTGAAAAGATTAAGAAGAGCAACTTAAAGGTTTATTATCCAAACTGTAGGAATATTTTAAACAAGACAGATTTACTGAGAGGAATATCTAGTGTAGAAGATTTTGATATAATATACATGGTTATCATGAACTTAACAGGAACATGGTTAGATATGAAAGGGAAAGTATTTAGGCCTAATCCAGAGATTGAAATAGAGTGGTACAAGTTATTTCACAAGGACGGTTAGGCAGGAGAGGTGAAGGAGTTGCATTGTATGCCAGGGATACATTGCAGTGATTTTGTTAACAATTTTATAAAAAACAGATGATAGTGTAGAGTTTATATGGGTAGAAATTAGTGAAGGAACTGAAAGATGGTCTTGGGTATAGTGTACATGCCTCCAAATTTATGTAAAGAGGAGTTCGTTCCTATTTGACAGGAAATGAGCAAGACTTATAGATATAATAGATTATAATTATCTGTGGTAGTAGATTTTAATCTTAAGAACATTGATTGGGATATATTTGTATGTGATAATGACGCATATGAATTATTAAAACTGGTTCAGGATAACTTTCTAAATCAAGCAATCAAGGAACATACTAGATGAGACAATATCCTAAATTTCGTACTAACAAACAAGGATAATTTAGTTACGGATGTTGAAGTTGGAGGTCAGTTAAGTAATAGCGATCATTGTGAAATTAGGTTTTGTTTAAAATGGGAGGAAGATTCTAGTAGTGCTAATTTGCATAGGGTACCTGACTTCAGAAGGGCTAATTATGCAGGATTAAATAGACACCTGAAAGGGATTAACTGGGGTCGGATGGAGGGTAAAGTGGTCTGAGGTCGGGGAGAAAGGTGGAGTCAGTGAGGTCAGTGCTGATGAGGTGTATACATTCTTTGTGAACAAGTTAATTACATGTCAAGAAAATAATATTCCTAATTGAACAATAATATCAAGGAAAAACGATCCCAGATGGATGACTGCGATTTTAAAACACAACATAGGACTAAAAAAGAACATGTATAAGAAGGTTAAGGCAGGGCAGGTGAGCAGTGAGCAGTATAATGTGATGGCTAGGACAGTAAAAAAGTTTTTTAAAAAAGCAAAGAAAAACTATGAGATTAAGGTTGCTGGACAGGCAAAGACCGATCCTAAGGGATTTGTTCAGGTCTACAAGACAAACAGTAGGGAATTGGTGGGTCCGTTGCAAATAGATCAGTGGGAGATTATAAGGTCTGATGAGGATATGTGTAATATTCAAATTATTATTTCTTAAGTGTTTTTACTCAGAAGGATATGCAGAATAGATGTTTAGAGGAAAGGAGGATGGGAAACTCAAAGATACTGTGATAACTAGGGAAATAGTGGAAGAGGGTATAGATAGAATGAAGAAGTTGAAGTCACCAGGACCAGATGAAATTTATCCCATGGTTTTAAAATAATGCAAAGAGGTTGTTAGTGAGTCGTTAGTGCACAGTTTTAGGAAATCGGTTGATCTAGGGAAGGTGTTGTTAATGTGTAGAAAAGGTGATGTAGTCCCCATATTTCAAAAGGGTGTTAGAAGATTAATGTCAAATTATAGACCCGTTAGTCTGACTTCAGTGGTAGGAAAGTTATTGGAATATGTTATTGCAAAAACCATTAATGAGCATTTAGAGAAGTATAGTTTGGTAAATGATTCACAACATGGTTTCAGTAAGGTTAGGTCATGTCTCACCATTTTTTTGAGTTTTTATAGGAAAGTTTATGAGGCGACAGATATTTATCAATTAATCAATCACTGGGGGCATACGCCGGCGGACGCGTCGCCTCGCCCACCCTACGACGCCACTCTCGGGGGTCACCTCACGCGAGACCACATGCAGGCTCCCTTCTCATACCAAGCAACTTTCGACAGGAAACATCAACTTGCCCCAACCACGAGCCTTGTGGGCTCCCCCTTGGCCTCTTTCACGCCGGATTGTCTCTTACAGATATAACCCGGTGGAAAGGACCGGTTTCAGGGTAATGTTCCACATGCCCATATAACCGAAGCTGGCGCTGACGCAATATGCAGGTAATAGGACTCGATTCAGTCTCACGGTAAAATCGCTGATTTGACAAGTCGCTATTTAGTGTCCATAGTCCATAGTAAAACTTTCCAAGATCTTAATGTCCTCGCTGCACGCATGAACAGACTGTACTGCTTCAACTAGTAAGCCTCCAAACACCTGGACCTTGGTCTTGAGAAAGAAGACCTCAAGTCCCAAGGGTTTTGCTTCATCGTACAGCGCCTCGAGAGCCATCACCAGGACCTCCAGCGACTTAGCAAATATTACTGCATTTTCGGCAAAAACAAGATCAGTGATCTTGGTGTTGCCGAGGGATGCTTCACAATCCCTTTGATCTACCACCTAGCCCATTACCACATCCATACAAGTGTGACAAGTTATGGGGCAAGGACGCACCCGTGTCTCACTTCTGTATTCACAGGAAAAAACCTGGATACCCCCCCCCCCCCACCTTCACAGCACTCTCAGTCCCAGAGTACTGGCCAGTCATCAAACCAATAGTCCTTGCAGGAATCCCGCGAATTCGCAGAAGATCCCAGAGTGACTCACGCTGTACTGAGTCAAACGGTTTCTTGAGATCAACATAGGCTGCAAGCATCCCATGTCGAAACTCACGTCGGCGATCCACCAGGAGACGAAGCGCTAGGATACGATCCATTGTTGATTTTTTAGGCGTGAACCCAGACTGCTGAGTTCTCTGATGCTTCAAAAGATGACTGCGGATCAGTGTCACCAATAGATGAGCAAGCACCTTCCCTGGGGGCACATTCAGAGACGCTAACGTCCATGCTTAACAACTTAACAACTGTCATCAGCTGTTTTGGTATTCTACGGGGAGATTGATGACGTCAGAGTTGACGTTAACACACTAAAACAAGACAACTGCCTATAGGATGGTGTTAAGGAAGCTACGTACATAAAAATACTCATAAATTGAGTATATATGATGTTTACTGACTCAAGAACAGAACAGGGCAAGTATATAAACGAAATTAAGCCATATAACAAACCCAGGCGCTCGTGGTGAGTTTGTTTTGGGATGATGGGCCAAGAGTGGTGAGCGGCGGCATCTCACCACACCGGGTAGTGACTAGCGATGCCAGACACCACCACGCACGGCTCCGCGGCAGACTGAAGGTATGTGTCTTGTCACTTTTCCTTGTTTAAAACTCGAGCCCTTGTCCACCCAGCAGTGAATGGGTACCGAGTGTTAGCCGGGGGTTTGTGACCCACCTCCCGGGCTGGTGGTTTCCCCCAACACTAGGAGAAAGATATCTACGAAGCGATATATTACTGAAAAGAGGTCACAAGAGGAAGAAGAAGACGGCCCCTTACTCGGAAGGAATAATGAAGAGCTAGAATACAAGGAAGTACTAGCCACCGGTGGCTTACCCGCGTTTATGTGGAGGTAGAAACAAGTGTTGAAGCGACGGAGGTGACACAGGGGATGAAGGAATGATGGAATAAGCTAGATAATAGAAATAAGTACAACGACCATGAAAATGCAGGCCGCGGCTGCTGCTTTGTGATTGGCTGACACGTTTGAGACACAATCTGATTGGCTGGCACGTTTGTTTTTACACAATTGTGATTCGCTGGCGAGGCTGTGACGTCATTGTAGTCGCTCAGCCACTCAGCTATCAGCAACCATGTACTGCCACTGCCATGTCTCGTATCTGAATACCCACTAACGCCGGGGTGTAGAAATAGAGGGATGTTGTTGAGCAAACAACCGTGGCCTTTAACTCTCTCGGAATGTCTGCCCTGGCACGCTAAGCAGTCTAATACCGCGGCAATTGTTGCATTCCTGACGGTCCCTGTTCCCTTTCCAGATCGAGACGACCAGCCCCCTTTTCCAGTCAGGAGAAATGGTACCTGATTGCCACACGGCAGTCCGGACAGCATGCGACCCGCGGATCATGGCCTCACCCCCAGCTTTGAGGAGCTCCACACTGATTTTACAAACACCAGCTACCTTTCCACCCCTCAACTTTGCTACAGCTTATCTGACCTCGTCAAGAGGGGGTGCAGTTTCGTCAATGGAAGGATCGCTATCCACTGACTGTAATCCAGTGCGTGGGCGATCCACCAGGACATTAAGCGCTAGGATACGGTCCGTTGTTGACTTACCAGGCGTGAACCCATACTGCTGCAGTCTCGGCATTCTCTGATGTTTCGACAGATGACTGCGGATCCGTGTCACCAATAGATGAGCAAGCAACTTCCCTGGCACGCTAAACAGTCTAATACCGCGGTAATTGTTGCAGTCCTGAAGGTCCCCTTTCCCTTTCCAGATAGAGACGACCAGCCCTCTTTTCCAGTTAGGAGACCAATAGATACCTGATTGCCACACGGCAGTCAGGACTGCATGCAACCCACGGATCATGGCCTCACCCCCTGCTTTGAGCAGGTCCGCACTGATATTACAACCACCAGCTACCTTACCACCCCTCAACTTTGCTAAAGCTTCTCTGACTTCGTCAAGAGAGGATGCTGTTTCGTCAATGGGAGGATCAGCATCCACTGACTGTAATCCAGTTGTGTGAAGCTGTCCGATTGGAGTGTCCACCAAAAACTACCAAAAATATTCAGCCAAACGAGCCATCTGTCCATCCATGTCCGACACGAGGCGCCAATCTTCTGCTCGGATAGCACTCGCCCGAGATGGAGACTGGGAACGGAGCTTCTTCAGGGCTCGGTCAGGCTGGTCGGAGGTTATTAGCGTTCAAATGGCCGTCGACATCCTCAACGAGACTCCTGACATACCTCTCCTTCTCTCTCACCAGGAGGGTTCTAGTCTTGCGTGACAGAGCCCTATATTGGTCCTGGTTACCACAAAGCCTTATAGATAATGATGATGATTATGATATTGTGTACCTGGACTTTTTAGTAAGGCATTCGACAAGGTACCATATGAGAGACTCATATGTCGAGTCCCCCACTTTCTTTCTATTATTCATTAATAATCTTATAAGTCTAACTCAAAGCCCTATCCTCTCCTACGCTGATGATTATAGCCTGCATTTTTCAACGTCGTTTATTAGACGTCCAACTCGACAATAATAAGTGATTCACGGAGAGATGCCACCGTTCGCCTAACTTCTGATCTTTCTATAATTTTTGATTAGGGCAAAGCAAACTTTGTTTTGTTCAATGCCTCAAAAACCCAATTTCTTCACCTATCTACTCAAAAAAACCTACTAGATAACTATCCCCTCTTCTTCAATGACACTCAAGTATCTCCTTCTACAATGAACATTCTTAGACTATCCTTTACTAAAAATCTGAACTGGAAATATCACATCTCATCTCTTGCTGAAACAGCTTCTAAGAAGTTAGGTGTCCTGTGGCGTCTGCGTCCTTTTTTTACTCCCTCCCAGTTGCTTGCTCCCTACAGGGGCCTTATCCGCCCATGTATAGAGTATGTCTCACATGTTTGGGGAGGATCCACTCATACAGCTCTCCTAAACAGGGTTGAGTCAAAAGCTTTTCGTCTCATCAACTCCCCTTCTCTGACTGATTGTCTTCAATCTTTAAATCACCGTCGCAATGTTGCTTCTCTTGCTATCTTCTACCGTTATTTTCATGTTCACTGCTCTTCTGAACTTGCTAACTGCATGCCTACCCTCCTCCCGCGGCCTCGCTGCACAAGACTTTCTACTCATTATCATCCCTATTCTGTCTATCTTCCTAATGCAAGAGTTAATCAGTATCTTTACTCTTTCATCCCTTGCACTGGTAAACTTTGGAACTCTCTTCCTGTTTATATTTTTCCACCTACCTACGACTTATATCTTTTCAAGAGAGGAGTGACCCGAAATCGAAACCCTCTTTCCGAAATAAATTGACCCACCCACCATTTTTTGGGTCACCCTGCCTGGACAAACTTATCCGTTTTTGTCTATCTACTTCCACCTTTCCTTCTTGCTGGAAGTTTGCTCACATCCAACCTGTTCCTAAGTAGGGTGACCGTTCTAATCCTTCAAACTACCGTCCTATAGCTTTGAATACCTGTATTTCTAATTTTTTTTAATTTATGCTTTTTAAGATGATTCTTAAGCATCTTAAATTTAAGCTCACAATTTTCTAGCTGATCGGCAGAATGGTTTACGTAAAGGGAGATCTACTGGCGATCTTCTAGCTTTCCTAACTGAATCTTGGTCATCCTCATTTAAGGGTTTCGTTGAAACTTTTGCTGTTGCCCTTGACATATCATAAGCTTTTGATAGAGTCTGGCCCAAAGTTAAATTTTCAAACTGCTCTCATTCGGTTTTAATCCTTCTCTCTGTACCTTCATCTTAAGTTTCCTTTCAAACCGTTCTATTGCAGCTACTGTAGACGGACATTGTTCTTCTCCTAATTCTTCAATAGTTGTGTTACTCAGGGTTCCGTCCAATCACCCACTCTCTTGCTATTATTCATTAATGATCTTCTAAGTCTAACTCAAAGTCTTATCCACTCATCCGCTCAGGATTCTACCCTGCATTTTTCAACGTCGTTTATTAGAAGTCCAACTCAACAGTAACTAAGTGATTCACGGATAGTTACCACTGAGCGCCTAACTTGTGATCTTTCTATAATTTTTTATTGGGGCAAAACAAACCTTGTTTTGTTCAATGCCTCAACCAAATAATTTCTTATCAATCTTACTATCCGCCTATCTACTCGACATAACATAATACAGTAATTATAACATACATAACGACATAATTAAACCCTCTTTTTCATTGACACTCAGCTATCTCTTTCTTCTACAAAGAACATTCTTGACTATCCTTTACTAGAATCCGAAATGGAAATTTCACATCTCATCTCTTGCCAAAACAGCTCCTGAGAAGTTAGGTGTCCTGTGGCGTCTGCGTCCATTTTTTCTCCCTCCCAGTTGCTTGCTCTGTACAAGGGCCTTATCCTCCCATGTAAGAAGTATATCTTACATTTTTGAGGGGATCCACTCATACAGCTCTCCTAAACAGGGTTATAAAGCTTTTCGTCTCACCAGATACCCTCCTCTAACTGACTGTCTTCAAACTTTAAATCACAGCCGCAATGCTGCTTCTCTTGCTATCTTCTACTATTATTTTCATGCTCATTGCTTTTCTGAACTTGCTAACTGCATGCCTCCCTCACTACCGCGGCCTCGCTGCACAAGACTTTATACTCATATTTATCCCTATTCTGTCCATCTTCCTAACGCAAGAGTTAATAAGTATATTTACACTTTCATCCCTTGCACTGGTAAACTCTGAAACTCTCTTCCTGTTTATATTTTTCCACCTTCCTACGATCTTTTCAAGAGAGGAGTGACAAGACACCTCCCGAGCTAAATTGACCCACCCCCGATTTTTGTTGTATCTCTTACTGTCTTCTTTATAGGTACTGACAACTAAGCGGGTTTTGTGTTACCTTGTTTTGTTGTGCCCTTGGCCAGTCCTTTGTGATTTAAAATATAGAATAATAATAATAATAATAATAAAATATATATATATATATAATATATATATATATATATATATATATATATATATATATATATATATATATATATATATATATATATATATATATATATATATATATATATATATATATATATATATATATATATTATATATATATATATATATATATATATATATATATATATATATATATATATATATATATATATATATATATATATATATATATATATATATAATATTATATATATATATATATATATATATATATATATATATATTATTTTATTATTATTATTATTATTATTCTATATTTTAAATCACAAAGGACTGGCCAAGGGCACAACAAAACACTGAATATACAAACACTGACCCACAGTGTGGCACTGACCCACTGAATATACAAACTGGATATTGGGATGCTCACAGCACCTTAGATGGATCTCATCTTGGATAAATGACTGCAAGCGTTGTTTATTAGCTGGATTGTGCAACAAATCCTGGAAAGCTCTAGCTGAAGGAAATTTGTCTGAAGGCCGGATGAAGATGTTTTTAGAGCCTTCAATATTACTAGACCGAAGATTTCGTTCACTGTCTTAGATGGTAAATGGCAAATCATAGCGGTCATTCACCAACACAATCTTTCAAGCATTTTGGTGTCTGGACATTATTATGGACAACATCTTGGAAGAATAATCCCGCCATGTGAAGCTAGTACCATCTGATTGTTCACGGTCCTCAAATGATGGGGTTGACAGACGCCATATGAATCCCATATCAACTATAGCAATGTACTCCTTGGAATCCAAGGTCTCCATATATAATTTATCCACCAATTTGGACTTTTGGGTCTTTTTCATTGTCCCGTTAACGTTGTATATGGGCAAACATTAATCTGTCACTCGATATTCCATCATGTTAATGAGGTTAAACTTGTCGTCGTGTGCTTCTGCTAGTGCTATGATGGACGCCATTGCCTTGTTCTCCATGGCCTCTGATTTGATAACCTTGTCAGTATTGTCACTTATGACAGGTGGTGGATTACTGATGTTCCGTCGTGAGTTTCTGTGCACTGTAGTAAAATGGTATATTGTCACTCAGCATGCGGTCATTGCAGAATTTCCTGAACAGATCTTCACCATCGTGATGAGCAGACTCGAAGTCATCAACAAGTGCAGTAGAAACCAGAACACCAGATTGAAGAGATCTCAGATTAGGATTGTCTGTGTTGAATGGGTCACAGGAAAATTCAGTGATGCAGCTATCAATACCCTGTACCGCCTGCTCATCCAGCTTCAAACGTGTTTTTGTGTTTTCACTGTGTTGTTGTTTTGACAAGGTACTCTGTGCCATGGTATGTAGAGATGATCTGACTTGGTTGACGGAGTTAACATTTCTTGAATCAGTGAGCAACATCTTCTCATTTTTGAGGATTTTAAGCCAACCAGCTTTCATCTTCGATCCTTTGTTCATGGTCATCTCTATCCACAGATCAAGAGGTAAACAAGAGTAAGGTTTACCAGTGATTGATTGGGAAAACAAACCATCCCTCATGTAGGCTGTTCTCTCTTCAGGAAGATTGCTCAGCTCCAGCCAGTACTCCACCATCCACCTTCCATACTTGCTGTTGTCATTGATCTGCATCCAGGGCAAAATCAAACGTAAAGCTGCTTTGAATTCTTCCCAGTTCTGAGTTCTTAGGGCATGCAAGTTCATCATCAGTATCTCAGTCATCTCAAGAAAAGACATCCAGTATTTCGCCATTGGAGTACCTGAATTTGTTATCCTTTCAAACCCTTCTGCAACGATAGTTATGATGTTTGGGTTTGATTCTAGTAAGGCATAGCTCTGTTCACATTCTTGGAAGGATGATGATGGGTCGCTCAAAATCACAAGTTGACATTTGACATCTTCAGGCACAGAAGCACCATAGCACAGGCTATATAATAAGAGTCTTCGCATGTGTGCTTCATACATCAAACGCAGACATCGAATGCTTCTCTTGTAGTGTTTGTCTCTTAATGCCTGGTCAACATAACCTTCTGCGATTACTCCTGCCATGACGAGTTTTGAAATGTTTTGTCTTCTTTGTTTAATAAAATAATAAATTACAATGACTTTTTGTCCACAAATCTACTCTATGATGTCTTTATTGCTTTCCTTGACCTAAAAAAACATACATTTAGACACCAAGAACATATTAATAGCTATTAAATGAGTGAAGATATGACAAATCTAGTTTTCACGGTGGCCATCTTGGATTTTGCCCCCTGGCGGAGTTAGCCCGCATTTTTGCGAGGGACATGGGGGCTTATTTTCTTCAGTATCCTTAAGTCATTTATAAACCACCTACAAACCTTGATCAGGAGAAATTGGTCACGGGCTCAATGGTAGGGTCCTCTACTATATATACTTACTGCAGTATGGCGCACGAGGCAATGAGTTGAGTTCAGTAACAGTGAGCTTGAGAGTAACGGCTGCCACTCTGTTGAAGACTGGAGGATGGAATTAGTTTCCGAGGGACTATGGCCTTGGCTACCACTACGCCTCCTCACCCATTTTCTTAACTAACGCTCTGCTAAACTATTACTTTATATATATGTGTATATATTTATAAATATATCTATATATGTATATATATATATATATATATATATATATATATATATATATATATATATATATATATATATATATATATATATATATATATATATATATATATATATATATATATATATATATATATATATATACATATATGAATATATATACATATATATATATATATACATATATATATATATATATATATATATATATATTTATAAATATATCTATATATGTATATATATATATATATATATATATATATATATATATATATATATATATATATATATATATATATTTATATATATATATATATACATATATATATACAAATATATATATATATATATATATATATATATATATATCATCATCAATCAATCATTGGGGGCATACGCCGTGGAGCGTGTCGCCTCGCCTACGACGCCACTCCATCTATCTCGTGTCAAATTTCATGAATCTGTTGGTCTTTTTCTTGTATACTGAAGTATACTATAATATATATTTGATGCTCCTCAGCTAAATTGTATTTTTTATAGAAATATACAAGTGCTTGTGGGCCCTTCGGACCCATGTATTGATGTTTGTAGTAGTAGTATATATTAGACAACAACAACATGTGCTTGCAAACTCCAATCGTGTTGTTGCTGTCGTTGGTCACTGGTCAAAGTGCCTCGGGGTAGACCACGTTCCGTGTGATTCCAACCCTTTGTGTTCCGTGTGATTCCAACACACACACTCACACACGCACACAAACGTCCATGAGTCTACTGAGTTTCTGGAATACGGCAACACGTTACCGCGGAATTTTTCCTGTAATCTAATATTCCTAAAAGTGTTTTTACCACAAAACCCCCCTTCAAAATTATTCAATCGACATGGGACCAAGCCGCTTACCATCTACGATTTATTTGCGATTTTTTGAGCCTACTCTAATCAATATTGAATTTACAGTTTCGGCTACCCAAAACAGACACACACACACACGGCTACTCCTATAATATATTAGATCTGGCAAGGAGCCTTGGCTCGACAGATTCATTCCAATATATATTTAAATTGCAATGTGTATATGTATATAATTGCTATGGAAATAAAACGTAATTACTTACTTACTTACTTACTTACTTACTTACTGCCGGGGGTCACGACGCGCGAGTGCCCATGCAGGCTTTTTTCCCCTACCAGAGAGTTTCCCCGAGAAGTGTCACTCGGGCTGCGCCATTTTGGATTATGAACCGGTGGCGCAGCCAAGTGGACGGGGGGCGCATGTCAAAATATCCTCACTGTGCACGGTGTTGTGCCTTTCAATACCCTCAAGACGCAAATATATGTAGTATTACGTTAAAATAATGAACTGAAGTGGTATTGATGGATGTATTTTTTTTTTATTAAACCTTTTGTTCCTTGTATATTTCATACCGAAGCCCCGTCATTCCAATAAATTTTCTCCAATCTCAATACCCTCACCCCCCCCCCCCCCCCCCACACACACTTTCTTTTTTTTGAGGTGGGGGTTGATCTTATTTCCATGGCTTGTCCATGCAAATACTGGCAAGGCCTACTTTTTACCCTATGATGGGCATATACTGTCTTCTGATTGATTGATAATTAATTGTTTGTACAATCTGTCATATGGTTTCCAACAGAAATTATGGAGGAAGTTCCCTCTCCCTTGGAATGATGGATGATGGGTGATGGGTGGGGGGTGATGGGTGATGGGTGGGGGGTGATGGGTGATTGTTGGGGGGTGATGGGTGATGGGTGGGGGGTGATGGGTAATGGGTCATGGGAATGGGTGGGGTGTGATGGGTGATGGTGAAGGGTGATGGATAATGGGTGGGGGGTGATGGGTGTTGGGTGGCGGGTGATGGGTAATGGGTGGGGTGTGATGGGTGATGGGGGGGGTGATGGGTAATGGGTGGGGTGTGATGGGTGATGGGTAGGGTGTGATGGGTAATGGGTAGGGTGTAATGGGTGGGGTGTGTTGGGTAATGGATGGGGTGTGATGGGTAATGGATGGGGTGTGATGGGTGATGGGTGGGGTGTGATGGGTAATGGGTGGGGTGTGATGGGTGATGGGTGGGGGGTAATGGGTAATGTGTGGGAGGTGATGGGTAATGGGTGGGGTATGATGGATGATGGGTGGGGAGTGATGGGTATTGAGTGGGGTGTGATGGGTGATGGGTGGGGGGTGATGGGTATTGAGTGGGGTGTGATGGGTGATGGGTAGGGTGTGATGGGTATTGAGTGGGGTGTGATGGGTGATGGGTGGGGGGTAATGGGTAATGGGTGGGTGTGATGGTTAATGGGTGGGAGGTGATGGGTAATGGGTGGATGTGATGGGTGATGGGTGGGGGGTGATGGGTAATGGGTGGGGGGTGATGGTAATGAGTGGGGTGTGATGGGTGATGGGGGGGGTAATGGGTAATGGGTGGGAGGTGATGGGTAATGGGTGGGGTATGATGGATGATGGGTGGGGGGTGATGGGTATTGAGTTAGGTGTGATGGGTGATGGGTAGGGTGTGATGGGTAATGGGTGGGGTGTGATGGATGATGGGTGGGGGGTGATGGGTAATGAGTGGGTGTGATGGGTGATGGTGGGGGGTGATGGGTAATGGGTGGGCTGTGATGGGTAATGGGTGGGAGTTGATGGGTAATGGGTGGGGTATGATGGGTAATAGGTGGGGTGTGAGGGGTGATGGGTAGGGTGTGATGGGTAATGGGTGGGGTGTAATGGGTGGGTGTGATGGGTAATGGATGGGGTGATGGGTGATGGGTTGGGGGTGATGGGTAATGAGTGGGGTGTGATGGGTGATGGGTGGGGGGTAATGGGTAATGGGTGGGAGGTGATGGGTATTGGGTTGGGTATGATGGATGATGGGTGGGGGGTGATGGGTAATGGGTGAGGTGTGATGGATGATGGGTGGGGGGTGATGGGTAATGAGTGAGGTGTGATAGGTAATGGGTGGGAGGTGATGGGTAATGGGTGGGGGGTGATGGGTAATGGGTGGGGGATGATGGGTAATGGGTGGGGTGTGATGGGTAATGGGTGGGAGGTGATGGGTAATGGGTGGGGTATGATGGATGATGGGTGGGGGGTGATGGGTAATGGGTGGGGTGTGATGGGTGATGGGTGGGGGGTGATGGGTAATGGGTGGGGGGTGATGGGTAATGGGTGGGGTGTGATGGGTGATTGGTGGGGGGTGATGGGTAATGGGTGGAGAGTGATGGGTGATGGGTTGGGGATGATGGGTAATGGGTGGGTGGTGATGGGTAATGGGTAATGGGTGAATCTGAACTGATACAACAATGGCAAGTGAGTGAATGGGTGATGGGTGAGTTAGGGAAGTATAGTCTCTTTTTTTGTTCTAACGAGGCGAAAATTCCATTCTATATTAAGGTCTCGTGCTTAGAATGATGCCCATGTTTGCCTGATAATATGGTTAACTATGATAAAATACATCTGAAATTTAGAAGAAGCGTAGTATTCCCTTCTCCTGGCATCAAATATCAGTCATTAATCAGCAAGAGGTCAGGATTTTTCACTTCATTAAATAAAAACAGAGTATAGTGATTGAGGTTGACTTAGTTGAGTAATCGGTGACTGTTCTTTAATGCTGATTGCCACACATGTATCCATTCCTCTTGGTTTTGCCTTTTATATTACGTATGTTCTCTTGTTCTTATTCTAACCTAATTCTGGATGGATATGGGGTGGTGGGTAATGGGTGAGTGAGTGGGTGGGGGTTCATATGGGTGGGGAGTGATGGGTGAGTGAATGGGTGTGGGTGATGGGTATTGTGTGAGTGGAGGAATTCCCTCCAATCTTTGATTACTTCATTCTTTCCTCGTCAGTTCCTCTTCTGACTTTCTTCATCCCTCCTTTTCTTCCTTACTCCTTATTCCTCTTTTCTTTCTCTCATATCTCCTTTCTTCCCTCTCTCTCACCTTCCATTATCACCCTATCATCACCAAAAGGAGGTGGGATAACCCCTCCGTCCGCTAGGATCGCTGTCGTCTATGAAAACAAAATGGCGCACAATGTTTAATCGCCCGAGTGACACCTCTCGGTGAAGCTCTCTGCCCTTACCAAGCAGCTCTCGACAAGAAACATCAACTTGCCCCAGCCACGAGCCTTGTGGACGCCCCCTTGGCCTCCTCCACGCCGGATTGTCTCTTACAGATGTGTCAGCAATAGATGGGCAAACACCTTGCCCGACACGCTCAGCAGAGTAATACCGCGGTAATTCGAGGTATCACTGTTTGCAGTTCACCTCACTTCTCGCCAGGTGGCCATAGTGACGTCTCAAAAATATGTGGACAACTTTAAATCTCTCAATACATGAACATTTGTCTCTATATATTTAACCAGTGCATTTTTCTCTTTCTTTTTATGTATGTTGGGTAATATATATATATATATAATCTTTTAATTAAATGATCAGCAGTACAATATCTACGCAGTACGCTGCTCGTTACCATGACAACCACACCACATGTTTTCTTTTTAAAATTAGGTTGCCAAGTTGTGTCATTATTGTCGACATACTTCCCTCCATTCTCTCTCTCTCTCTCTCTCTCTCTCTCTCTCTCTCTCTCTCTCTCTCTCTCTCTCTCTCTCTCTCTCTCTCTCTCTCTCTCTCTCTCTCTCTCTCTCTCTCTCTCTCTCTCTCTCTCTCTCTCTCTCTCTCTCTCTCTCTCTCTCTCTCTCTCTCTCTCTCTCTCTCACTTTTTTTTTTATTCTTTTTTTATTTAAACAACTGACAACTGACAGGAGCGAGATTGGACGATAGTTGGCTGGATCAGTCCTCTCCCTTTTCTTGTGAACGGGCGTGACACGAGCCTCCTTCCACAGGCTTGGCCAGGCGCCCGTTTGGAGGCACTGCTGAAAGATGTGCGTGAGGGGCCTTATCAGCTCATCTGCACAGTGCTTGAGCAGGAAGGGACTCACACCATCAGGCCCAGGCGCCTTTTTGGTGTTGACGGTACGCAGGAGGCGGGCCACAATGTCCTCCGTGACCACCGGGCTGTCCAGGCCCAGGTGACACATACGGGTGAGGCGAGGTGGCTACCTCTCAGGGTCCTGTGTCGTCATCTTTCTGCTGAAGTGCGTCGCCAGGAGATCTGCCTTCTCCTGGTTTTTTACCACCCAGTCTCCTGCTGGTGTGATGAGGGGCGGGATTCTCTCCTGGGTGACGGTGCCTTGTCTCTCCTTCACCAAGGACCACCATTGCTTGGGGTCAACTTGATTGGAGGCTAGTTTCCTCCTGACGTCATTTTCCCACCTGTTCCTGGCCCATGAAGCTATCCTGGTCATGGCCTTACAGGTGGCGCGGTGCAGGGCCTTGCTCCTCTGTGTGGGGCGGCGCTTTAGGCGCACCCAGGCCTTGTATTTATCCTCCGCGGCAAGGCGACACCTGAAACCGAACCACGGCTGGTCTCGCGGCTCAGCCTCGTACACTCTATGTGGAACATGTTAGTCCCACGCGGCAAGGAGAATGGCGGTGAAGGTGGCCACATTGTGATCCACGTCCCCGCAGAGCGCGGCGGCCCAGTCAGTGTCAGACAGGACGCGCTTGATGGCCAGCCAGTCAGCTCTATCCCACAGCCAAATGACCCGCTGGTATGTTTCCTCGCTGGCGGGGTCTAGGCCAATGTGGGAGAGCACTGCATGATGATCAGAGCTGCCA
>JACEEZ010019715.1:950000-972500 GCA_016584305.1 Chionoecetes opilio
CTTTTGGAAGGCTATTAAATCTTTTGATCATGTTCACTGCATGGTTTGCTTTATTGGTGGTGTGTTTGACATGTGGAAGAATTCCTCTTGTGTTTATCTTTAATCCTAAAATCTCTCCCTGCCTAGAGTAGGGAATGATGTTTCCTGCTATTGAGACCGGATGTGTTTTCCTAGCTGTTAAAGGAATTATCTTAAATTAGTGGTGCTTGTTTGAATTTTCCATTTTTTCTCATAATTGTTTAGTGTTGTTATTTCTGTTTCTACTTTCTTCGCCATCATCCTTTTCGACTTGCTTTGATGTGTGATGATTTGTGTTATATCATCGGCATACATTATGTTAAGGCATCTATATAAAGATGTGGGGATATCTGATGTGTATATTGTGTAGAGTGTTGGAGAGAGCGCACTTCCTTGCGGAACACCACTCCTTATTTCAAAATGTAGTCCTTGGTACCCATTCATTGTGATATTTGCTGTTCTTCTATCAAGGAATGTACATAATAGTCTCGAAATGATGTCAGGCATATTTAGTGATAAAATTTTGTACTTCAGGCCTTCATTCCATACCTTATCGAATGCTTTAGATACGTCACGAAGTACTATGTAACATTGATTTTTTCTTGCTAGGGAGTGGGCTATTTTCTCAAGTGTTATGGCAATGGCAGAGTCAGTGCCCCTTGAGTTTCTGAATCCGTGTTGAGTGTCGGGTAATTTATTGTTTATTTCTAAATAATTCTTTAGTCTGTGGTTTATTAATTTTTCGAAAATTTTTCCTGGAACCTCTAGTAAAGATATGGGTCTATAGTTGATTGGGTTTGTGCCTGCTTTATTGGGTTTAGTTATTAGTTTTATTGATGCGTGCTTAAATTTGTCTGGGAAGTATCCCATAGAGGCTAATAACAGCCTACTCACAGAGAAACAAAGCGAGGAGTCAACAACCAATAAGCGTCGCCCACTCACGGAGACAAAAATCAACGAGAAGCAAAAGTTATCTACCAATCAGTGCCGCCCACTAGGCTGCGCGGCAGCCAGACTTCATCAATAAATAGCGCTTCACTCCACAACTAAATCATGCTCACCTCTACAACTGAGGAGAAAACATCTTCCACATGCTGCTGAAGAAGGGTTCTTAGACCCGAAATCGCGATACAGCAATGACAAGCTACGGCGAAGTCATACAATTGATTACTAAAGAGAATAAGACACTCCTAAGACAAGGAGAAAATATCTTGAAAAAGATAATAAACGCTGAACTAGCTATCACTTTTAACGAGATCTGTCTCAGAGAAAATCTCCTGCCCGTATATATACTCTCTCTCTCTCTCTCTCTCTCTCTCTCTCTCTCTCTCTCTCTCTCTCTCTCTCTCTCTCTCTCTCTCTCTCTCTCTCTCTCCTCTCTCTCTCTCTCTCTCTCTCTCTCTCTCTCTCTCTCTTCTCTCTCTCCTCTCTCTCTCTCTCTCTCTCTCTCTCTCTCTCTCTCTCTCTCTCTCTCTCTCTCTCTCTCTCTCTCTCTCTCTCTCTCTCTCTCTCTTCTCTCTCTCTCTCTCTCTCTCTCTCTCTCTTCTCTCTTCTCTCTCTCTCTCTCTCTCTCTCTCTCTCTCTCTTCTCTCTCTCTCTCTCTCTCTCTCTCTCTCTCTCTCTCTCTCTCTCTCTCTCTCTCTCTTCTCTTTTTATATATATTATATATATATATATATATATATATATATATATATATATATATATATATATATATATATATATATATACACACGGGCGTCATTGACTACGGACTGATCACTTAATCTTAGACATGGACTAATCACTACATTGCTTAATCAGTTTCGGAAGAATTGACGATCTTTTCAGTAATGTGTGAGTGACTTTGAATAATTCGGCGATATACTGTGAGAGATACCACCACACCTTGTCTTAGCTACTCTAGTACCATTAATTCATCATAACAGTAAAGCTCGACGACATAAACTAGCAAATGCCAAATGTGTCAACAGAGTCCGAATGTAACTTAGTACAACCTGGTGAAGTCCAGTTCATTCCATTCATTTTATCTGTTATTTATGTTATTAACTTTATTATTATTATCATTAGTATTAGCATTATTACTATTATTATCATCATTATGATAATTCCAATTATTATTATTATCATCGATCATAAAAATTAGAGTGATGATAATAATTATGACTATGTTAAAGTATGTTGAAAAGGCTACATATGTGCAAACAGACTACACAGCAACATAGGCATACAAGTGTGCTGAACATGCTCCATAAGTGCAAACTACAGTATCACAATGATAAGTGGAGTAATTTAACACATCCTATAGGCTACAATGACCTTTAAAGTGTGCTGAAAAGTCTACCTATGTGCAAACAGACCACACAGCAACATAGGCATAAATGTGTGCTGAACATGCTACATAAGTGCAAGGTAGACTATCACAATGATAAGTGGAGTAATTGAACATATCACACATACTACAATGATCTTTAAAGTGTGCTGAAAAGGCTACGCATGGGCAAACACACCACACAGCAACAAGGCATGAAAGTGTGCTGAACATGCTACATAAGTGTAAAATTTACTATCACAATGATAAGTGGAGCTATTGAACAGATCACACAGGCTACACTGACTTTCAAAGTGTGCTGAAAAGGCTACCTATGTGCAAACAGACCACACAGCAACAAGGCATAGCAGTGGCCTGAGCATGCTACATAAAAGCAAAATATACTACCACGATGATAAGTGGAGCATCACCTCAAGAATTGTGTAAAGTATTCGGGTATAAGTATAACGATTACAAGGTAGAGTTATTTTAGTTACCCACCAAATGAAAGAATTTAAGAAAGAGAAGAAAGGAAGATTCTGTCTGTATTTATGTAAGTACTAGCTGCCCTCCGGGCGGACTTTTTTGGCTAGCTCCTGCGGAGGGCTATTGGTGGGCCTTCGGCCCACCAAACTCAGACTTTCCAGATAGCCCCTTCTAACTTTCCTGAAATCATGGATGTAGAAATGTATGTATTAACGCCAACCCATTCACATCACCCCCAACCCATTCCCTCACCCATTACCCATCACCCCCCACCCATTCACTCATCCATTACCCATCACCCCCCACCCATTCACTCACCCATTACCCATCACCACACACACATTCACTCACCCATTACCCATCACATCCCCCCTATTCACTCACCCATCACCCCACACCCATTACCCATCACCCCACCCATTCACTCACCTATTACCCATTACCCTACATCACGGTTTCCTCAATTCTCGCAACCCATTTTTTTTTTCACAATTCTCGCTAATAATAAAAAATTTAAAAAAATAAAAATTATCGGATCATCCCAAAGTAGCCTTATAATCTTTCCCTGGTCGACCTGGTTCCAAAACTGTGCCATATGATGGGATTGCGCCATTGGGGACGGAACCTATAGCGGACACACAGACAGACAGACACACTTTCGATTATATTATTATAGTTGGCATACAGTAACAACACAAAAAATAGCATCACATGTAAAACAAAGTCAATATAGAACACTTGTGTGAAAAATTTGGGAAAGTGTCTCACTGTGTAAGGTAACACTGAAGTGTATGTATGACCGCGTCGGGTGTGTGTTTGTGTGAACACAAAGCCTTCAGCCAGCTGATGAGAGGCTAGGCGGAGAGATGAGGTACTGACAGACACACCATACATATGTGCACGGAAGAATCAGAGGCTGCAGAAGGAGGGCGTGGATACCGTGACGTCACAGTCAACTGTGAATCACAGCCAGCCAAGTGGGAGGGTTGCCGCTGTGACGTCATCACTGAGCCATTCAAGACTGTCCCTCTGATGTCACACCGTGGCGGGAATAAAACACGGGAAACGCGCTTGGTAGTGCACCTAAAATGGCTGACCACCTAAGCTAAATACTTGAAATGTTTTTAAAAAATCACTGAGCCACACTAGTGGAGTGGAAAGGTATCACAGGGGTGTCACACAATAGTGTACTTACGGGTAACCTAGGGAAGTTGTTCACGGTGGACCCTCCAATTGAGCAGCTTCACACCACTTGGTTACAGGCAGGGGATGCCGATCCTCCCATTGACGAAACCGCACCCTCTCTTGACGAAGTCAGAGAGGTTGTAGCAAAGTTGACGGGTGGAAAGGCAGCTGGTGTTTGTAATATCAGTGAGGAGCTCCTCAAAGCTGAGGGTGAGGCCATAATCCGCGGGTTGCATGTTGTCCTGACTACCGTGTGGAAATCAGGTACCTACCATTCCTCCTGACTGGAAAAAGAGGCTGGTCGTCCCTATCTGGAAAGGGAAAGGGGACCGTCAGGACTGCATCAATTACCGCGGTATTACACTGTTTAGCGTGCCAGGCAAGGTGCTTGCCCATCTATTGCTGACGCGGATCCGCAGTCATCTGCGGAATGATAACAGAGACAAACTGATAGTATACCATACATGACTGTAGACCACCGTGAAGACTGAAAGATGTTGCCCTTGTAACGGAGTAAAGAACCCTAGGCATGGAGGTAAGAACTGCGAAGCCCAACACACGTTGCAGTCTTTTTGATGCTGAGACGTTTTACTGAGGGACTACAGCAAGGAAGGCGGAGACATGGTAAGTATCTCCGATGAATGACGGTGACGTGAAGGTGTCTTGAACCCAGGCCATGGAGGTGAGCCACGGATGAGAAGATGGCCTGAACCAATCCACAGACAAGTCTCTCGGTTTTTGAAAATTTGGAGAAGTAAATTCGTTTCTTGACCTGCCACCAAATATGTTATGGTGGGTACTGCTGCCGCCAAATATGTTCTAGTGTTGTTCACTGCTGCCAGCAAATATGTTCTAGGGTTGCACACATCTGCCAGCAAATATGTGCTAGCGTATAACGCTGCCAACAAATATAATCTAAGGTACCCAGCGAAGACTAACGCTTATGATATGATACGGCCGTTCCGTATCGGCACCCCTGTACGCATACAAGACTGCAAGTCTAGGCGCTGGAACAGGCAGGGGGTGGTAGTTGGCATCGGTAAACACAGAGATTACCACGTCAAAGTTCCAAGCAGGAGGACATTCTGGAGGAACCACCGCTACCTACGTCCTTACCATCAGACTCCACCAGCTTCGGGAGCAGTCCGTACGGACCCAGCTGGCACACTTCCGGTCATGCCTCACCTCTGAGATGCGTTGGCACACATCGTCGGCATTGCTGAAGACGATGACACGTTGCTAGTGAAGAAGGTTCTGGATCAGCTCTCTATACACTTCCAGCTTCATCGGAAGTTGTTCGGAAGTGGTGTTCATCAAACTTCACACGCCTTGCGGCGTGTGAAGTTTGAGGAACACCAACAGCATGAATATGAGTCATTTGACGAGTTCTTTGTCACCCTCAAGGAACTGGCTGACGACGCGGGGCTGTGCAGCAGCTGCCTGGACGATAGATTGGTGACCCGCATTACGTCCGGTGTGGGCTGACGAAAGCCTTCGACGGCAGCTACTTGCGATCGATCCTCCCTCAAGCCTTCCCGAGGCCTTGCGGCTGTATCGCAACGAGAAGTCTGCTCTCAATACCGAGACCGACATCACCAGCACTCGCAGGACTGTTGGGAGAACAGTAGTTAAGAAACACCGGTACCAGTGCGCATCTCGCCACCGCCATAATGAGGGTGGCGTAAAGTGTGAAGGGTGTGAAGGTGAGCTTTACCCACGCGGACGCCAGAAGCAGTGGAAGTCATGGAGTAAGCGGTGTGACGCCTGCAGTATCATAGGACACTACAGCAAGGTGTGTCACAGAAAAGGCATCCATCACGGTACTACTAGTGAAGGTAGGGACGCCCAACCTCCTGGTGCCCGAACAGCCCATAGTTTACGGATCAGGGACGTCAGACTCGCCGTGCCGAAACATCGGGCGCCGAAGGTTTTTATCGGGGTTGCCAGCTTAGCATTCCCTATAACCGGCCAGTGTAAGTTACAGTTCACTCCCGATACCGGTGCCGAGGCGAACGTAATTGGTTTAAGTCAGCTTCCTTGTCTCAGCCTCAGTGAAAGTGACCTCTCTAACTACCAGGATGAAGTGTTGGCTGGTAACAAGATTCGGCTGAGTCTCGTTGGATCGTTTTAGGCCACACTTATGCTCGGGGAAACCACTGTCAATACTATCATCGGTGTCTTCCGGGGCGTCGATGATGTTCTTCTTTCCTGGTATGATTGCATTACACATAATTCCCGATGATTATCCAAAACAGAATATTAACAAGTGCAATTATTGTACTGCAGGTATGAGTAGGCAGTGTGACTGGCTGGAGTGACGGCCGGGCAGGAAATCCTGCTCGGTAACATGCCTCCCGCCGTTGACTCTGTTGAACCGTGCCGCTGACTCTGAAGCCTCGGAGCTGTTGGCGAGCGTAACAAGCCAACACTCATTACAACGCTTACCGTAGATAACACTAAAATCGCCAGGACAACGTTTCTTTTCGATTTACAGACGTCTGGTGGCGTTAATACTTACATTTCTACATCCATGATTTCAGGACAGTTAGAAAGGCCTATCTGGAGAGTCTGTGTCATTTTGTGTCTTCATCTGTGTCATATTATGGCAATAAATGAACAAATTACAAAAATATCAACCGAGAGGCGACGTTGGTAACGGCTACACTAAGATCGCCATCTAGTGTTTACGTCCTCCCGCACAGCTGCTGCCTGTTGTCGACCGAGAAAAAAACGAGTAGTGAAATTTGAGACAGTTTATACTTGCAGATACAAAACATAAAACAACACTGAAACTGGGTAGATTATGCAGTCATGATATAAACTACTGTGTATCATCTTCAGTGGCACATACAAATCAGTAGTGATGCTAAAATTCGTAATATATGGCGGCTGGCGACATAAATGCAGGTGGCGACTATAGTGTTACCTACGGTAGTATCCATAATTTATGTTCTAGGGTGAAAGGATAAGTAGCTCGCACTTGACGTTTAGTCCTTTAATGTTGAAGAGTGTACAAATAAGCCTGATGATGAGGTGTTCCGGTGACGAGACCAGAGGGAAAGGGCCCTCTGGAAGGACGTCCCCAAGCTGACTGAGTAGCTGGGTAGCCCCCGGCAGCGGCAACGAAAGGCGAGTTGCCATGAGGCAATTACAGTAAATACTCACATACCTAATGTACATAATGGTTATGCATTTACAATGGCATACTTTTACACCCCTCAAGTCTGCTACAGCCTCTCTAACTTCGTCAAGAGAGGGTGCGGTTTCGGTAATGGGAGGATCGGGATCCACTGTCTGTAACCCAGTGGTGGGAAGCTGCCGAATTGGAGGGTCCACCGTGAACAACTGCCCAAAGTACTCATCCCAACGAGTCATCTGCCCATCCATGTCCGACACGATCTGATATGCTGTTCAGATAGCACTCGCCCGAGATGGAGACTTGAAGTGGAACTTCTTCAGGGCTCGGTAAGGTTGTTGGAGGTCAGTATAGTCATTCAGGAGAGAGTTGTTGATATTCCTAGTACCAGGATCATGGGGACCAACACATAACTCATAGCTAGCCCTCACAGTGGCTGTAGTAGCATTGAAGTCGCCAAAAACAATGAGTGTGTCCCGAGAAGGACACTGGTCCAATACAGAGCCGAGTTTGGCGTAGAACATCTCCTTCTCTTCAGTTTCATACATCTCGGTAGGAACGGGCACTGCAACAATAGACATGAAACCCAGAGTGTGTTTCATCATCTGCATATCAACCGGAGTAGCTTTAACAATAGACGGTTGCAGTTTGCTGGAGATGCCTATAGCTACTCTCCGGAGACGGGTACCACTGCTCATGCCGGACCAGTAGTAGGTGTAACCCCCACTGCTTGTTTCGCCACTGCCAGGTCTCTTCGTATCAGAAAGTCTCACTATATCCACCCTCAGCTTACTAAGCTCGCCCGATAGGAGAGGTAGTCGATGATCATCTGAGAGGCTCAAAACGTTCTAAGAGCAAACAGATAAAACCCTCCGGAGGTTTACCTCAAGAGTGATTCGACGGGTAGGCACCTCTGCACCGCCCCGGCCACTCCACAAGAAAAAGATGGGCTAGGGCACCCGTCCACTTCATTTAGAGTGCAGGATTCCCGACGACTTTGCCCCGCACTCGTCATAAACTTTCCTTTTTCAGGAAATCAAGTAGGAGTGAGGTGTGTGAAGTTGTTGATTTTGGATCAAGTGTCAGCCCAGTAAGATGGCCGCTGATCATTATCGGCGGCAACAACTGTAGGATTTGGGCGCACAGTCTACGTCCTTAACCATGTGGTGGCGATGCGTGTTTCTCCGGTAAAGGGGTGCAAACCCCTCCTCAACCAATCTATGTCTGAGATTGGTCTTACTGCTCGCCGTGGCAAGGAACGCAGAACCCCTGTTGGGATTAAATCCAGGCTGCCCATTATTTCACCCATAGCTGGGTGATTTATAACACCACGTAAATTACTTAAGTTGCATTGATGAAAAACGGTTTCTTTAATTAATAGTAATAATATCAATAATAACAATAGCTACAATAATAATACTGGTAATGATAATAATGATAATAATGGATCCTGTATTATGATATCGTGGTCCAGTTCTTTGGTAAACAACTCAGTGCAGCGGAGTATTTCCTCAAGTCATTGTAAAAAAAAAACTGAGTGTTACTGGAAGGCTGATAACAAAGGAGAAAATAAGGGCAAGACACGAAAGGATATAAAGAAAGAGAAGATAAAAATGAAACAAGAGCAAAATAAACGTAAAAAGTACACACGAAAGAGAAGATTCTTTTAAAAGGAAGGAAGAAGAATAAGATTAATGAAAAAATAATTACAGATGGAAAAGGAAAGAAGTAAACGGAAAAAATTAGAATATGAGATATAACAAGAAAAGAAAGAATAAATTCATAAATTAATTATCAAAAAGAAAAACAAGATGGAAAGGAGGACAAAATAATGCAGGAAAGAAAAAAATTGAGAAGAAAATGAAGAAAGAGATGAAGATAGATTAAAGGAAAGAATACAATGGATGAAAAATGAGAAAATGATAAAAAGAAAACAAAATTAAATATAATAAGAAAATAAGATAAAAAAGAAACAAAAAGTAAAGATGAAAAAGAAACAAAGAATAAAGAAGGGAAAAGAAGATAGAGGAAGGAATTAAAGAAGAAAAATGGACGATGAAATGTAGAGAAAAGAAAAAAGAGAATAAAATAAAATATAATGTGAGAGAAGAAAAGAAGGAGTTAACAATGATATCAAAGTAAGCGCAGGCAAATGAAAATAAATACTACTAAAATAATTATAATTTGAAGCAGAAGAAAAAGAATAAAAAGATGATGATGATGATGATGATGAAGGAGAAGAGAAATCGAAACTAGAGTGAAAAAAAATGAGGAGTGAAGAAATTAGGGAAAGGGAGCTGTGAAAGAAATATTTATGAAAAAGAAATGATAATAAAAAAAACGCAAAAATGTATAAATGAAGAAAGATGCAAAATATGCAAAAAACTTCGAAAACATCAAAAAGAGATTTGATTACGATAAAAAGATAATGGCACAAATAAAAAAAAGTCATAAGACAAGGAAAGCAGAAAGAAGAAAATAGACAATTAAGTAAAAAAACCTAAGAAAAAAATAAGAAAAAAAAATAAAATAAAAATAAACTGAGAAAAGGGAGAAACAGGAGCACGAAAAGAAAGTAAAAAAGAACAATTGAGAGAAAAGTAAGAAATATATCAATAATAAAAAAGAGAGATACAACTGAATAAGCAAATACAAGAATATAGATGAGAAAACAATGAAAGAAATTGCAAATATTTTAGGAACGAGAAAGGTAATGATTGAGAAATGCAGGAAAAGAAAACGAAAGCAAGAAGAAGAAATGAATGCAGGAGAAAATATGAAGAAAAAGATAAAGATAAAGAAGAAAAAATATATATATTTGTGTTGAAGGAAAGAATAAGGTGAAGAAGAAGACATGAAATAAAGAAGCCAAAGAAGAAGAAGAAAATTAAAAAAGTAAAATAATAGTAGAAGAGGAAAACGTAGAAAGAGATTGAATATTGGAAATAGGGTGATGCGACAACTAAACCATCGGTGCGAGTAGAAGGAGTAGTCGGCTGAAAATATGATTTGACCCCAAAAAATTGCTACAAAAGGTTTCGCAACGGAATGTTGTAGTAGTATCAGGTGTGCTTGATAACATAACAAAAGTCTACCATAATTTGACCACTGATAATGGGGTTTTTTCAAGATAGCGTACAAGATGGCCGCCAAATCCTTAAAATGCTCTAACTTCTTCAATATTCATTATAGACAAGTAATTGTGGTGCCTAACCCCATGTTTTGGTGATCTCAGAATCCAATTACCATATTCAAATTATAGTGAAGTGATAACATAATTGTGAAATACAAGATGGCGGACCAATATGGCTGCCAAACTATAAAAATGTCCATAACTCCTTCATTATTTATCCTCGACGAGTAATTTTGGTGTCTAACCTCATGGTTTGGGGATCTAAACATCTAGGTAGCACATTTGAATTATATTGAAGTGATTTCAAGAACAAAGTGATTACAAATCCCATAATATTTATTACTGAAAAATACCTTTGCTCCACACCAAATTTAAGAATAGTTATTGTCACACTCTTCTTCATGTAAGGGTTGATTATGTGGATTCTCACAATTTTCTAATTGACATGGTCCACAAGCAGGTGTGCATGGTAGTCCGTATCCTCTGCAACCACACCGTGGTGTTCGGCAGGCAGCTGTGCAGTTACAGTGAACCATCTGCAGGAGGCTATCTGGGGCAGCAGTTTTCTTGGTCATAAGTGCCACAAACCGATTGTCCTCCAGTTTCCATCCCCAATTATTTAGTCGAGGACTCCGTAGGAGGGAGACGTTCTGGGGTAACAAATGACTTGGCAGAAACAACTTTCTTAACCAAAAGGTAGTAACGCAAGGAGGCAAGTGAATCGGTAGTTTGGCCACCAAGCATAACTGTCGCTTTGTTCCAGTAACCATCGCTTTGTTCCCAAGGTCATCTATGACATTTTTTGCTTGATTTGGGAGCAGAAACGCATTCGAACAGGTCTGGATGGTCGATTCACTATTTGCAAGTTTCTGGAATACTGACCTTTCGCCAACACAAAAAATGCGCGAAGCTATGTCACATCCTGTGAAAGCGTGAACAAAAAGGAGCTGAGAACACAATGCAGTACCCAGAACTTGTTTTATCTCACTGATGTCATATACTTTTGGAACTGTGCACTTGTCAGAACGAAAATAGAGGCCCTATTGTTCATGTCAGCATAGTAGAGAAGAAGAATGAGTAAGTCTGTAACCTCCCCTATCAATGTCGCGGGCTGATGTTTTGATGATGTGCTTGCAGCCTTGACAATATCCACGTCTGCATTCCCTGATGCATTGATAACAGTGCATCCCTTCTTCTGCAGTTCCTCAGTCACAAAATCAATAAATCCTTGTCTGTTGCAATGTCTGGAAAGGAAATCCCAGAAATGTCTTCCCACAAACTCAGTTTTTGCATTGAAGTTGACGATCGGGTGGATGCTGTCAGTAACAATGTTTTTCAGAGTTGGGTCTAGAGAGAATGGCGTGCAAGTGGAAAGTTTTTCTTTGACCTTTTCCAGGTCAGAGTGATCGCGTTTCATCCTTGCTTCTGTTGATTATCGGTGTTGCTCGCTGGTCGCGTATGTGAGGTCATTGAATTCCTGCATGGCGTTGTTGTATTCAGATGTGATTGGTGTGGAAACGGCCACAACGCGCGCATTTCTTCGGTCATTCCACTTCCATGAGTTAAGCCTCCACTACTCTTCAATGACCGCATCAATGTCTGCTCGATGACAAGGTCAGAGCTAAGGCCTGCCCAGAAGTTGTTGCTGCGGCGGATCACATGGAAACCCCTAGAAAATTTGTCAAATTCATTAGGATGTCTGGTCTTGAATTGGCACACTTCTTGGATATAGAAATATGCAGATTTCAGATAGTTGAGGAGCCCAGCAGTGGCAAATATTGGCAGGCAGTCCGATACTGTGCACAAGTGCATTTTCCAAGATCCTGTGCGATCCGCTTTGATTACCGCTCGAGCAGTCTGCAGCATTCTCTAATAGTTTATCCACAGCTCACTGGTTTTTGACCTTGTGCTAAGTTCTGCCTTCTTTGTGTCACTCTTTTTTATGATGAGGTTTAACATATCTGATGCAACAGCACTTTCCAAAGCTGTTTCTTTTGCCACCAAGGATGAGTATGTTTCACCCGCCTGGTCTACCAATGACTCAACTGTGGGTCTTCCACCAGCATATCTGAAATAATTATGTGATTGAGAGATCTGTCCACCAGCAGATGTCCACGGAAAGCTGTTTGCACTATTTTTCTAGTCATCATATGCTGGACAGCATTTCCACCATAGACAGCCTCCATTATGTCCCTGAGTCCTGTGCCTTCCATCATTGTACCTATTGCACCAAGTAGGTTCATGAACGTGTGAAAACATCCAAGCATCAACACTATGTTCTCTAAGTGGCTACTCTGTGGGGCATACATAATGATCTCTGCAGCTTTCCAATATAGGGGCTGATCAAACGTAATAATGGGCGGAACATGGTGCTTGATAGCAAGATTGCAAATAGAATCCAGCGTGGACAGAAAACATGTCTTGTCCCCAGAATACAAGTCAATAATAGGCAAGAACACAATTGATGATTGTCCTGTGTGTTCTAATCCTTGATGAATGATATGCAACATTCCCTGCCACCCAGGGGTTTCCTGTTTGAAGTTTAATGAGAGCTCCCACAGTACATTAATTTTCCTATCACATTTGTCCAATGCTGGGAGTTGTTCGAACACTATGGTTTGGCGCACACGTTTAGCAAAGCGATGTTCATTTAATAGAATTTTACTTTTCTATGAAAAATCGAGGTTATTAATGTTCTCCTTGGAATGACACGATCCTTCTTCCGCCCTGGGGTGAGTGCTGCTATGATCCACATTCCTTGGAAGGTCCCCCTGCCATCGATAGTAAGGATGTTGTGGTCAACATTTTCCCCGGCGAAAAGAAGTAACATGTCCAGCAAATCAATGTCATCCGCTAACATATCTGGATCAACTGGATCTGCTGCGTTCTTTTCAAAACGCAAGAATTCTTTATAGGGACAACTATATCCTATTTCATGAAGGGTATCCACGAGGAATTGTGACCGATACAAATGATGTGCCTGCACTGCAAGGCCAACTTGTAAGGGAGCTATAACGGCACGTG
The DNA here is from genome assembly GCA_016584305.1 of Chionoecetes opilio. Lineage (NCBI taxonomy): Eukaryota > Metazoa > Arthropoda > Malacostraca > Decapoda > Majidae > Chionoecetes > Chionoecetes opilio. The sequence goes on from JACEEZ010019715.1 coordinate 963,294, forward strand.
GTCGAACTGCCTGGACAATTGCGTGTCCTATTTTTGCAACCTTTCGGTTTGTCTTCTTATCCACGAAAAGACCATTCAACAATGTCCGCAGAGTGCCAGGAACACACGAAAGGGCATAATAAAAGGTTGAGGGACTTTGCACTTGGAGACTGATTTGCATGAGATGGAACATTGGTCTTGATATCACTTTTAATGAGTCGCGCTTCTATTTCAATGAGCGCCTGTTTCTGTGATTCTACGTCATTTGTTTGGGTGTTGAAATAAGATGTTAATATCTGTGATGTCTTTTCCCTCATTGTCACTATGTCATGGAGGCCTTCCCCTTCAGCAAAATGAACATTGTCCCCATACTGTTCTTGCAACTTTCTTTTAAGGTATTGTTTTCCAAATGGTACTGAATCTGCATCGGACAGAAATTCCGTAATTTTATCTCGTAAATGTGAAAGTGTCAACTGTTCTTCATCACTATTCTCAAGGTAAGAGCAAACATTCATGAATGCCTGCTCTTGATCTTCATTTTTGGGCCGGCCAGACTTTCTGCGCTTTGCCTCTGGGACAATTTGGAACTGTAGTGGTTTGCGAAGCCCAGATCGAAAATGACCACTGCACGAGTGATAGTAAACACAGTATGCAGCATGTACGTAGATCACACCCAAAATATTAAATCCTGCCTTTCACAGTGAAGGCCCATTCATCTGAACGACTATCACAACACTCAAGAATGGTCTTCACGAACGTATCAGTCTTTACATAACTAATGCATGCACTTCCTGGTGTTACCGTAGTCCTATAGAAAAGGCAATCCGTTTGGCTGTTGAAAGGACCAGATAATACTCTGGCACTTATCTTTGTGGTTCATCTTTCTTTCTTTTTATGCTTTCAATGTCTTTTGGATTGTTGTACCGCTATCGACATTTTGAATGTACTTTTTCAACAGGTGAAACGACTACATCATCCCCTCTTTGCACACTCGCACTGTTGATTCTATCAGCTTCCTTCTGACGAACTTCAACCACATCTGAATCATCTCCTAAGTCTTCACGGCAGATGGAGCAAGTCTCTTGGTTTACGATGTTAGCACTCATGGTCAGGCCTGAAAAAGATGGAAAACAAAAGGTCAATAATAAATTCAGTAAAGTTACTACAAAAAAATAGGAGTCAGTAAATAATGCCTCCATGAGTCCCATTCAGTACTTAAAATACAACAAATAAACCTTACACAGCATACAGTTACACACATACATATAAAACATTTTTGGCTCACCTAAGAATTTGATACAAAAATAAGCACCTTACCACAATTCCTTTCGTTTGCCACTCTACACACATAGACAAGACGTAAACAGCCACTGGGATTTGAACAAGCTAAATGACTAAAGGATGTTTAGATTCCCAAAACATGAGGTTAGACACCAAAATTACTCGTCTAGGATAAATAATGAAGGAGTTACGGGCGTTTTCATAGTTTGGCGGCCATATTGGTCCGCCATCTTGTATTTCACAATTATGTTATCACTTCAATATAATTTGAATATGCTAATTGGAATACTAGATCACCAAAACATGGGGTTAGGCACCAAAATTACTTGTCTAGGATGAATATTGAATAAGTTAGAGTATTTTAAGGATTTGGCGGCCATCTTCGAAAAAACACATTTTCAGTGGTGAAATTGTGGCATACTTTTGTTATTAAGCACACCTGATACTACAAAGTTCCGTTGAGAAACAATTAGTAGCAATTTTTGGGGGGTAAGGTGGCTTTTTTTCATAAATGCAGCCGACTAGAGAAGAAAACGTAAAAGTAGGACAAGATGACAAAGGAGACTATTTTTACCAGAGTGAGCGATTTCGGTGAAGTGGAAGATATACCTATAGGTACTGTGCTGGATGAAATACAAGTGGACATGCAAGAAATATGTAAATTATTGGAAAATCAAGATATCAGGAAAGCACCGGGTCCTGATGGAGTGTCAGGTTGGATAATTCACTAGTACAGTAAGGTATTGGCAGGTAATATACATGTTACCATTGTGACCTTACTAGCAGAATGAAAAAGTCTACCTCAAGATTGGAAGAGAGCAAATGTGGTCCCTATTCATAAGGGAGAGAACAAGGTAGAGCTATTGAATTATAGGCCTTTATCACTAACCCGTGTTGTTGCAAAAATGTGTGATAGTATTGTGAAAACAGATGATTGAAATATCTTGAAGATACAGATACTATTACAGATCGGCAATTTGGTTTTAGGAAAGGCAGATCTTGCACTACATACCTACTAAGTTTCTACTCAAAAGTGATTGATGAAACACAAGAGAGAGACGGATGGGTCGACTGTGTCTTCCTGGACTTGAAAAAAGCGTTTAACAAAGTACCGCACAAGAGACTGTTATGGAAAATTGATAACATAGGTGGTGTGAAAGGTTCTCTGCTAAAATGGATGAAAGATTACTTGAAGGACAGGGAGAAGAGAACAGTCATAAAATATCAACAATCAAAGTGGTGCAGAGTAGTTAGTGGGATTCCTCCAGGGTCGGTGCTGGTACCAGTGATATTCATGGTATATATAAATAATATGGTGGAAGGAATAGATAGCTATGTAAGTATATTCGCAGATGATGCCAAGTTGGTGAGAAAAGTGAAAAATGAGGAAGATTGTAATCAGCTACAAACATACATTGATAAGATATCAGATTGTAGTCAGATGTAGGAAACGGAGTTTGATGCAGGGAAATGTAAAGTGGTGGAATTCGGTAGGAGTACAAGGAGAAAAAAGGGAATTAACGAATGGGAAACAAGTAATTAGAAAAACAAAAGAAGAAATAGACCTGAGAGTAACGGTCAAAAGCAGCCTTAAACCAGAGAGGAAATAGTTAAGATCAAGGGAGAGACATAATAACTACTTAAGTAATTTTTAAAAATGGCTTTTGATTATTTAGATGAGGAGATGATGAAAAAGATGATTATATCAATGACTCCAACATTATTGGAATATGCAGCAGTAGTTTGGTCACCGCATAAAAATAAATATATAAGAAAGTTTGAAAGAATAGAGAGGGTGGCAACGAAGATGGTCCCAAGTTTGAAAGATTTATCGAGGACGAGGAAAGACTGTCAAAATTGAATCTTCCAACACTAGAGAAAAGAAAGGAAAATGGTGATCTGATTTAATTTGTTCAGGGTTTCCAAGGAACTGAACAAATTTGATAGATATTGTATGATTTTGTGGGACGATAGAGATACAAGAGGTACGAGTGGTCATTGGAAGAGGACCATACGCAAGAGAGGTATCAAGAAGTATAGCTTCTCATACATATCAATTGGACTGTGGAATGACCTGGATAAGGAGGTGGTATATGTCAAAAAATATTCAAAGCAAAGCTGGATAATACGTAGTAGTTTTGGAGACGTGACAGTACGAACTTAGCTCTTTTCCTGTAAATCACAACTAGATGAATACAACTAGATGAATACACATAAACACACACACACAGACACAGACACACACACACACACACACACACACACACACACACACACACACACACACACACACACACACACACACACACACACACACACACACACACACACACACACACACACACACACACACACACACACACACACACACACACACACACACACACACACACACACACACACACACACACACACACACACACACACACACACACACACACACAGCCCTCAATTAATAAACCTTGATTTTGTAAATATCTTAGTTATTATTGTTGTTATTATGTTAGTATTATTACTAGGTAACAATAACTGATCAATGTAAAAATAACTGTTATTAAGGGTTGCCTGTAATACATATTGTATCTATATATATATATAAATCCGTCTGTCAGGGAGCTAACGCTCGACAGACTGTGCCTCAACACTACATAATATCAATCTCAGTGTATATTGTAATATTTGATGGCAATAAATTTACTTTTGGGTTTGGGTTTGCAAGGACTATTGGTTTGATAACTGGTCTGTATTCTGGGACTGAGAGTGCTGTGAAGTGTGGGGCAGGTGTATCCAGCTTCTTTCCTGTGAATACAGAAGTGAGGCAAGGGTGCGTCATTGCCCCATCACTTTTCAACGCTTGTATGGACTGGGTATTGGACAAGGTTGTAGATCAAAGTGATTGTGGAGCATCCGTCGGCAACACCAAGATCACTGATCTTGTTTTTGCCGATGATGCATTAATCTTTGCTGAGTCGCTGGAGGTCCTGGTGATGGCTCTCGAGGCGCTGCACGAGGAGGCAAAGCCTTTGGGACTTGAGGTCTCCTGGCTCAAGACCAAGGTCCAGGTGTTTGGAGACTTACTAGATGAAGCAGTACAGTCTGTTCATGCGTGTGGCGAGGACATTGAGATCTTGGAAAGTTTTACATACCTTGGTAGCGCAGTCCATAATGACGGCGGGTCACGTCAAGAAGCCTTACGGCGGATTAGCATAGCCCACGGTGTTATGGACTCGCTCAGCGGGAGTATTTGGCGTTGTCGGTACCTGTGCAGGAGGACAAAGATCCGGATCTTCAAGTCGCTTGTGATCCCTGTCTTACTCTATGGTTGTGAGACATGGACACTAAATAGTGACTTGAAGAGACGAATCAATGCCTTTGGTAATAAGTGTCTTCGCAGAATCATGGGGTATCACTGGGATGATTACGTGTCAAATCAGCGATTGCACCGTGAGACTGAATCGAGGCCTATTACCTGCATAGTCCGTCAGCGCCAACTTCGGCTATATGGGCATGTGGCACGCTACCCTGTAACCGATCCTTCCCATCGGGTTGTATCTGTAAGAGACAATCCGGCGTGGAGGAGGCCAAGGGGGCGCCCACAAGGCTCGTGGCTGGGGCAAGTTGATGTTTCTTGTCGAGAGCTGCTTGGTATGGGAAAGGAGCCTGCATGGGGACTGGCGCGTGGTGACCCCCGGGAGTGGCGTCGTAGGGTGGGCGAGGCGACGCGCCCCCCGGCGTATGCCCCCAATGATTGATTGATTGATTGATTGAATAAATTTACTTACTTACTTACACACACACACACACACACAAGGGTACTCCGTGGTGCAAGGGAAGCACGCTCGGTTCACAACCGAGAAATCCCGGGTTCGATCCCCGGGCGGAGCGGAAACAGATGGGCTGTTTCCTTAAAACCCGAGCCCCTGTCCACCCAGCAGTGAATGGGTACCGGGTGTTAGCCGGGGTTTGTGACCTGCTCTCCGGGGTGCTGGCTTCGGCCAACACAAAGCACTAAGGATGAATGATAAAAATGTTGATATGGAGACGGGGCCACACGAGCATTGCTCTGGCCCTGTAAAATACAACTAGTAAAATAAAACTAGATGAATACACACACACACACACACAGTCACACAAACACACACACTCTAAATCCACCCTTACATGAAGGAAGGATTATTATCCTTAACTCATACCGGTATTTCGAGGTCACAACTCCTCTGCTCACCTCCCGTACCTATTCTCTGTTAAATGAACAGGGCTAAAGCGTGAAAATAGACAAGCTAAAATTGTCTCCACCTAACCGGGGAATCGAACCCGAATTATCTTGCACCTTTGGGTTGTGATCCAGGTTTGGTACTGACCAAAGACTACTGTTATACTGGAGTTGCTACTCAGTTTGGGCTATTTCCAGTAGAGGCCAATGCCGCGATTCCTATAATTTTCGAGCATCACTCGATAATAATAATTCATTTCCCTTCCTAAGGTTTATCAGTATAAATGATATACTGATATCGTCGTAAATGTTTGTTCTATAATATTATCAAATAAAAAAAACTGCAAAACACACTAAAGAAATGCCATTATGAGACTCTGAAGAAATATGCATGAACTTAATATTCACGTAAACTCTTCGCCATTTAATATTTTGCAAGACAACTTTTAACATGGAGCATATCAATAGAAGCTGAATGGTATTAGCTTTCCATTGATATATTTCGTTTTCTGATAAATGAAATAGTACCATGCATAAATTAGCGTTAACTAAATAAATAACATTATGAATCGGGTAATTTTCAGAGTCTCATAATTGCATTTCTTTAGTGTGTTTTACTGTTTTTTATTTGATAAAATTATAGAGCAAATATTTACACAGATAACAGTATATCATTTATACTGATAAAACATAGTCTACTGTAGTCGTGGAACACTTTTTTACCTTGCCGATCCGATTGATGATATTATTTATTTAGTTTACGGTAAATTATGCAGGGTGCTAATTCATTTATAAAAAAACGAAATATATCAATATGTGATGATGAAATTTCCGCTTTTATTGATATGCTCCATGTTAAAAGTTGTCTAGCAAAATATTAAATGACGAAGAGTTTAAATGAATATTAAGTTTATGCATATCATGCAAGTATCATGCGTTAAGATTAGAGCAGGGTGAGGTCTTAAATACGGATGAGGATATGTCTAAAAATATAAATGAATATTTCTTCAGTGTTTTTACTCAGAAGGATACACAGACGATACCTAATAGTGAACAGATGTTTAAAGGAAGCGATGAGGAGAAACTCAAATACATTGTGATAACTAGGGAAATGGTAGAAGAGGGTATAGATAAAATGGAGAATTTTACGTCGCCAGGACTAGATGAAGTTTATCCCAGAGTATTAAAAGAATGCAGAGAGGTTGTTAGTGAGTCGTTAGTGCACATTTTTAGCAAATCGGTTAATATAAGCGATGTGCCGTTATTGTGGTGGAAAGGAACTGTAGTCCCCATATTTAAGAAGGGAGACAGAGGACTAAAGTCATATTATCGACCCGTTAGTTTAACGTCAGTGGTTGGTAAATTGTTGGAATTTATTATTGCAAAAATCATAAGTGAGCATTTAGAAAAACATAGTTGGGTCAATGATTCACAAAATGGATTTACCAAAAGTAGGTCATGTCTCACCAATTTATTGAGTATGTATAGGAAAGTTTATGAGACGGCAGATAGCGACAAGGATTATGATATAATATACCTGGACTTTAGTAAGGCATTCGACACGGTACCACACGAGCGAATCTTAAATAAGGTTAAGGCTCATGGAATAGATGGGAAGGTTCTTAGTTGGATCAAAGCTTGGCTAAGTGATAGATAACAAAGGGTTACAATTAAAGGTTCTAAATCTGAATGGGGACAGGTGACAGGTGGAGTTCCACAAGGGTCTGTTTTTTAGGTCCATTACTATTTTTTATTTACATCAACGACTTGGATAGTGGGATTAGGAGTGATATCAACAAGTTTGCTGATGATACTAAGGTAGATAGGATTATTGGATCACAGTCTGATGTAAACATATTGCAGGAAGACTTAGATAAACTTAATGAGTGGGTAGTCAGATGGCAGATGGAATTTAATATTGATAAGTGCAGCGTTATGAATGTTGGTAGAAAAAACTCTGGTAATAGATACACCATACGCAATGTATCGCTGAAAAGATCAGAAGGTGAGAAAGATCTAGGAGTGAGGGTGAGCTCAGACCTCCGACCTAGTAAACAATGTATTGAGGCCAGAAATAGAGCTAATAGAGTGTTAGGATTCATTACCAGAAGTGTTAAAAGTAGAAGTGCGGAAGTTATTCTAAAGCTTTATTTGGCTCTAGTAAGACCTCACCTAGACTATGCGGTTCAGTTTTGGTCTCCATATTACAGGATGGATATAGCCTTGTTAGAATCAGTGCATAGAGGGATGACCAAAATTATTCAAGGGTTGCGTAACTTTAGTTATGAGAAGAGATTGAAGCTGTTATATTTACACTTACTCGAGAGACGCAGAGTAAGGGGCGATCTGATAGAAGTTTTTAAGTGGATAAAGGGATTTAATAAAGGATAGGTAGGAAAAGTTCTTACGGCTATTGACCAGGGTAGAACAAGAAGTAACGGATTCAAGCTGGAAAAGCGTAGATTTAAAAAAGAAATAGGGAAAAACTGGTTCACAAATAGGGTGGTAAATGATTGGAATGGACTCAGTAGACAGGTAGTTAGTGCGGAGTCCTTAGTGAGCTTTAAAGGGAGGCTAGATAATTTCATGGATGGGGATGAAAGCTGGATGAAGGTAGTGTTAAGTAACAGGAATTACCTCGTGTAGGTCTCCTGTAGGTATAATGCCCATGTATTGCCACACTTTCAATATTGTACTCCAGTCTGGTGCAACACATATCCCACTCATTTACTTCCCCTGTTCCGGCTACAAAAGAAAATAATTAGGATCATTACAAATTCGGGCTACTTTGATCATACTCACCCTTTATTTAAGAATATGAACATCTTGAAATTATTTGACATAAACAAATACAGATTGGAATATATATGCACAAATTAGTTACTGGTGGTCATTATATTAACTTGCTCCCTCAACATAACTACCCCACCCGCAACTGTGAACACCTCCGTGTACCACAACATAACCTGACAGTTTTTCAACACTCACTAGCCTACTCTGGTCCCAAGATATGGAATAATATACCCGAATCTGTTAAGACCCTACCAACATTATGTTCACTTAAAAGGCAATACAAAAAGTATTTATTGTCCCAATACTGACAAGATATTTGTTGTAATATTTGTTCTAATATATTTCCAATGATGATCATGTAGATTTATTATAGTGCCAACAATACATTTTATTAGCATTCTACAAATGAAATTTTGAGCAATTGTCTATGTATTTCTCCTGAATTTTTTTTTTTTTTTTTTTTTTTTGTTTAACTTGTTTTTCTTTTTGTTTTCTTTTTTTTCTTCTTCTTTTATGTAATTGCTACTGACGTCCTAGATAAACTTGTTTGTAAACTACAGAGATGCTGCCCGAATAGCCGTATGGCTTCGTATGGGCTGCTTACACAAATTATGTTATATAACTTTATTAACGTATGTATTATGGTAAGCATATTAAAGTGTTTCAAGTGTTTCAAGTTTTTCTCACGGCCTCTTGTAGCTTCCTTATTTCTTATGTTCTTATGTTCTTATGCTCATATTTCTTCAGTCTCATAATGGCATTTATTTAGCGTGTTTTACTGTATTTTAATTGAAAGTAATATAGAACAAACATATACGAAGATAACAGTATATCATTTATACTGATAAACCAAAGGAAGGGAAATGAGAGGGATGTTCGAAACACTTGTTTACCTTACCGATCAGCCTCCACTAGTCATAGGTGGGTTGGCACGGAGCGCC
>JACEEZ010019715.1:980000-1032500 GCA_016584305.1 Chionoecetes opilio
ATAATAAGGAAGAGATGCAGCATCTCCGCCGTCCTCTCCTGCAGCCCCGGTCTGTCCAGAGGGTCTTCACAAGAGTTGTAACATTGAAAGGTGTGCCTCCATCATCAATTTGTGCCCATCAGCACTGATCCAAAATCCAATGGAACCCTCAAACCTCGCACTTAGTGTCCTTCATGCCGTGAACAGGAGCCAATGTTGACTCACATTTGGTCGCTCTAGCCGCCCTCACCCATCCTCAAAAAAAAAAAAAAATTTGGGACAGATGTCCGGCTGCCATAGTCGAATTACTCTCATGTTGCCAGTGCGGTTACTCTTACGACTGGTTGACTCGCTTCCCTTGGTCTCAGAGGTTGATGTGTGTGTGTGTGTGTGTGTGTGTGTGTGTGTGTGTGTGTGTGTGTGTGTGTGTGTGTGTGTGTGTGTGTGTGTGTGTGTGTGTGTTAATATAATACAAAATAATATAATACATTTATTGCTCAAACTTTTACAGAAAAAGTATGGAGCACAGCTCCTCGGCAATGTAGTACCTACATATCAGTTATCTCTATATAGCTACCTAATAAGTCTTAAGACACCTTTGATAAATTGTGCCAAATTATTCAATAATTCTTTATATCTACTTTGCATTAACATGGTAAATCTGAATTGATTTGGGTTAGTTATATAATGATCAGGTATATATTTGTTTCTTAACAGAATAATAGCCTGGTTTTGAACCTGGAGCAGCACATGGTACTCATCCCCTATCTGTCCACCATTGCATTCATTACAGTAACGCTCTTCCCTGATAATTTGCCGATATCTACCAGTAATAATTGCTGATTAATTATTTTATGTGCGAAACCTACTCATGTAATTACGACTTGTTTTACATAATTTGAAGAGACATTCTTCAGTACCATCAATTTCTGTATACATTATATAACTACTACAAATATTTTTTGTTGTTAAATTGCTATAACAAGCTGTTATCAAAAGATCGTTTAGCTTCTGTTCAACAGCTTGTTTAAACCATCTTCTATTAACAAAAGTTTGAGACAACCACACCCTTGACATACCACACTCATTACATATGTTCATTATACAATCCAACTATGGTGATGAGTAAACACCAGACAAATGTAAATATAACAAACAATTATAAATAACATAACTCAATTATGTATTTTTTACCATAATTAATCTTGACCAAAAATTAATCATCCTACATTTAATACTATGTAATTTCCAGTAGAAACACTGCTAGCTCACCATATACAATGTCCGTGTTTGTATACCTATGTATACCTACCATACAAAACATGCTTCAAAAACTTTATCTTTAATACTAACTCCAATTCCCTTAAAATATCATAACCCCATATTTCACATGCATATGTCATTACAGGTACAACCGTAGTGTTATAAATTTGAATTGGTACGAGTACATCAACTGGCAATTCATATTTACGGGAAGTAGCAATTACTGCTTAAATTTATAATTACTGGTTTGAACTTTACCTCTGCTAAACACGACTATCTTTGTTTAATTACAGTTTATCTTTAACTTCCAGTCAGAAAAATAACTATACAGGGTGTTTAGAGCCTGGTCAAAGACTACTGTATGCCAGATTTGCTTCTCAGTTTGGGCTATTTCCAGTAGAGGCCAATGTCGAGATTCCTGACATTTTCGAACATTACTCCCATTTCCCTTCCTATGGTTTATCAGTATAAATGATATACTGTTATCTTCGTAAATGTTTGTTCTATAATAATATCAAATAAAATAATGTAAAACACACTAAAGAAATACCATTATGCGACTCTGAAGAAATATGCTTGAACTGATTATGCACTTAAACTCTTCGCCATTTAATATTTTGCAAGACAAATTATAACATGGAGCATATCAATCAATAGAAGCAGATTTTTATTAGCTTTCCATTGATATATTTCGTTTTTTAATAAATGAATTAGCACCATATATAAATTAGCTTTAACTAAATCAATAACATCATCAATCGGGAAATTACCCGATTGATAATGTTATTTATTTAGTTAACGCTAATTTATGCATGGTGCTAATTCTTTTATCAGAAAACGAAATATATGAATGTAAAGCTAATACAATTCCGCTTCTATTGATATGCTCCATGTTATAAGTTGTCTTGCAAAATATTAAATGGCGAAGAATTTAAGTGAATATTAAGTTCATGCATATTTCTTCAGAGTCTCAAAATGGCATTTCTTTAGTGTGTTTTACTGTTTTTTATTTGATCATATTATATAACAAAAATTAAAAAAGATAATAGTATATTATGTATACTGATGAAGCATAGTCTGCTGTATTCATGGAACACTTTTTTACCTTGCCAATCCGATTGATGATGCTTTTTATTTAATTAACGCTAATTTATGCATGGTGATAATTCATGTATATGAAAAACAAATATATCAATGGAAAGCTAATGAAATTTCCGCTTCTATTGATATGATCCATGTTATAGGCTGTCTCACAAAATATTAAATGGCGAAGAGTTTAAGTGAATATTAAGTTCATGCATATTTCTTCAGAGTTTCATAATGGCATTTCTTTAGTGTGTTTTACTGTTTTTTATTTGATAATATTATAGAACAAACATTTACGAAGATAACCGTATATCATTTATACTGATAAACAATAGTCTACTGTATTCATGGAACACTTTTTTACCTTGCCGATCAGCCTCCACTGCTCATGGGCGGGTTGGCGCGGAGCCCCAGAAAGAAGTCCAGTGTACAGTAGTTTTTGGTCTGGTTCATGTTTTGCTCGCTATCACTCAGTATAACCGTATCGTCTGCGTACATCAACACCAATAGCTTTAAATATACACTTATAAATTCATCATTGAAATTTAGATAATTACAGTTATGTTCAGTAAGTGTTTCTTGTAAATCATTAACATAGAAACTGAAGAGCATGGTGATTAATTTTCTCCCTGTCTCACACCCATAGCACATGTAAACGCATCAGACGTGTCACGTATGTTGTTCTACCATTACACAAGATTTAACATTGTAGTACATACTACGGATGAAATTTAATATTTTACCATTAACATTATCTCTCACAAGTTTGTACCATAAACATACCTCCTTCCATAGCATATCAAACGGTTTTTTATAATCAACATATAAACAAAAAAACAAAATCATTCCATTTAAACAAATCAACAACACATTTGAGTATAAACATGATCCAGAGTGGAATATTCCTGTCTAGAGCCTGCCTGTGTTACATTGATTATGTGATTATCCTCAGAGTACTGTTTAAGATAGTCGTTTAAGATGCAAGTAAACAATTTCCCCATACAACTTAAAAGAGTAATTCCTCTGTAGTTATTATTATCATTTATATCTCCCTTGTTTTTATAAAGAGGCACAATAATACCAGTTAGCCACTCTGTTAGAAAAACACCTGTATCAAGGATCTTATTAAAAAGTTTAACATATAAAGGACAAAGTAGATATTGAGTGCAGTTGATATATTATTCGTTAATAATATTGTCAATCAATACCAGGGGACTTGTTAAGTTTCAGTCTACTAATACATCTCTTTACCTCGACAAGAATAATTGGGCTATTAATAATGGGCGAGTTATCATCAATACTTATTTTGTAGTTTAAGTTTTCGTTACTGTCGTCGTCGTTCTCTGTGAAATGCAATTTAAAGTGGTCATAAAATTTGTCGAGTGAGATTTGATAACCATTCTTAACCTGATCACCTTTAAAGATTTTCCAGTATGACCTCGGGTCTTTAGTAGTTTTGTTTTCTCTTAATTGTTGTAATTTACTTGAATTTTCTTTATTTTTCACTCCTTTTATTTCTTGCTTATACCTCCTACTTTTCTCAATCATAGCCGTATACAAATGATTGTGGGCCCCTCGGACCCATGTATCAATGTTTGCAGTAGTAGTATATATTAGACAACAATGTGAGTGCAAACTCCAATCGTGTTGTTGCTGTCGTTGGTCACTGGTCAAAGTGCCTCGGGGTAGACCACGTTCCGTGTGATTCCACGGGGCGCCAACACTTCGACGGCATAAGATAAGATTAGATACTTTGATCCTATCTAGACACTTTGCAAGTACCAACTACAAGGTTATTGGCTATACAAAGCGCCACCACGCCAGGACGAACCTGGTGGGCTCGAACTGCTGACCGAATGCAGGGACGCTACACGCGAGCCCGCAGTTTTACCAGCCGAGCCACTCTGACGGGTTCGACGGCATAAGCACAGCCAACCCTTGACAGGCTGATGTAGAGTTGGCCGTGCGTGATCACGGGTGTAGGCAAGTAGACTCCCACGTAGATCGTGGTCTAGTCATGGCACTTGTTGATCGTTATGGCAAATGCAATACGGATGGGAAATTGCAGATGGATTGCATGCGGAATCCAGTGTCGTGAAAATGTAACAATAGTAGCGAAAATGTTGGCCTAATGGCAAGCCGGTAGCAACGGCAGAATGAATTGTGGATAACCATCACACACACACACACACACACACACACACACACACACACACACACACACACACACACACACACACACACACACACACACACACACACACTCCATGGTGTAAGCGATAGCACGCTCGGTTCACAACCGAGAAGTCCCGGGTTCGATCCCCGGGCGGAGCGGAAACAGATGGGTTGTTTCCTTAAAACCCGAGCCCCTGTCCACCCAGCAGTGAATGGGTACCGGGTGTTAGCCGGGGTTTGTGACCTGCTCTCCGGGGTGCTGGCTTTGGCCAACACAAAGCACTAAGGATGAATGATAAAAATGTTGATATGGAGACGGGGGCCACACGAGCATTGCTCTGGCCCTGTAAAAATACAACTAGATGAATACACACGCAAACAAACGGTAAGTACATGAGTCTACTGAGTAAGTGACATGCGGCAAGACGTTACCGGAGACTCTCTTCCTGTCATCTAATACTCCTAAAAGTCTGTTTAGCCCAAAATCCCCCTTCAAAATTATTCAAGCATCATGGGACCAAACCGATAACCACCTACGATTTATTTGCGATTTTTTTAGCCTACTCTCATCAAAATTGAATTTACAGTTTCGGCTACCCAAAACAGACAGACACACAGACAGACACACGGCTACTCCTATAGTATATTAGACAAGTCCTTGTGGTCCCTTCGGACCCATGTATTGATGTTTGTAGTAGTAGTATATATTAGACAGCAATGTGAGTGCAAACTCCAATCGTGTTGTTGCTGTCGTTGGTCACTGGTCAAAGTGCCGCGGGGTAGACCACCTACCACCACCGTAGCCTGCCTCACCCCAGCCCCACGTCTGTCTCACCCCAGCCCCACGCCTGCCTCACCCCAGCCCCACGCCTATCTTACCCCAGCTCCACACCTGTCTCACCCCAGCCCCACGCCTGCCTCACCCCAGCCCCACGCCTGTCTCACCCCAGCACAACGCCTGCCTCTCCCCAGCCCCACGCCTGCCTCACCCCAGCCCCACGCCTCTCCTGCAAGCGCGCACACACACACACACACGCACACACACACACACGCACACACTCACGCACGCACGCACACACACATGCACACACACACACACACACACACACACACACACACACATGCATGCATGCACACACACACACACACACACACACACACACACACACAAACACAACACACACACACACACACACACACACACACACACACACACAAAAACACACACACACACACACACACACACACACACACACACACACACACACACACACACACACACACACACACACACTCACACACGCACACAAACGGTAAGTCAATGAGCCTACGGAATTAGTGACATGCGGCAAGACGTTACCGCAGAGTTTATTTTCCTGTAATCTAATCTCTGAAAAGTATTTTTAGCCCCAAAACCCTTCAAAATGATTCAATCGACATGGGACCAAGACGCTTACCACCTAAGAATTATTTGCGATTGTTTTAGTCTACTCTCATCAAAATTGAATTTACAGTTTCAGCTACCCAAAACAAACAGACAGACAGACAGACAGACAGACAGACAGACAGACAGACAGACAGACAGACAGACACACGGCTACTCCTATAGTATATTAGATGCAACTGTACTCTTATGCCTATTATGTTTGTTCTTAGCTTTATGATATTCTTTCCTGCTATTAAAACATCGTTTGCCATACCCTTGCATGTTTGCATTATTACTCTTTTTAACATATTTACTTTTACTATTCCATGGAAAAATCTTGAGGGCTATCTATCAATACATGCTTCAACATGCTGACTTATGTTATTATCAATAGACAAGTCGTCAGCTCTGTCAACCAACTCATTCACTTTGCTTACGTCAGCACTTCTCTCATACTAACTTTTTCTTTCAGGTTTTCATCTTCCAGGTCTCACACAGGCTTTGTCAGTCGCTTGCTTACTCGTTTTACATACTTGTCTTACCATACACTTGTCCCATCTTATATACATACCATTCCAACTTGGTATACAAACCACAATGTACATCTGAAAATAATGGGTCAAAATCTAATACCTTAATTTTTTTTTATGAACTGAACTACATTCCACGTACAAATAACGTAATCTATAGTTGTACTGTAAGTAGTAGTATATTTTCCAACTCCACAATCATCACTAATTTTCCCAATGAAAATTACTGCAATATCATTGTTACACGCTGCAACAAAATTTTAATGTATTACTTACTATACGTGCTTCTATCAGGAATGCTATCTTGATTACATCTGTTCTCTGAAAAACCTATAATTCTTAAAATAAAATAATCATCCTCCGTTGGTAAACTATATTAATTTGAAGTTCAGTTGTATTAATTTGAAGTTCAGTCTTTCCCGCACTGTCTTCACCCACTTGCGCAATATCAGACAAAGTATGTATGACCGTTAAAATCACCAATTACAATATGATGACAATCATTGTGAGAGAGAAAGAAATCATATAATTCGTCAAAATGTTCTGGTTTACCATATCGCGAGTAACTAGGTGGGATATAAACACATGAAATAACTAGGGGGGGGGGGGGGGGGGCACTCAGTAGAGCGCATACCTCCGCCCGAATATTTCATCAATTGGTTGCCATGGCAACAGTTGTGATTCGGTTATAACGTCATAACCCTTTAGAAACACAATAAATTCATCCAAAAATAACTTCGATTTTAAGCCACAAACATTAAGTGTCAATATACTTATACTGCATAACTTTTGTGTGGGCGTAGGTCTTCGTGTCGATGAGGTGTGTGTTTGAGTCGCCACCTGTGTACGTGTCATGCACTACGTGTACTGTGATGCGTGTGTGCTTCGGACTCAGTGTTGTTTGCGTGGATGTAGTGTCCTGTGTAGATGTAGTGTCTTATGTGGTCGTTGAACTTTGCGTATCTCCAATGTTATACGCAGATTGTGACAATGCTGCACTCCTGCGCTTTACTCTTTGAGTAGGTGATCCAACTTAAGTCGTTTCCAGTCAGGTTAAACAACTCCTTCCTTGTGCAGGTCGTCAGGGGTGGTAATCACCACGGGCTCTCCATGTCCACGAGCCATGCTATAATTTTCCCATCTCTGGTTGTTACATTTTTCACATAAGCTTGTTCCTTGGTCATTTACAGCAGGGCAGCCCTCAGTGGTGTCAAATTCTCGTTAATACAGATTTTCTTATGCTTCTTTTTCAGTTCTTTTTTATTACTTATCACTGCGTTCCGTTTCTTCCTGTGACAAAACCTCACAATCACAGGTCTGCTTGTTTCTCCTGCCTTTCCCAAACGATGAGCAATGGAAATGTCGTCTACCTCATTTTTCACTCCATCATCAGCAGCCACTTCGATCCCTTTAGCTTGCAAAACATGTTCGTCCTCGTCTGGATCTTCCTAGATGCCAAATATCCTCAGATTGTCTCTCCTCGTGTACTGCTCCAACCGGTCATTGTCATAACGAGTGTGCAAACTGCTACGTTGTGCCTCAACTGAACTATGCACCAGTTTATCGGTGATATCCTTCATTGCTGTGGACACTGTAGTAGACACAGCCACGGATATGATTGTTGCTATACCTGGCATGATGGCAGCAAAAACTTCCTTCACTGTTTTGTTTCCTTTGATAGGCTCTCTCCCTTCAGTAGAGAGATCCTCCAACTCAGCTTCTACTTTCTCCTGTACAAGCCGTTCCAAGCTTGTACTAAGGTCCTGCTGTGACATTTGTACTTGGATGAGTCAGAGCTTCGTGAGGCCGAATCGAATTCAGGAACTGTACCAGGCACGTCTTGACTGTACCGCTGTCGCTCTGTGTGTGTGTGTGTGTGTGCACGTATGTATCTATGTATGTATATAAGCATGCTGCGCTCGTTTTCCTTTGAGCCGGTGAATTAAGACGTAGAAAAACTACAGAGTTTTTGGTAGTGTGAATTGGGTGCCACTTCAGTTAAACATTTACTTGGAATTTCACACCTACTACCAGAAAAGAGCATAACACGATCAAAAAGTACTGGGCTGCTGGTGCAATATAGTAATCTATAATATAAAGCATGGTAAAAAACTGTATATAATTAAACTTGTGAATAGGATCATATTGTTACTCGTAACTGATAAAAGACTTAACTTTCTACACCTCGAAGCGAAAACACAGTACTCATCTGTTACCACCCGCAAGTATTTCTTGCCATGAATTAATTTCTATAAATTGGAATCAAATTTTACGATTTTTTTTACATCAAAAGGGACTGACCAAAGACAAAAAAAAAGTAATAACAATTCCACTGAATGCCAGTACCATAGACCACTATATCTCTGGACTGTTTACGCGCCAGTGTTTTGAAAATGCCGGGCTACATACGGGCCCCAACGGGGAGCGGCAGTTGCACTAGATTATTATTTTTTATTTTTTTACATTACAAAGGACTAGCCAAGTACACAAAAAAAGAGGTATCAGAAAGCCCGCTTACCTGCCAGTCCTTATAAAGAAGACAGTAAGAGAATAAAGAAATGGGGGTGGGCCAATTTAGTTCCAGACGTGTCTTGTCACTCCTCTCCTGAAAAGATTTAAGTTGTAGGAAGGTGGAAAAACAGAAACAGGAAGAGAGTTCCAGAGCTTACCAGTGAAAGGGATGAAAGATTAAAGATACTAATAAACTCTTGTATTAGGAAGATGGACAGAATAGGGATGAGAATGAATAGAAAGTCTTGTGCAGCGAGGGCGCGGGAGAGGGGGAGGGATGCAGTTAGCAAGTATAAAAGAGCAGTGAGCATGAAAATAACGGCAGAGGATAGCAAGATAAGCATCATTGCGGCGATGATTTAAAGATTGAGGACAGTCAGTCAGAGGCGGGGAGTTGATAAGACTAGAATATTTTGACTCCACCCTGTTTAGGAGAGCTGTATGAGTGGATCCCCCCCAAACATTTGAGACATACTCCATACATGGGCGGAAAACGCCCCTGTACAGAGCAAGCAACTAAGAGGGAGAAAAGAAGGGACGCAGACGCAACAGGACACCTAACTTCTTAGAGGCTGTTTTGGCAAGCGATGAGATGTGAGATTTCCAGTTCAGATTTTTAGTAAGGAATAGCCAAAAAAAATTCATTGTAGAAGGAGATAGTTGAGTATTATTGAAGAAGAGGGGATAGTTATCTGGTTGGTTTTGTCGAGTAGATAGGTGAAGAAATAGGGTTTTTGAGGCATTGAACAAAACAAGGTTTGCTTTGCCCCAATCAGAAATTACAGAAAGATCATAAATTAGGCGTTCGGTGACATCTCTTCGTGAATCACTTAGTTCCTGTTGAGTTGGACGTCTAATAAACGACGTTGAAAAATGCAGGGTAGAATCATCAGCGTATGCGTGGCTAGGGCTTTGAGTTAGACTTAGAAGATCATTAATGAATAATAGAAAGAGAGTGGGTGATAGGACAGAACCCTGAGGAACACCACTATTGATAGACTTAGGAGAAGAACAATGTCCGTCTACAGTAGCTGCAATAAAACGGTTTGAAAGGAAACTTAAGATGAAGGTACAGAGAGAAGGATATATACCGAATGAGGGTAGTCGAGGGAACTGTCGCCGATCCGAACTCTCGCCGCCGGCGGCGAGTCTTTCAATTCTTGATATTACAGGACCCAATATACACATTTAATCAGGTTTTGGTAATAATGGACAAGGACTTCGCGGTCATTTTCAGAGACACTGACAAATTTTTCCTGGCCAAAAATAGGTGCTTTTTCTAATGGAGATAATTTTATTCTCCGGAAACCAAGTTTTCATACAATACAAAAATTTCATCACCGAATTTTATGGTCGTCGTTTCCATTAAACATACTGAATCTCCATCAGAAAAAGTACTAAAACTTGACCGGGAAAAATTAGTCAGGGTCTCAGATATCTGGGAAGTGATTGAATAGAACATACCAAACCTAACCTTAGCCTAATCTTATAGGTTTTAAGGAAACCTTACCCAACCTTAACCACAAAGTATACCTAGCCTAACCTTAGGTTAAAGTTAGGTTAGGTTTCATTAAAACCTATAAGGTTAGGTTAGGTATACTTTGTGGTTAAGGTTAGGTTAGGTTTCATTAAAACCTATAAGGTTAGGTTAGGTATACTTTGTGGTTAAGGTTAGGTTAGGTTTCATTAAAACCTACTATAAGGTTAGGTTAGGTATACTTTGTGGTTAAGGTTAGGTTAGGTTTCATTAAAACCTATGAGGTTAGGTTAAGGTTAGGTTTGGTATGTTATATGCAATCACTTCTCGGTTATCTGAGATCCTGACATATTTTTCCCGGTTAAGTTTTAGTGCTTTTTATGATGGAGATTCAGTGTTTTTTATGGAAACGGCGACGATAAAATTCGGTGATTTTTTTTTTATATGAAAACTATTGGTTTCCGGAAAATAAAACTATCTCCATTAGATGAAGCACATTTTTTTGGCCAGGAAAAATTAGTCGGTGTCTCTGAAAATGACCGCGAAGTCCTCGTCCATTATTACCGCCAAGGTCCTGGTTAGGTTAAAATTTCCACGGCGAGAATTCTCGGTTGGTTTTTCGGCGAGAATTCCCATCGATGACAGTTCCATAAACCGCACCGCCTACGTTTGTCCCCTGCCCCTCACTACCCCTGGTGCTACGCCTGTGATAGCATCATAGGACATTACCAGGGGTCATAGGGTTCCTCAGAAAATCCTTGCAATCCTTAACAACACAAAAAACGGCTTTTATTCATACGGCATTACGGCAGGACAGCTCTGTTTATACTTGAAGCTCCAAAGTCAAGCAAGTGTGTAGCTTTGATTTAATTATCATTGTATAGTCCCTCATCGTTGATCATTTAAGAAAATGTAATTATCTAGGATTATTACGATGCATTATCCTTATTCTTGAATAAAGATACATCATTTTCTGAAATTGGCTTGCTGTCAATACTATAGTATAGAGTCTATAGACCCTCAATCTTCTCTGCTGCCCAGCCATAAGTGAGGCTGAGTCGCCCACGGTGAACGATTTGCTCCGTCCACGGGTGTGAGTGGATCGGTGGGCAATTTTTCAGCCATTGGAGTGGGCGCCCACACAAAACCGTCCAGTCCATGCGTACCAGTGTCTAATGTGACCGCGCCTTAAAGTAATCGTCCAGACCATTTCATCATTCCTGATTTAATGCAGTCAAAATATAGCCATTATCGAGTATGTCAACAATATGTTGTCACTTTTTGCATCCAGTCACTCGTTTTTAAATGATCCGCATTCAAAACCTGTAAATTCCCCGAGCTCTCAAAACAGAACTGGCGACCAGCAGACGACGGACCACGGCTCGGTGACGTCACAGTACCTTGCCTCCCAGGCCAGCCCTATACAAATACATGGAGACTGAGAAAAAAATATAGTACTTGAAGAAGTTTGGGTGTTTCTGATATATTTTTGTGCGATATGGCATATACTTGCATCCTGTATGGATGCAGCAAGAAAGCTGTGCCTTTGCAGAGAGTTTAGCACCTATTTCCGAGCTATACGGCGAAGATATATGCGTGCAGACGGCTGGAGCGGTGGGGAGCGGCGGGTATGCCGCGTGGTGTGCTCAGAGAGAGCTTAGCACCTATTTCCGAGCTATACGGCGAAGATATATGCGTGCAGACGGCTGGAGCGGTGGGGAGCGGCGGGTATGCCGCGTGGTGTGCTCAGAAAATAGGTGCTAAACTCTCTGCAAAGGCACAGCTTTCTTGCTGCACCCATACAGGATGCAAGTATATGCCATATCGCACAAAAATATATCAGAAACACCCAAAATTCTTAAAGTACTATATTTTTTTTGTATAGGGCTGGCCTGGGAGGTAAGATAATGTGACGTCACCAGCAAGTTTCGCGCCACGGCTGGAATGGGGTTGTTGTTTTTCCCGCGCTTTTTACAAAAGTCATGTTTTTAGGGAAATAAGGCGTGGAAATGAATATTTTTTTGTGGATTAGGTATTTTGAATGAACATTCAACATAATTATGCAAAGAAAAAATGGGTCTGGACGATTACTTTAAGGAAATCCTACGGAAATCCATTTTCTTCGGACATTTCTAAAATTTCTAAAATTTGTCTGTATTTAAAATGTATTTACAAATGTATTCATATACAATTGATGTATTTAGCATTTGGTATTTAAATACATTCGTAGCATGTATTTAGTATTTGGTATTTAGATACATTTCGCCCATGTATTTAGTATTTAGTATTTAAATACATTCAATGTATTTAGTGCCCAGCTCTGGGTACAGGACCAGTCCCAAATTGTACGATGACATGTGCAACTCCGGTTTTCTGGTATTGCATCACAGGTATCACTAGGATACCTACCTCTGCGCTCAGTGTAAAGAATGGTCTTGAGACCATTCAACCATGAAGCATGAAGTACTTGAAAATGAGGGTCGCCAAACTAACCTCCAGGGAGAAGCTAGTTAATCTGGCAATGGACGAGGTGCATGATATACATGTGGAACAAATATTAACTATTAATTGCAGTAAAAATGCATGTGACATTAATTTCGTCCATGATTTACAGGTGTACACTAGGGTGGAGCGAAAATGACCTTTTTTGCAAATTTGTCTGTGATTCGTTTGGAATAGTGGGGGAATTGTGCGAAATGGAGCTATATTCAAGTAAAAAAAAATTGAAATCTCTGCGAATTTTTTTTATGGTGCCCCAAAGATGTCAAAGATTTGGTTTTATGGCAACTTTTTTTTTATTGTCATAATATATCAATTATCAAAATAAATGTTTTACATGAATATTTTGTTGGAATAGCATGAAAAGTGTTCACGAACACATGCTTTTTAATCTAAATTTTATACAAACTTTCTACGCAGATTTTTTGAGGTGCCCCAGAGGGGTGGAAAATCTTGATTTATTCGAAAAAATGAGTTTTTTTAAAACATTGAATATTTTTGTTTGATTCCAATTTAATTATTCCAACACTATACAAAGATAGATTGGAGTGCGCCATACACTTCAAAATATAAAGAAGGCATCAACCCACACACTTCCAGCAGAACAACGTCAGAGCTGTATTTCTGCCTTCACACCGCTATAATTCATTGTGTTTGGGGCACATCTAAATATTAATATATTGGTTTCATACTTTGTTGTGCACATGTTATGGTCATTCTGCAGCATATTTTCGGTATTCCGATCTAATAAAAGTAACTTGAAATGTAAACAATTTTTTAAGAAAATATATATATTTTTTTACATGTTTTCGATTTTATCAGCACTTGGGGCACCTGAAGATATTGGATTAGACACGTGAAATTATTTAAACTTTAATTTGGGTTACATTGGCACAATTTCCCAACTATTACAAGTCATTTAAAAAAAATAAGTGTTTCTCGCTCCACCCTAGTGTACACTGCTTGAGTGGTGGAGCTGGCCGGCGGTCGAGTATATGGCGACAGCAAGGATGGTGTCACTAGCACCATCTTCTGCACCCACATCATATCAGTGGCTGGCAGGTAAGGGTACGGCTGCAATGTGTATGATAATTGTGTACAAATTTGACATTGAAAATACCCCTATAAGTCCGGTGGCCAAACCTCATATTTAGGCCGAACCTTTGAATTTGTGCTGCATAATTGTTCTTTGCGGATTTTGATAGCCTAAAACCTCTAGTTTTGGAATCTGTCGGGTGCAACTTTTGCATCCTTGAGCATTATGCAAAAATGACGACTGAAGATAGGAATGGGAATCACTGTTTGGGACTGAAAATTTGAGTTAGGGGTAATAATAAACGGGCATAGATCACACATGTACAGACCTTTGACAATGTTTTTACTACCAAAATGTTCGTATTGATTAGCTTTATCACCTCAAACTAATGATATATGAATTTCGTCAACAAAAAGGTCATAAGAGGTCATAAGGTCACAATTTTTGGCGTGAAAATGAAATTTGACGAGCTGACTCTTTTCCTTTTACTGATACATATTTACATGCTGCCGCTTCATAAATGTGGACATGAGTAAGCAAAAAAAAACAGCGGAAATTTTGTTTTAGTATTAGTATCGTTTGTCTGTTGTTTCTATCAATTAGTGTTGATATTTAGTGATATACTGTGCAATGCAACGGTCATTTTTAAGGCTTACACTGGGGTGTTTTTAGTCATTTTGTTATCTTATGTAGTTTTCTATTTAGGGGCTTCTACTTTGTATGACATGAGAATTAGGAATTTTTGGAATCTTTAATATTAGTTTACTTTACTCTACTATATTAGTCAAATTTTTTTTGTCTGCTTAGATTATTTTTATCTAACAATTATTGATTGTTATGTTATTCATCGACAATAAAATAAAGAATGGTATTGTTTGATAACAATTGCTACAGCTTAGGGGCTTTTTATGGGTTTAGGGGTCTAAACAGCTGCATATTTGGCAATTGACATGCTGCTTTACTTGATGTATGGGATGTGTCTTTAATTAATGATTTATACCTAACAATCTAGTATGAAGTTAATTGAAATTTTATAAAGGGGTACTTTTTATTTGGATTTAAACTGCGCCATTTTTGAAGCAGTAGTTTATTATGTTTTTATTGTTGCATACTTAATTTATAACATTTTATTTTGTATATTTTACATACATATATTTTAAACTAATTCTGATCCTGTTATCTTTTACATTTGCAGGTGACATAGTCGTGATGTGTGACCAGTGTTTTTTCGCCCCATGTTCGGGCAGTGGTGGCTTGGTTAACTCCAAGGTTACCCGTGTGATTAAAGGAAGTCAAAGCAGAGGTGATGGCCTTCATCTTCAGCTCCAGCCGCTCGTTGATGTAAATGAGGACTACAAAATCATGTGTCAGGGAGATGTGTCATCAGCACTTACACATCTCTGTGGCACATCTCACGTAGTCATGGTGGTTCAGGTTCTAAACGGAAGAGAAGCAAAAGTGCGCCAGCTCCCACGATAAAGAAACGCTTACGTCAAACGCTTGCGTCAATCTCTACAATCATTTGATTTCAAAACACACTATTTTTTCTCTGGTGAATTCTGTAATGTTGTACGAGATCAGAAAAACCCTTCACGGTGGCGCCCAGCATTTGTATGCAGAACAGCTGATCGTGGGACAAACCTGTCTTCTAAGGACTCAATCTTAACAACATGTGAAGAACGTGGAGATGGAGATGAATGGACTAGGCAGGTTGAAACACGAATCAAAGGGGCAGTGAGTGACCTTCATGCTGCTGAAGCCAGGTACCACAACGACTGTAGAAAAAAGTTTATGGTTGGCCGAAAGATCAAGGACTCGGCAGCCAAACCATGAAAAGGATCTCCTGAGAATGCATTGGCCAAACTCTTCAATGGCATGAACGAAAACAAAGAAAAGGTTTGGACATCGAATGAACTCTACGAACAGTATAGACAGCATGGCGGTGATCAAACTAAGCAGACTGTTTGTTCTAAGATAAAGAGTCATTTTGGAGACAATTTAGCTTGGTTTTCTGATTGGCACAGTGGTTTGTCTAGTGACACTCTAGTCTCTTAATATTTCGAGACAGTACATCAAATGTGATAAAGCTAGTTAACAATGATGGGGATGAAGATACTGAAATTGACAGATTCTTAAAAGCTGTAGGTAAACGCATAGGCAAAGAATCGCAGCAGTTGGCACAAGATAGGTCCTCATATGATGTCCGTATCAACCCTAGGTCATGCTTGAGGTATGTCAGTCCCACTCTACTTGCTCTTTTGGAAAAAGTATCTGACAATTTTCAGGCGAACAATGCATCAGTTATGATAGGAAATATTGTCACTGGCGTTGTGTGTGGTTGTCCTACCCCTCTACAAATTGCACTAGGAGTCACGTTAGACCGCAAAAAGTTAATTGAAGAATTCAGAAGTTTGGGGGATGCTTGTACTTATGATGAGTAGGGTGATCCTTCGTGAGGGGTAAATTTTCGAATTCATTTATTTTAAGCTCCAACCCCCGGAATTCGTTGGAATAGTCAAGAAAACTCTCCTCGTGCATTTTTTTAAAATTCCATCAACATTTACCCCTCCCTCATCGACCTTGAAGTTTAGCCTCAGTTTCTCGGGGCGGCTGACATTAGAACGACGACGGATCGGCCTGTGCTGAACTTTGAAACGCTCCTGTAATGTCCAATCGTCTCTTTTGATGTGATACGTCGATCTGTGTGTTTGTGTATTATGTGTAATGTGTAATGTGTATTACTCGTTCATCTCACCGCCCCCCTAACAATGTTTTTTTTTTTAGGTTGAGTCATCACTCATCAATCTATCATTCTATCAAGCATGGCAGCAGTGAACGGTCGCTTTTGTATTGCTCCGTTGCAAAACATTGCCGGGTCTCAACTTCCCTCGGAAGAAGAAGTGCTGGGACTGTTGATATGCCGAATCGAGGTCGAGAAGAAGTCTGGGCGGGAGGTTGGCAACGATGTCATGAAAATTGTCATTGAGCTGGCCTTCAACCATAGTTGAAGGCCAGGATCCCATTCCAGCGAAAGGACACCATCCTGGCAAAGATTGAAAAACTCCATAAGGAGTTTGGAAACGTCAAGCGGAACAAGGGGCGAGCTGGCTCTCAAGCGGTGCGTGAGGAAGCTTCCAAGAAGCGGACGAAGAATCTCTTCGAGGTCGCCGCCACCAATGCCCTGGACGTCCTGACGAATGAGGAGGATAAGGCATTTCCGCTAGCTCAGCGCGAACCCGGTCGCCGTGGACAGCTGGGATCTATCGACACACGGTTAGCTGCCGTGGAGGCCCGCGCCGCTCAACGCCGTGAGCTGCACGAGCGACAGGGGCAGCGCGCGGAGGATGAAGCCAGCACGTATATGACCCCAGTGGAATTGGAATCGTCGTCCACCTCTGCAGATGAGACCACTGAGGAGGAGAGCGGAGACGACGAAGAAGCGAGACCTCCAAAACGCTAAAGGAGGGCTATGACAAACGTGATCACACCAAGTGTGGCAGCGTGTCTGAACAGAACCAAGATGACTGACCGGGGAGCAGTCTATGTCCTGTCGGCGGCAGCCCACTCGCTCGGCCATGACGTCTCCGAGCTGAACATCAACCGCAGCTCAATCCGGCGGCATCGGCGGAAACACCGGACGGATGCTCGTGTGGCACTCAAGGAGGAGCTACGGGGGGCTGCACGCTCATTGTTCATTGGGATGGGAAATTTATGCAAGACCTTACGACCAAGGAGAACGTCGAGCGACTTTCCATTTTGGTCTCAGGCAATGGAACGGTGCAGATCCTCAACGTCCCCAAGCTGCTGAACGGAACGGGCTCTGAGATGGCCAAAACAGTTGTCGGGGCACTCGAAGACTGGGACCATACTGAGCGCATCGGTGGGATGTCGTTTGACACGACATCCTCCAACACAGGCCGGAACAACGGGGCTTGTGTCCTGATCGAACAGCAGCTCAAGAAAGATCTCCTGTACTTCGCGTGCCGCCATCATTTCCTTGATCTGCTCCTCGCTGCGGCTTTCACGACGGTCATTGGCCCCACGTCAGGTCCGGAAATGACCCTGTTCAAGCGCTTCCAAGATCACTGGAATTTCATCGACCGGAGCCAGTTCGAGTCCGGTGATTCCCACCCCCATGTACGTCCTCTGCTGGACCCTGTGGACAAGAACTGGTTCCAGAGCACCCTGATCAACCACAAGGGCCTTCGGGACGACTACCGGGAGCTGCTGGAATTGACTGTGATCTTCCTCGGTCAGGTCCCCCCACGAGGAGTAAGGTTCCTAGCCCCCGGACCCATGCACCACGCAAGGTGGATGTCGAAAGCCATCTACATACTGAAGGTGTGGATGTTCCGGAGCCAGTTCAAGCTCGCAGCGAGGGAGGAGAAGGGCCTGCGGCATATCGCCGTCTTCATCAGTCGCCTGTACGCGAAAGCCTGGACACTGGCTCCGGAGGCCGCAGCTGCCCCTCGACACGATCTGCAACTGCTGAAGGATTTGACGATCTACATGGACATCAACCGGGACGTGGGCAAGGAAGCTCTGACCAAGCTGCAAGGGCACCTGTGGTACCTCTCGGAGGAGCTTGTCGCTCTGGCGCTCTTTGACCCCCTGGTCACGGTGGAGGAGAAGAGGCAAATCCTCACCTCACTTCACACCACGGTGGGAGATGAATCTCCAGCGAAGCGCCCAAAGCTGCCCAGCCAAGCCGTCTCTGGACTCCAACTGCAAGACATGGCATCAACCAACACGCGACGGTTCTTCCAGAAGCTGCGCCTGGAAGACGGCTTCCTTGACGCCGATCCCGCGACCTGGCTGGAGTGGGAAGACTTCCGGACAGCGGCGGCCTTCGTGCAGGGGATAGCGGTCATCAACGACCACGTGGAGCGAGGAGTTGCCCTCATCCAGGAGTACAACCGAAGGCTAACTCAGGATGAGGAGCAACTGCAATTTCTCCTCAAAGTTGTCTCTCGTCATCGCGCGGAGTTCCCTGACTCCAGAAAGAAGACCGTGGCTGCTGGTGTGGCGGCCCACCAGGAGCAGGAGCACTAAGTCGGACGGGCCTAGGAGCCTTGTGAGTAGTCTGTTAGAGTCTTCTAAAGAGACTCAGATTGTGTTCATGGATCAAAAATTATACTTCCATGTTGTGTTAAAATATACTGCAGTTACACTTGATTTACGTTGGGCTACAGCCGCTACAAACTATGTATTTGAGGTAGAAAAACATTTTGCTTAAGATTTGTGAAGTTCGAAAATGGTCAAATTTTCGGGTCTTTCTTTTTTCACTGATATTAACTGTGGATTGTGGTCATTTAACTGTGTAATGAGGTAACCATTTATAAAACACTGTATGTTGTGTGCTATAAGCAAACATTTTGGGAATTAATGGCACAAAAAAAAAAAAATCACGGATTGTTGTTTTTGATCCGCAGGGTGAAACTTCAAGGTCGATGAGGGAGGGGTAAATATTGTTTGATTGAAAAAGAAATTCAACAAGAGAGTTTTCTCGACTATTTTAATGAGTTCCGGGGGTTGGGGCTTAGACTTTCCGAATTTCAATTTTAAGGACCACCCTAATGATGAGGTCCGTTTGTTCAAAGGATCAGCTGCTATCTCTGCATCTAGTAATCCAAGCCCTATCGGTTCAGCAGATGATGGCCTGATTCAAACAATCACTGATAACTTTGATGCCCAGATAGTATCACCTAACGGGCTAACTTCAATTCATTCCTTGGCGCTGTTGATAGCACAAAATCAGCAATCTGAGCAGGGCACATCTGATACTGAGACAATACCACAGCTGAAGAAAAGTCAATTGGATAAAATAAAAAGCAACATTGGGTCAGGTGTGTCCACATCGGTTTATAAGGGCCCGAAAAACCATCATTACCTGCAAAAAAGACAGAAAGAGGTGTGCTACCTCTGAAGGTCTTAGCAAAACAGATCCTATCAGTAGAGAGAGCTAAATCAGTGGATTTTGACTTCCTCAAGGCAGTGACCAGTCAGAAGCCTTCTCCCAAATTTGGTGGTTTCAATATGCAGCACACACGAAGTGAGGGAGGAGAACTGAGAGCAAGTACAAAAACCGTGTACCGGCCACTGATTGATGCCAAACCCTCAGACCCAACAACAATCAAAACAGCCATGGAAGAGGCAAAAAGGCACACCACGTTAGCAGGACAAACAACAACGTTGTTTACCACAGATCTCCAACTGTACCGCATTGCATTGAACATGCAGTGGGTTTATCCCACACTTTTTGGTGATGATTTTATCAACAGGCTTGGTGGCATGCACTTTCTTATGAGTTTCGTTGGGGCTGTTGGCTCTCTCATGAGTAACAGTGGTCTTGAGGATATCATGAAGGCAGCTTTTGGGGGTGTTACCAAGATGCTGACTGGCAAAAAATATCCACAGAACACTAGGGCCCTACGTCTGGTGGTAGACGAAATCCTTCGGGACACACTTAGCTCTGTCAATTCATACCAAGAACTTCTTGACGAACTGTCTATGAAGGCAGAAGTCAGTCGCACAGCAAAGCACTGGGTGAACAATCTGATCTTGCCAGTCTTTCTCATGATGATCTTCGTGCGGGCTGAACGGGAGGGTGATTGGGCTCTACATTTATGGGCTGTGAATGAAATGATCCCTTACTTCTTTGCATCAGGGCACATACATTATTCAAGATATGGGCTAGTTTACTTCAGATCTATGGAGAAAATGGATAGAGAAATCCTGGAGAGATTCATGAAAGGCGAAAATGTCCAACGTCATACAAAGGGAATCTGGAATAGCATGTGGACTGATATGTACTATATAGAGACGACATTTATGCAATATGGACCTGGGCCACGCGGTCTCACAGGCTTAACCATGAACCAGTCTGCTGTTAGTCGTTGGGCACTTAGCTTACATACATGCAGCCGGTTACTGAAAGACGTAGCAGAGATGAAGAACAGAAACTACAAAGATGACCAGAGGCACAAGGAGGAGATGCCGTCCCGAATCGCATATGATGAAAAGGACAGGACAGCTGTGCGTGAAAAGAAGTTGTGCATTCATCCACTAAAGCCTGATGAACATCCTCAGGGACTTGTCAACATTGTAACCGGAAGGATTAATCCAGAGACAGTGAATGTGGAAAATGCCCAGACCATTGGAATCCAGCAAAGACAAGCGTTTGAATCAAGTTGGCCAGAAGTATTCCACAAGCCAATTGTAAACTGAGTCAAAACCATGGTCGGAAATCAAGCAAAGAGAACACATACCACTGATAAAAAGGGACAGATGGACTGTGAGAATCTTCTCAAGGCTGATGATATTAATACAGTATCGAGACATTGATGAAAATTCAGTCATGGGATATGAGCTGGCACCTCTTCCAACGTCGCTTTTTGATGGCACAAAGAACCAACCAGAAATGAGAATAGCTAAAGCCAAAGCTACGCTCAAGAAGACTCTCCAAGTGGAAAATTCCTCCAGGACATTCACAAGCCACACAGATGCAATATATATATATATATATATATATATATATATATATATATATATATATATATATATATATATATATATATATATGGATGTGCAGCAATGTGGATAGTTCACTGGCCAACGCAGGGAGTCGTCAATGATTATGTGAATGCCTTTGTAGATGATGTGCTTTCCAAGATGACCGTTTCGAGCAACGTATTTGTAGTGTTTGACAAATATCATAAGAAAAGCATCAAGAGCAGCACAAGGGCTGCACGATCTACTGGAGTGCAGCATTGCAAGGAACATGTCATTACCCTGACAACGCCAATTCCCTCCCGAGACGTTGTTCTCAATGTGGCACACAACAAGGAGCAGCTCATTGAGATGATCACTGAGGAACTTCTAGATAGAACGCAAGGACTCCGGTTACCAAACAGACTTGTTGTCACAGGGAAAGCTGATACTCCTGTTGAAGTCTGGCAAGGTGTACGAGTGGAGAAATCAGATTTGCAAACTAACCATGAGGAAGCAGACGTCATCATTCCACACCAGGTTGTCCAGTTTGTTTCTAACACCAGAAAGACTATTAAAGTAATCTCAGATGACACAGACGTGTTTGTATTCCTTGTATATTCCTACCACTACTGTCAACTCTCTGCATGCCTTGTCACGGAACCGACTTCTTCTGAAAGGACTTCAGTGAACATTGGAGACACCGTAATAAAACACCAGGCTATTGTCCCACAGCTGCTGGCAGCACATGCGTTGACAGGATGCGACACAGTTGGTTGCTATTTTGGAATTAGAAAAATCAAAGCAGTAAAAGTCCTAAAGGCAAGATATAAACTGGTCAGCATAGGACAACCTGAAGCCCAACACGAGACAATAATTCGAGAAGCAACCCAGTTTATTGCAGCATGCTATGGAGAGAAAGTTGGACCAAGCGACAGCATGTCAGATATCCGATACAGACATTGGATCTCCAGCATGGGCAGAAAAAGTGCTGCGTCAGTTCACCAACTGAAGACTCTTCCTCCTACAAGTGAAGCGTTTGTCGAGAACGTGAAAAGGGCACATTTTCAAGCATGCATTTGGAGGTCGGCACTGACTGGCGAGGCACCAGATATGGACCCTCTGGAGAATGGCTGGGTATTTGATGACGATTTTGGTGTATTAATGCCAGTGACCCTCCCACCACAAACGGAAATTGCTCCAGCAGCTGTTATGAAGCTGATCCAATGTAGCTGCTCAAGCGAAACACCATGCTCAACTGTGAGGTGTGGATGTGTGGCTGGTCAGATGTCCTGTTCTGCTTTTTGTCGCTGTCGAGCAGAAATAAGAACATGTCGGAATCGCTGGACATTGCTGAAACAACGGATAGAGGATGCCAATGACTCGGATGAAGATGAAAGTAATGATGAGGATGACGGTGATGACTGATGTGTTTGATTATATGAGAGTTTCCTTATTACTTACTGCTTCTGAACTTTGCAAGATCCAGAAGGTTGAGAATTGCATGTTCTTGGTATCAGAGGCCAGAGCTGCACCGCTGGACATGGTATAGTAATGCCGGAGGGATAGCTAAGGAGATCGACCACATCCTCGTTAGTACTCGTCGGAGGATCCTCCAGAACTGCAGGGTTTACCGGAGTGCTGAGTTCTTTGGAACAGATCACAGACTTGTTGTTGCTACACTTAAGCTTCATGTCAAGTCCAGAAGAATCTCAAGAGGTAACCATACTGTGTTTCATCTTGAGAAACTGAAGGACTTGACATGTGCTCATGAGTATGCGGTGGCAGTCTCAAATCGGTTTGATGTGCTCGGTGCTCTCGGGGACCCTGTAGAACTGTGGGATACCTTCAAACGTGAAACTCTACAGGCTGCCAAGGAGTGTATTGGGGAGCGCCCGAGGTCAAGGCGTGGTTTTGTCTCGACGGAGACGCTGGAGAAAATCGAGGAGAGTCGCGCTGCCAGGCTGGCTGGGAACCGGGACCAGCACAGGGCTCTGTCACGCCGGACTAGAATCCTCCTGAGGAGAGATAAGGAGAGGTATGTCAGGAGTCTCGCTGAGGATGTCGAGGGTCATTTGAACGCTAATGACCTCCGACCCGCCTACCGAGCCCTGAAGAAGCTCCGTTCCAAGTCTCCTTCTCGGGCGAGTGTTATTCGAACAGCAGATGGGTGCCTCGTGTCGGACATGGATGGGCAGATGGCTCGTTGGGCTGAGTACTTTGGGCAGTTGTTCATGGTGGACCCTCCAACTGAGCAGCTTCACACCACTGGGTTACAGGCAGTGGATGCCGATCCTCCCATTGACGAAACCGCACCCTCTCTTGACGAAGTCAGAGAGGCTGTAGCAAAGTTGAGGGGTGGAAAGGCAGCTGGTGTTTGTAATATCAGTGCGGAGCTCCTCAAAGCTGGGGGTGAGGCCATGATCCGCGGGTTGCATGCTGTCCTGACTGCCGTGTGGCAATCAGGTACCATTCCTCCTGACTGGAAAAGGGGGCTGGTCGTCCCTATCTGGAAAGGGAAAGGGGACCGTCAGGACTGCAACAATTACCGCGGTATTACACTGCTCAGCGTACCAGGCAAGGTGTTTGTCCATCTATTGCTGACACGGACTCGCAGTCATCTGGTGAAGCATCAGAGACCTCAGCAGTCTGGGTTCCCGCCTGGTAAGTCAACAACGGACCGTATCCCAGCGCTTCGTGTCCTGGTGGAACGCCGACGTGAGTTTCGACAGGGGATGCTTGCAGCCTATGTTGATCTCAAGAAGGTGTTTGACTCCGTGCATCGTGAGTCACTCTGGGATCTTCTGCGACTTCGAGGGATTCCTGCAAGGACTATTGGTTTGATAACTGGTCTGTACTCTGGGACTGAGAGTGCTGTGAAGTGTGGGGCAGGTGTATCCAGCTTCTTTCCTGTGAATACAGGAGTGAGGCAAGGGTGCGTCCTTGCCCCATCACTTTTCAACGCTTGTATGGACTGGGTATTGGACAAGGTTGTAGATCAAAGTGATTGTGGAGCATCCGTTGGCAACACCAAGATCACTGATCTTGTTTTTGCCGATGATGCAGTAATCTTTGCTGAATCGCTGGAGGTCCTGGTGATGGCTCTCGAAGCGCTGCACGAGGAGGCAAAGCCTTTGGGACTTGAGGTCTCCGGGCTCAAGACCAAGGTCCAGGTGTTTGGAGACTTACTAGATGAAGCAGTACAGTCTGTTCATGCGTGTGGCGAGGACATTGAGATCTTGGAAAGTTTTACATGCCTTGGTTGCGCAGTCCATAATGATGGCGGGTTACGTCAAGAAGTCTTACGGTGGATTGGCATAGCCCACGGTGTTATGGACTCGCTCAGCGGGAGTATTTGGCGTTGTCGGTACCTGTGCAGGACAAAGATCCGGATCTTCAAGTCGCTTGTGATCCCTGTCTTACTCTATGGTTGTGAGACATAGACACTAAATAGTGACTTGAAGAGACGAATCAATGCCTTTGGTAATAAGTGTCTTCGCAGAATCATGGGGTATAGCTTGGATGATTACGTGTCAAATCAGCGATGGCACCGTGAGACTGAATCGAGGCCTATTACCTGCATAGTCCATCAGCGCCAACTTCGGCTATATGGGCATGTGGCACGCTACCCTGAAACCGATCCTTTCCATCGGGATGTATCTGTAAGAGACAATCCGGCGTGGAGGAGGCCAAGGGGGCGCCCACAAGGCTCGTGGCTGGGGCAAGTTGATGTTTCTTGTCGAGAGCTGCTTGGTATGGGAAAGGAGCCTGCATGGGGACTGGCGCGTGGTGACCCCCGGGAGTGGCGTCGTAGGGTGGGCGAGGCGACGCGCCCCCCGGCATATGCCCCCAATGATTGATTGATTCCTTATTGCACGCTACTGTAATAGATCTCGTCTCTAAGACACTTGTGTATTTTGTTATGTTCTAGTGGGAATAGATTAGCTTAATCCCTTGGATTCATGAAATTCTGTAGATATTGTAACACTCAAAATAGGTCGGGTTTTTATTTGTATTGGTGTCGGGTGTCGGAGAGTAAGCGATGTAAACAGGGAGTGACCGGAGTGTAAGCGACGTGGTCACTGCACAGCGTGGGTAGCGACGCGACCAAGGAACCTGGTGCGAGGCTGTACCAGAGGCAACACCAGTGTTTGTGAATGCGTTAGGTTATGGATGCACCCAGCAGATACTTATTCGGATTTATAAATACCCAGAGAACGGCAGAAACTGTAAGTAGATTCGGTGTGTACCTTGTGGTCTACCTAGTTAACAGAAAGGATGAGTGCCCTACGGAATTTGTGTAACATGAGATTCTTATGGGACTGAGTCGATTCAGATATATTTTGTATTTGTGGTATAGATTGGTTGATTTCGTAACGTGGTTCTTACATTGTGAATTTTGTTTTTATCTGCAGTTGAACCGTTTCTTCAATAAACCAGAGCCACAAGAAAACGCGTGTCATTGTCTGGCGACCTAACACCACAAGTACACCAAAGTACCGCACTTACACTACGTGTGTAACAGTTCAAAGTTTAGTGTGCTAGTCTTGAGGTATCTAGAAGATGAGTGCTACGCAGGAGAACGTATGTGACACTGAGGACTACGATGACACCGTAACTGACAACTACTATGACACCGTAGCTAATGCCAAAAGGAAGCGTGGCTATGCCAAAGGATCTCTCACCAGGCAAATAAACATCATTGACAAGCTGACTGGTGATATCAGGAACATAACTCAGGTCAAGGAAAGAATGGATGCCCTCTCGGAGTAAATAGACAAGTTTGAATTAGCTGACACTGAGCTCGTAAGTTTAATGACGGACGATTATCAGGCACATAGAGACATGGCTGACCCTGGTTTGGAGGCAGAGAACAAAGCTCTAGAGGAAGAAATTAAGGAGCTGTCGAAGAAGCAGCAGCTGGAAATTCGAAACCGCCAGCTAGCTCTGCAGAAGGAGAAGCAGTTCTTTGCGTTAGAAAGAGCAAAGATAGAGAGTGAACTGATGCCTAAGAGGGAGAGATACCGAATGATAGAGTGTAAGAAGTTAAAACAGGAACTTCACTCCTACCAAACCATTGAGAACCAGCTGGACACTGAAGGGTTTGGTCCCACCACACACTTAACTGCACCTATGAATACACCGGGAAACCCTGAGGCTACCAGCAGAGTTCTACAATACCAAAGTACACCTAGAGAAGATCAAGAAAAACCCTCAAGAGTATCATGGGAGCCCTCTCATATAACGCCAGAAAAGCCAGAAAGGAAAGCAGCTTCTATCCTTGTTGATGTCTTAAACCAGGTGCTGGACATGTCAAGAGTTCATCAGCAATCTCTGGTAGAGTCTCTACAGGAGAGATACCGAATGATGGAGGAGTGTAAGAAGTTAAAGCAGGAACTTCACTCCTATCAAACCATTGAGAACCAGCTGGACACTAAAGGGTTTGGTCCCACCACACACTTAACTACACTTATGAAAACACCGGGAAACCCTGAGGCTACCAGCAGAGTTCTACAATACCAAAGTACACCTAGAGAAGAACAAGAAAAACCCTCAAGAGTATCATGGGAGCCCTCTCATATAACGCCAGAAAAACCAGAAAGAAAAGCAGCTTCTATCCTTGTTGATACCTTAAACCAGGTGCTGGACATGTCAAGAGTTCATCAGCAATCTCTGGTAGAGTCTCTACAGGTACCTAGAGGAGAACTTCAGTCATTCAGTGGGGAGGAGCTAGAATATTGGCCATTCATCAGGTCATTCAAAGACACCATAGACAGTTTGTCCATTCCTGCAGCTCAGAAGTTAGCCTGTTTGAGAAGCTACTGCAAAGGAAAAGCAGCACTTGCATGTGCTGGTGGTAATTAGCACATTTGTGTAAATTAGCATTAAGGACTTTATAATGAATAGGTTAAAACCTAATTGTTAACTCAAGTGTAATGGCGTCTCCCACGGGCCCTCTGTGTTACCCGCTTCAGTGTACCGGGTGACTCGACCGTGGTCAGTCGCGGTTTCTCACTTGGTATTAAACGCATCAAGTTACGGCGTGTCTCCTTTCACCTTATTGCAACTGCATATAGGGAGGCCTAGTGGGGACCGGTATACCTGGTGACAGCGAAAAAGAGCCTACGACTCTCCGAAGTGGGCTTCCTGAAGGGAAAATAGTGAAAGACTGAAAAGCCAGCGTGCCCAGCAGCAGCGCGCGGGAAAAACACACCCACTTTGCCCTCGCTGCTTGAAAGGTTTATACCGACAGTGTTGGTGTGGTTTAGACAGTGAGCACACTGAGCAGTGACCAGCTGTTGTCTTCTGCCTCGTATAAGCTGTTTTTTGTGGACAGTAAAGGACTTTGTCAGGCCGAGGAGTGTGAAGTGAGAAATGGCGGGAAGACAGTGTGTGTAAGCTGTTGAGTGTCTTCGCTGTGTTCTCTGCGCGTCTACACGGGGAAATTTATTATCTACGCCGTCCCCCATCGTCAAGCGATATTACAAGGGATTGCTTCTATACGTCTCCAAGTGGATTATTTTCTCTCCGCGTATCAAAAAGTGGATTTCATCACCGCCATCTTGGACGCAAGGGGAGGTTTCGACCCCTTTGTCTTCATAAGGCCTCTCACTCCAGGACTACATCGCCACAAAGAGTATCTCACTGCAAGCTAAGTACCTGTGCTAATGTGAGTACTGCCCCAGTTTTGTAAACAATAGGAAGTGGTAGAAGTAACTAGTGAAAAAATTTCCTTTCCCTTTTGTGATCCTATGTGATCGAGGGGCGATAGGGTCTGTGGGGCGCCATAAGGGGGGGACGTCAGAGCACTCTTGCTCTGTGATTCGTGCTTAAATTTGACGTCAGGGTTTGTACTGAGACGGTGAGTGGCTAGAAAATACGTCACAAGTTTCCGTGAGTTTTTACGGCCCCGGCATCTAGTTCTTCGCGGGCTTTTGAAAGCTTTCGCGTTTCGAGTGGCTGAAAAAGGGCCAGGAAAGGGGGAAAAGAGTTGCCACATCTCGCCAAGGTGGGGAATGGTGTGAAATGTTGCCAGATTCGTAAGTGTGCGGAAAAGTGTTGCCAATAGGTTTGTCATATTGTTAGTAATACATTGTAACACAATAATTTTATGCAGTGTTACGCAAACAACGAAAACAAGGGTTATTAGATAACTGGTATAGTTTACGAGTGTCTTCTTGTGATTTAGAGTACAAGTGACAGGTGTAAAGTGTAAAGTAATTTTCCTACTCTACTTATAAAGTTTTTTTGGAACAGTGGGCCCTAAAAAAAAAAATAGAAAAAGTCATTTTCAATGGCGAGCGTGTTGACATTTTAAGGGGTAACTCCTCTAGTTATCTGTGGGTGTTATTGTTTCATGAAAAGTGTAAGGTTGTTGTAGTCAAAAGTTGTAGTCAAATTAAAGTTGTAATGAGTGCGTTCAAGTTGTTGTAAGTGTAACTGGTGTTGTCAGGGGTGTGGGTGGACCTCGGTGTAGTTCTTTTGAGGTTATTTATGCTAATATGTAGTAGGCAATGTCCTTGAGAAGCGGCACATTTTACTCTTTATATATGTCTCCGCCGGAACATATAGATGTTAGTATAGTATCAACACAGCCTCATACCACCATTACTACTAATAATACTTCTACTGCTCCTACAATTACATCTACGGTAGCCAATATGTCGTCCCCAACGGTGCCAACAATTAAACTTCTCCACCAAGAGTCTTCCATCACTAGATTCTCAGGGGAGGAAGAGACACGGACAGCTCTGTCATTTATTCAACAATGTGAGGATATCATGCAGAATAGTAAGGTAGCTTCAGGAAGCGAAAAAATTTCTTTTATTAGGTCTCAATTGAAGCCGGGATCTCTAGCTAGTGACATGATGTGCGCGTCAGGCCTGGATGGAAAGACGCTGAACTATGAGTATGATGTATTTCGGAGGAACTTTTTGAAGATATTTGGGGTGGCTCAGCATAATGACTCATTGCAGTGGTCTTTTACGTATGCTGAAACATTAACCACACAGTTGGGTAGTGCTGGCAGGTTGAGAGGTCAAGCACGTGCTGCTAATATTGCTTCAGAAGCATTGGCGGCCTTAAATCTAGCTTCATGGTTTGAAAGTGGCCAGCTGTCAGTAGAGAGATTTAAACAGATTCTAGAATTTCAGTATTATATCACCTTTTTGACTCCACAAGAGCGTCGTATCGCTTCATCTCTTGATTTTAAGCCAGGTGAAACTTCTAGAATTTCTACTAAAATCACTAAGAGGCTACGTGAAATGCCTAAAAATTCATTTTCACAATCTGAGTCCGTAGCGCAGGTGTCAAGGGAGGCTCAAATTCATTCATCCTTACCTCCTCCTCCACCACCCCTGCCACCTCCAGGGTTTCTTACTCACGCACCCAAGCAGTGTTACTATTGTGGAAAGCAAGGTCATATGATAATTACTGCTATCAGAAAAAGAAGGAAACGAAAATTTGTTTAGAAAAAGTAGCAATATGCAGGTTGCTCAGCAAAAACAAATACTTGCCTCCTAGGCCTCCGCCAGCTCGTTTTGCATCTCCTGCACGACCACAACAGCCTCGTATGCAATTTCGCCCTCCGCCGAAATATTGGTGTAATTCACGAGCGTGGAAACATTCAACAGAGAAATGTTGGTTGGTTCTGAGGTTGAAGGCGGGCTCAGACGGTAGCAGTTGGTAATGGAAATGGGTATGGATATCAGCAGTCGGGGAAGATTCGCGCAGGGTTCAAAGAAACCAGATTAGTTTCAGACACAAAGTCACAGACACAGCTTTTCATAGTCCCTTCTATTATTGCTGCTTGTCTTTCTATGATGACAATTCAGGTTTCACTCGAGACAGTTCTATTGCTCTTGGAGTGGACACAGGTGCTTCATGTAATATTCTCAGTGAGTGTGCTTAGTAAATTTAAAACAAAATTTTATAATTTTCCTTGTTACCTCTACAGCCACTCTACAAAGTGTTCAAGGTCTCAAAACTAGAGGGAGGGCACTGTGACCCTTCCTCTATGCCTTGTTCCTAATTCTAAAATCTTAAAAAATACAGTTTATAGTAACACCAAGTTTTGTTTTAAAATGTGATGGTCTTTTGGGTTTAGAATTTAGCTATATCACATTGATGTAATTCCACAGCACCAAGCAATTCCCCTAAATGGCGTTCTCTTTCCCCCCAATGACAAGTCCAGCCCCATTTCTTGATAAGCTAATGATTTTCCTAACCCGTGACCAGCAAGCCGCTTTGCTAGTATAGGCCCTGACTGCTTTACTAGTGGGGAAACCGAAACGTTCAGTTCCCCCTGCAGGTTTGGTGGTGTCCGCTGTTGTCATGGGGGACCAATAATTGGCTCCTCATGCTCTGTTCGACTTGCGGTGAGAGTCCAAGAGGCTCCCGGTCGGCAGTTATTTGGTGTCTATACCTGACACTATCCATGTAAGTCGCTTAGCGTTGAGGGAACGCTTTCCGCGGTACGCGATGACACATAAGCGACGCAGTTGTCACAAAGTTTCAGGGTCCCCCATAACTCTGAAACAAAATAGTTTGACCTTGGGTGGATCCTTCACACGTTCTTGCAGCAGTCTCTACGAAGACGAATTGTATGAAGACGGGCAGACATAGTCCAGCAGTAACACCTTAGTACAGGTACTGGATTTCCTGAGGCTAAGCCTGAGCTTCTCGCTTTTCTCGCGACACACAGGCCTGCCTTGCCTTACCTGGGAAACCCTTAGGAGTAACAGACAAAATCACGCAAACATTGTGCTCACACCTGAGCACAGCCTTCGTATGTACCTTCTTATCGTGTGCCTCATAGCCAAAGAGCTGTGGTACGGGCATGATAACGGACATGTTGGATGAAGGAATAATACAGGAATTTATTCTCCTTTGGGAAATCACCTTTGTTATTTGGTGAAGAAAAGTTATTGGTACTTACCGGCCTGGCTCGACTTCAGGAAAGTTAACAAGTTAAAATGTACCGGATCACTATCCAATCCCTGTTTGAGAGACCTTTTTCAGTCTATAGGGGAAAGGGGAATACAGTTTTACCAGTTTTGGGCCTCAAGTCTGGTTTCTGGCAGATTCGTTAGAAGAGAAATCTCGGGGAAAAAACTGCCTTCTCAACAAATAATGCTCATTATGAAAAGGATGAGATGTCCTATGGGTTTGAGGGAACTCACTCTTACATGCCAACGTAGTAAACAACTGTTTCACGGCCCTCATAGGTGATGGTTTGTTCGTCTACATGGACGACCTCATACTTGTCTCCAAAGACTTTTCCAGTCACTTTGAGAAACTTGCCCTTGTGTTTTAGAAACTTACTGAGGGTGGCCTTAAAACTTAACGTGCGCAAATGCAGTTTTTTCAAGTCGCGCATTGACTTTTAGGCCCTGCTGTCGACAAGGATGGAATCCCCAAGTTGGATTGCAAAATCAAAGCCGTCAAGAATTTCCCAACCCCTACCACCACTGAAAAGGTACGGTCTTTCCTTGGGTGTCGGGTTACTATCGTGCCTTTGTGAAGAACTATGCTTCGATTGCTAGTCGTCTGACACGACTTTTGAAAAAGGACGTTCCTTTCGCTTGGAATGGTCCCCAAAAAACAAGGTTTTAATACTTTGAAACAGGTTTCTTACACATGCCCCAAATTTCTTACATTCCTGACGACCATATGCAAGATCACTGATCTTGTTTTTGCCGATGATGCAGTAATCTTTGCTGAGTCGCTGGAGGTCCTGGTGATGGCTCTCGAGGCGCTGCACGAGGGGCAAAGCCTTTGGGACTTGAGTCCCCTGGCTCAAGCCCCAAGGTCCAGGGTTGGAGACTTACTAGATGAAGCAGTACAGTCTGTTCATGCGTGTGGCGAGGACATTGAGATCTTGGAAAGTTTTACATCCCTTTGGTAGCGCAGTCCATAATGACGGCGGGTCACGCAAGAAGTCTTACGGCGGTTTGGGCATAGCCCACGGTGTTATGGACTCGCTCAGCGGGAGTATTTGGCGTTGTCGGTCCCTGTGCAGAAGGACAAAAGATCCGGATCTTCAAGTCGCTTGTGTTTCCTGTCTTACTCTATGGTTGTGAGACATGGACACTAAATAGGGGATTTGAAGAGACGAATCAAGCCTTTGGTAATAATTTGTCTTCGCAGAATCATGGGTATCGCTGGGATGATTACGTGTCAAATCAGCGATTGCACCGTGAGACTGAACGGGGCCCTATTACCTGCATAGTCCATCAGCGCCAACTTCGGCTATATGGGCATGTGGCACGCTCCCCTGAAACCGATCCTTCCCATGGGGTTTGTATCTGTAAGAGACAATCCGGCGTGGAGGAGGCCAAGGGGGCGCCCACAAGGCTCGTGGCGGGGGCAAGTTGATGTTCTTGTCGAGAGCTGCTTGGTATGGGAAAGGAGCCTGCATGGGGGACTGCGGCGTGGGGGACCCCCGGGAGTGGCGTCGTAGGGTGGGCGAGGCGACGCGCCCCCGGCGTATGCCACCAATGATTGATTGATTGAAATTGCCTTTCACTCTTGTGACAGATGCTTCGGCACTAGGCGTGGGAGCGGTTTTAATAAAAACATTTGAAGGGAAACGCCCTCATTTTGGGTTGCATATGCCAGTAGAGTGCTTAATGATGTAGAGTCACGGTACTCAGTAACTCCCCTTGAAGCTCTTGCTGGTGGTGGGGGCTGTTAAGCATTTTAAAGGAAATTATCTATGGTTACCCCATTACAGTTCACACTGATCACACTGCAGTGCTGAATCTCATTTAAAGGGAAAACCCTCTGGGGCCGTGTGGCCCGGTGGTTCATCACCATTCGGGAATTTGATCCTACTATAAAAATTTTATACCTGGGTATTAAAAATCATGTTGCAGACACACTTTCACGCAACATTCCAGAAAGCAGTGGTCTCAGACACTTCAAATTTCTCTCTACAAGACTTATCGAATGCTCAACGCCAAGATCCTGTGTGGTCAAAAGTGTTTTATGCACTAGAGTCTGGAGATGAATCTTTATTGCCAAAATTTGTCAGTTCACTTTTACAGTTTTCAATAGTTGAGGAATTTCTTTGTCGTAAGGTCACTAAGACGAGAACACGATTACTCAACTAGTTATCCTACCAGTTAGTGGAAAATGCTTAAAAAATCATTCACGACATGCCTCAAGCAGGACTCCAGGTCGAAACAGAACCTTGTCCGCTGCACGGCGTAAGTGTATTGGCCCACCATGCGCATCGATGCAGAGAAACATTTTAACCAATTGTCGTTCATGTGCACAAACCAAGGGTAATACGAAAACTGCTCCTATCCTTGAATATCCTTTACCCGAGGGCGTCCCTTTGGACACCGTAGGCATCGACTTATTTCAGCTTCCTCAAAGTCATCAAGGGTCCACCATATGTACTAGTATGTGTAGATCACTTCACACGTTTTGTGATTCTAGTCCCCTTGCCTAACAAGTCTGCTATAACTGTTGCTCATGCTCTAGTTTCAAATTTTAAATTTTTCCATACACAACTCCTAGAGTGCTGATTTCAGATAAGGGGCCCCGAATTTGCTAATCAAAATCTCATAACATCTGTGAGCAGTTCACGATTTAAACAAACTTTCATTACTGCTTATCACCCTGCGAGCCAATGGGTTAGGAGAAAGGACTAATAAGAAGATTCTTGATGTCCTTCACCATTATGCTGGCGAGTTTCATGACTCTTGGGAGGACTGGCTACCTCATGTAGCGGCCCTTTTATAAATGATGGTTCAGTAAATTCCTCTACAGGAAAGATCCACATTTCATTCTGTATGGTGTCGACAA
The DNA here is from genome assembly GCA_016584305.1 of Chionoecetes opilio. Taxonomy (NCBI): domain Eukaryota; kingdom Metazoa; phylum Arthropoda; class Malacostraca; order Decapoda; family Majidae; genus Chionoecetes; species Chionoecetes opilio. Next base: position 1,014,284 of record JACEEZ010019715.1, read on the forward strand.
GCGACTACCTTATGATGTGCTTTTGCAATCTCCTGTCCCCGTCTACTCAGTGGACGATTATGCTAAAATTCAACTAAATCTTTCAAAATCATTACAGAATCAGTTCGAGGAAAACTTAAGGGTTCCCCGTCAGGAGATGATGCGTAGACAGCATAGTAAGGCTTGTCCTGTTGCAATTTTCCCTAGGTGATTTGTTATGAAAAGTTCTCCTGAACGCCAAAATAAGTTGTGTTCTAGATTTTCAGGACCTTTTTTAGTCACCAGCAAAGTTCATGGAAATAAATTCATACTTCTTGATCAAACTCATAATACTACAGAAGTGTACATGTAGATAGGGTAAAGAAAGTCAAGTGACCCCTCATGCACTGACCAAGTCTACTATATAGGGTAACATGCCTTTAGTTTTTTACATGTTATTATTAGTTTTCTGTGTAATAATATTCTTTACTAGTATCTTAGTATTTAAATTCCAGTTCATAATTTTGTTATGTATTAGTATGTATTAGATGATGATGAAGGTTATAATGACGTGAGGTCACAGTTTGGTGTGGCGAGCGATGTGTTTGGGGGTAATTTGCACATTTTGTGTAGATTAGCATTTAAAGGGCTTTATAATGAATAGGTTAAAACCTAATTGTTAACTCAAGTGTAATGGCGTCTCCCGCGGGCCCTCTGTGTTACCCGCTTCAGTGTACCGGGTGACTCGACCGTGGTCAGTCGCGGTTTCTCACTAGGTATTAAACGCATCAAGTTACGGCGTGTCTCCTTTCACCTTATTGCAACTGTATAGGGAGGCCTAGTGGGGACTGGTATATGCACTGAAGAGCACCTCCTACAAGAACCCTGAGGAAGGCTACAAAAGAGCATTAAAGATTCTAAAGGAAAGATTTGGAGACCCTTACAATATCACTTGTGAGTGGGTCAGGAAGGTCACCAGCAGACCAGACGTAGAGGGAGCAACTGATCTTCGAGAGTATGTTGATGAATTGAACTGTTGCCTGGAGTCTCTCAAAGAGATGAAATCTCTCAGCCAGCTAGAGAGTGGAGACAACATGCTCAAGATAGTGGAGAAGTAACCCTATTACCTCCAGACTCGATGGGTGAAGACCAACTATGAGATTCGCTCAAAGTGCAGGAGAGGAGCAGAGATTACAGAAATTGTGAAGTTCATTTGTGATGCCTCGGATGAGGTCTCAGACCCTGTCTTTTGAAAATTGGTGATGATGGACAGAGTAAAGAATCAGCAGACCAACCTTCAGAAGAGACATACCGGAAGTTTTACTGCAAGTACAGCTCTTACAGAGAACGGAGCAACAGAACCAGAGAGCAAGAAGCAGACAGCTGGTAAATGTCCATGTTGTGGACAAGGACACGATGTGATACGGTGTTCACAGTTCAAGGCCATGAAGATCAAAGACCGCTGGAACCTTGTGATGTCCAAGGGTCTGTGTGTGTATTGTTTTGCACAAGGACACCTGGGGAGAGATTGCTCTAGGAACTTCATTTGTACCGTGGATGGCTGTGGGATGAAGCACAACTAGTATCTTCATCTACCAGCCAGGAAAGATGGAGATTATATCACACCAGAAGCAACACCACAGACGCCTGTAATAGTGACATCTACAATCAAACCTACACCCCTGAACGCCTCTGTGAACACCGGAGTTAGCAACTTTGCCAGCAGTCAGGATGGAAAGCTGGCCCTACCCATAGTACCAGCAAGAGTTAGGTGCCTGGATACTAATACCATTGTTGACACATACGCGATGTTAGACCCAGGGACTAACACCACGTACTGCACAGAAGAGTTATGTGAGAAGCTGGGAGCCAGAGGTGTGACTCGTCAGATGGAACTCACCACCATTGCCCAGACGGGAATACCTGTAGAGTCCAATCATCACTCTTCTTGTTTCAGACATAAGTGACACCCAGGAGCCCTGCTGCATACCTGAAGTGGCTGTCAGACCGACTCTGAATATAGACTTATCGGGTTTATCAAGCCGTGTTGAGATTCAGAAGTGGCCACACCAGAAAAACTTTGCAGTAGTTTATCTATATCTGAATTAGAGGTGGATCAAGTGCACCTACTGATAGGGCATGATTGTGCAGACCTTTTGTTGCCAGATAAAGTTGGAAGGGAAGGGAAGAGAAACTGGGCTAGCTGACGAGGTGTAGGTGGATCGCTGCCTCGTGTGCTCGCTCATGGCATAGGAAATGTGAGACGGAAGCTAACTGGGAGCTTGTGTGGGTCATCTTTATGTTTACTTTATACAAATGTGTATTGTGTACCTGATAATAGTGGTGTATTTTAGTATGTGTACTGCAACTTGTACTTTAGGTTTGTATTTCACAGGTGTTACATGTTAGTGAGTAGGTGCACCTATTGGAATAGGTGCATTGCGGCCGGGATGTAACACCCAAAATAAGTCGGTTTTCATTTGTATTGGTGTCGGGTGTCGGAGAGTAAGCGATGTAAACAGGGAGTGACCGGAGAGTAAGCGACGTGGTCACTCCACAGCGTGGGTAGCGACACGACCAAGGAACCTGGTGCGAGGCTGTACCAGAGGCAACACCAGTGTTTGTGAATGCGTTAGGTTATGGATGCACCCAGCAGATACTTATTCGGATTTATAAATACCCAGAGAATGCCAGAAACTGTAAGTAGATTCGGTGTGTACCTTGTGGTCTACCTAGTTAACAGAAAGGATGAGTGCTTTACGGAATTTGTGTAACATGATGAGATTCTTATGGGACTGAGTTGATTCAGATATATTTTGTATTTGTGGTATAGATTGGTTGATTTCGTAACGTGGTTCTTACATTGTGAATTTTGTTTTTCTCTGCAGTTGAACCGTTTCTTCAATAAACCAGAGCCACAAGAAAACGCGTGTCATTGTCTGGCGACCTATCACCACAAGTACACCAAAGTACCCCACTTACACTACATGTATAACAGATATAAAGCTGATTATTATCTGTAAATATGTTAATGTATACGCTACCCATTTTTGCGGCCATCTTAGATTGGGTATTCAGAAATATTGTTATTGTACTTTTCCCAGTCTAATTGGATGGTTTAATCTTATTTTTTGTTATGTATTATTAATTTAACAGACCGTCTATTTTTCAAACCGTATAAATAAAAGTGTCTATTGTAATTTCATTGGTGTTATTGGATTCCTTGACCACAAAAACCTATGGTTAGACACCAAAATTACTGTTGTAAGTCAAATATTAAGGAAGTTATCAATATAAAATCATTACTACGTTAGTGTATTTTGTATATTAGCCGCCATCTTGAATTTCTCAAAATGCTCAAGGGTGCTATAATTGCACCCGACGGATTCTTATTGATGGCACACTCATTGATCAAAATCCGCAGAGAACAATTATGCACCACAAATTCCAAGGTTCCACCCCTTGGCTGCTGGACTATATAATCCGTAAAACTCAAGTCCTGAGAATTCCTTGAATACTTACATTGATACATGGTTAATGTTTTGAATGTCACGTGGCTATGTATTTACGCACCTTCCATTTTGGCAGATACGAGGACCTGGTCACTATGTCGCCTGTGTCACACATCACAACCAAAGACATCAAGGGTATCTTCCTGAAGGTTCTGAAGGATCTGACGGAGACCGGGTTCACCGTGGTGTCAGTCACTACTGACGGTCACCGCACGAACCAGAGCTTCCACAACTCGCTCGGTGATGTTAGCCGTCATCCTGATTACATCAGGAACCCATACAGTTCTGACCCAGACGCTCGTGTCTACACCATGTACGACACGGTGCACTTGTTTGAGAAAATTTAACCTCCATTTAACCATTTAACTTTAACCTCCAGAACAAGAAGACTCTTCTCTACCCACCTACAGTATCTCAGACTCAGAGGTACGATAAATGGTTTATCTTCATATCACGCTGCGAAATGTAAAGGGTTGCGTATAATTGAGTAACCCTTTATTCAAATCATCCTTGAAATGTGGTTGATGCTATTTTTTTTTTTATAGTACATGTATAACTCTCACAGTCCTCAGCCATTTTCTGGTTGTTCATGGAGATCAGACATTTAATCGGCCGAAAGCAGTTGTAAATCGTGTGCATGATATGTTTATTTGCATGCATGTATATTATAGTTTTTTGCCTAAAACTCTATTTTCTACTAAAAGACTCCTCTGCGCGTGCAGTTTGATCACCTCGTCCTGCTGTACAATATGGAGTATGACGCTGAGGCAAAGATGGCCCACAGGTACGTATGTACTGCTTGACACAGTGTAACTACACATATTTAATGACGCTGTCACTGGAGTAATCACATATTTTTTGTCTGACGAGACTATAAAGCCACAGTAAGTTTCTTTAAGATTTGGAAAACAATTTTCAAATATTGCAAAAGTTTATGTTTCCAGAGTGCTCTAGAATATATTTTATTTGAATAACTTGGAAATTATTACTATGGGTGTATGTGGATTTTGCAATTATTATTATTATTATTATTATTTTTATGTTTTTGCTTATTGATGGTTGATTTCAGGCTGACAGACCGGGTACTCCATCCGACCAATGTGGAGAGCGTCAACGTGCAGCTGGCCGTTCCTGCGATGCATGAGTCCACAATTGCTGTGCTTGTCTATTGTGCGCAGAAGGAGGAGTTCAGTGCTTTCAAGGACACCGCAGAGTTTCTCCGACGAGTGCAAAGGTGGTTCGACATCGTCAACGTCAAGTCCGACTACGTCCACATCAGGCTTAATGACCCCACCCGCAAGCCGGTGGTTACCAAGCATGATAAGGAAGGGCTGGACTATCTAAAACAGTTCCAGACGATGATGCGCACGTGGCTAGATCAGAGGGAGAAAGGTTTCAAGATGTCCACGGACACCCTGCAGAGATCACCCACTCAGACACCACTCAGACACCCTAATCCACACCTGCAGATATCTCGCCGGGCTTGGTAACTACTTGCTCAACAGCAGGCACGGGGATCTGCTTGAGTACGTACTTCTTGGCAAGGTTCAGGTCGACAAGATCGAGAGCCACTTCGGTCATCTTCGAAAGCAGGCCGGTGGAAACTACTGGGCCAGTTCATGGAGGGTGAGGCAGTCATCAGAGCACGAAGCCTGGTTTGGCTGTCTGCCTACAGTCTGTGGGCATCCACCTACCACCACTGAGATGGAAGAGGCAAGACAGCAGCGACAGCTGGACGATGGCAAAGAAAACCAAGATCTGGTGGATGCAGCTGTTCATGCCGAGCGTGAGGATCTGGCCGAAGGGACCGAGCAAGCCATTGTTCACCTGGCTGGTTACCTGGCACGTTCGGCCTTAAACATTCACAAGTGTGGGTCCTGCTATGACCTCGTGAACAAGGAAATTTCACGTGAACATGCTGAAGTGAACGTACAAGTGGGTGACGACGTAGATGTGGAGTTACGCGGGTAGGATGTGGTCGTCGCCGTGAAATCATTCATAGAGTTGTTGAGTCGCGGGACTCCCAGTTCGCTGTCTCTCTCACCAAAGACGTGTGCCACATATACAGGTGGCTTTGGAATGAGAAGGTGACGAGTTGTGTCCTGTTCGGCTGCACCAAGCTCAAGGCAGCCTTTCAGAAGCTCATTGTCACCCTTGGGGAGAAAGACGACCAGCTGACTACAATGCGCTGTGTCAACAACCAGTTTTATCGGGAAGATGAGAATATATAATTTCTCAATGGCGGGTGCCCTGTTCAATGCCTTCACATCTGATTACAGTAAAGAAAAGAACAGTGAAGTGCATGCCGAGCGAAAAAAGAGTGCAATTGTGTCTCGCAACCAGAACACAGACAAAAACAAAAAGCTGACTGGTTACAAGTTGTAGAAAACTAGAAGTTGAAGGCTGAGTGTTTTGTATTTACTGTTCATTTTCAGGTGTAGCGATTTATGCTGTGGAAAACGTGTGTTTGGGGGGAAGTCTATGATCTCTGAGGTTTTGAAAGGGAGAAAGAAAAGCTGTGTGATCCATTTCACTGGGTGATCTATACTACTCCTACTGTTTGTTCTCTCTTTCCCTGAGCCTCTACCCTGCCCAACCTTGTAAACACGGAGACGGGTTTTTGATAATGATGGTGATGTGTAGCCTAGTGTAGTTAGTTTATTGTTAGTGTGTAGAATTGTTCATTAAATAGTTTGTTTATCATGTAGTAAGAATATAAGAATATAAGAAAATAAGGAAGCTACAAGAGGCCGCAAAACCTACACGTGGAAGTTCCTGTTACTTAACACTACCTACCTCCACCTTTCATCCCCATCCATGAAATGATCTAGCCTCCCTTTAAAGCTCCCTACTGACTCCGCACTAACTATCTGTCGACTGAGTCCATTCCAATCACTTACCACTTCTTTTGTGAACCTGTTTTTTCCCTATTTCCTTTTAAAATCTACGTTTTTTCCAGTTTGAATGAGTTACTACCTGCTCTACCCTGATTACTAGCCGTAAGAACTTTTCCTACATCTCTTTTATTGTATCCCTTAATCCACTTAAAAACTTCTTAGATCAGATCTCAGATCTTAGATCAGATCGCCCCTTACTCTGCGCCTCTCGAGTGAGTGTAAATTTAATAGCTTCAATCTCTTACCATAACTAAAGTTACGCATCCCCTGTATCATTTTGGTCATCCTTCTCTACACTGATTCTAACACGGTTTGGATCCAAGGATATGTCCTGTAATACGGAGACATAAACTGAACCGCATAGTCTACGTGAGGTCTGACTAGAGCCAAATCAAGCTTTAGAGTAACCTCAGTAATTATACTTTTAACACTCCTGGTAATTAATCCTAACACCCTATTAGCTCTATTTCTAGCCTCGATACTTTGTTTCCTAGGACGGAGGTCTGACCTTACCCGCACTCCCATATCTTTCTCACCTTCTGATCTTTGCAGCGATACATTGCGTATAGCGTACCTTGGATTTTTACCTTGGATTACCAGGATTTTTTCTACCAACAATAATTACGCTACACTTATCAGTATTAACTTCCATCTGCCACCTGACTCATTTAATTTATCTAAGTCTCCCTGCAATATGTTTACATTAGACTGTCATCTATAATCCTACCTACCTTAGTATCATCAGCAAACTTGCTGATATCACTGCTAATTCCACTATATACGTAACGACGTAGGTCGACGTAACGACGTAAGTCGACGTAAGTCGTTGATGTAAATAACAAATAGTAATGGACCCAAAACAGACTCTTGTGGAACCCCACTTGTTACCTGCCCCAATTCTGAATTATAACCGTTAATTGTAACCCTTTGTTGCCTATCACTTAGCCAAGATCTAAGCCAACGAATAACCTAGTGTGGTGCCTGGCATAGTTAATTTATTGCATGTTAGTTTGTGTATGTGTGTGTATACAGTATATTGCACTTGGCAAATCAATTTTGTTTGATTTTGTTTGAAATTGAATCCTTTCTATTATACACTGAATCGTATCTGTTATGAACTGAGAACCCACGAATGTTCGCGTCGATATTCTTCCTGGTTGCCAAGTGAACACCAGTGAAGTTGAAAACCGGCGCTCCGAACTTGGGGCCATTGTGTAACAGGCCGCTATTCCGTGCGCATTCCAGAGATACAGCGGTCTATGCCAGTACCCATAAAACAGATAGTAAAATATAGCAAAGGGGGTGGGCCTATATAGTTATTTAAACACTACTTGACACTACTCTTTAAATTTAAAAAAAATCGTAGGAGAGTTCAGAAACAGAAACAGCTAGAAATTTCCAGAGTTTACCAGTGTGGTAAATATATATGCAACATCGAAAAGAGAAAGAAAGAACTAAAATCAAGAGAACAGAAATGAGGAAAATACAGGAAGGAAGAAGGATAATTAGATAATTTCAGATAATCACAGAAACACAGCAGGCCCAGTTAGTTATCTATGATTCATACATTATGAGAGACAGGGAGTTAGATTAATTATCAGACAAACAATATTAACGAGATTACTAGCCAGCCATCAGGACAGAACAATGACTCACTTATGAATGGACTCAATTATGACTCACACGCGGATGCTTGATAAATTTTAGGGTAAGATGACAAACTAGGCTCCACTCATTAGGATAGTTGGGATGAAATGTTGATATCGCTAGGATAAGTTAATTGAAATGGTGGAATACAGTGGTACATAGGTTGATACCAGGATATGATTCATATGTTGCAAGGAGATGTTGCACTGAAGGTCATGTTACACTGGATATAAAGTAATATAAATAACTGATTAGTGCGCGAATTAAACATTGAGGAAAGATTGATTAAAATGTTATGGGAGTGCACCGTAGAGTTATCTAAATGTTATGAGTGTGAACCATAGAGTTACCTGAATGAAACGCATAGTACATACATTTCAAGATCATATCACGTCGCCTAGAAATCAATCAAGTCCTGCGTTAACTAACTCTGCTTCTACAATGGCACACTTTCCTGCTTTTCCCATGTCAAATACCAGCAGCCCTCCATGTATAGGTAGTGAAGAAATTGCAGAAGCTATAACTGATAATGCTAGAAATAATTTCGCGAAGTCATTGGGTTGCCTTATTTTTTGCGGAGGAGAGAAAATAAGTCAGTCTGCACCAAATTTGAAATGCATAGCAGGCGCTCATACTTGGATAAAGGATTTAGAACATAGAAACCAGACGAATTGGAGAGATGAGGGTCGAATTGAGTTAAGTAAGCAATACGCCCTAGATATTGCATACACCCATATCACACACTGTGCCTCTAAATATATCGGCAAGATTGGGCAGAAATAAATAATAATTAAATGTAAATAATATATGTGACACGCCAGCCAAGAGAAACGCTTGCCGAGCTGTTTATTGGAAATTAAGGGATTGTAGAAAATTTAGAGGCCATGTTGCTAGCATGCAGAGAGGTATACAATTATATATTTGTCTCAATACTTATAACAGCACTGCCGAAAGATTTTGCATATATTTTGTCAGAGGCAGACATGAAAAAACCCTTGACAGTATATGAAGAAGCCCTTAAATATGCAGCTTCACATCCCAACCTTTATCTCACTGACGCTGCAATATGGAGAGAAAATAGGGTTATCCCTCTGTATACCTGGTCGGAATCGAACCCGAGACAGGGCGTCATAGTCATCTCGCCGTATGGTGGTTAAAAGGGAAAGACCTACACCCTAGGTAAGAATCACCCTACATATTCCTCCCACAACCACATATCAATGGTGAGGGCCAGCGACATTATTCTATCGCAGTCAAGATACTTTAACAAATATAATCAAATAAGACAAATTGTGTATCAGTACATGGTCGGAATCGAGCCCAAGACAGGGCTTCATAGCCACCTCGCCATATGGTGGTTAAAAGGGAAGGACACGATCACCCTACGTATCCTTCCCCCAACCACATCTCAACGAGGGCGGCCACCGACACTCTTATATCGCGGTCTGGGTTATTTCTGTTAACTCAGTCACTGTCAACTCAGTCACTTTCAATTCAGTCCCTCCACAGGAATCTTCAATTCATCGACCTCAAGCTGGCCGAAACCAAGATCAGTGTCAAAGATGTGACTTCACTAATCATACCACTCAAAACTGTCGGACCATTGAATTTTTAAATGTCATAAGTTTGGTCACATTGCTAAATCTTGCACGGTAAAACTCCCACCATGGCACCGACCCTCAGTCACTTGCTTCACCTGCGGCATACAAGGACATACACACAAAGAATGTAGGACACACAGAGCTGGGCAGTATTTAAATATAATTGTATTTAAATACGTATTTAAATACATTAGGGTATTTAGAAATGTATTTATAAATAAATTGGTTGTCATGTATTTAAATACACTATTTAAATACTGTTATGAGTATTTAAATACATTGTATTTAAATACATATAATATAAAAATGTAAATATTTTTTTATCAGTTAATTTGGCCATAAACCCGCCTAACTATCTGGCAACCCTGATGTTACAGTGAACCAGGGTTTCCTCTGGCAAGGAAATGTCCTGATTTCAAGGAAATTTAGGCCTGAGAAGGAAATTTCTAAGGAAACCCAAAATCTAAAGAAATCCTAAGGAAATTATTTTTTTTCGGACATGTTAAAATTTGTGTGTATTTAAAATGTAATTACAAATGTATTTAAATACAATTGATGTATTTAGTATTTAGTATTTAAATACATTCTCCCGTGTATTTAGTATTTAGTATTTAAATACATTCAATGTATTTAGTGCCCAGCTCTGAGAACACTTCACTTCATACTATACATACAAAAAAAAGCAATTGTATCGCCCAAGAAGATCAACAATGATTCGGTAGTTCTAGCGGCAGTCAATAGCAACACAGGGCATGTTATTCTGGAAATACAGGTAGAAGAAAAGGGTATATTAGCTTTACTTGACACAGGGGCAGAAGTATCTATAATATCTCGTGAAGCCATAAATAAAATAGGAAACACACAAATTTACCCAACAAGGAACATTATTCGCAATGCCAGTGGGGATGTCATGTAAACTTCAGGAAAGAGTAAGCTGAATCTAATGATCGGAGGAAAATCTTATGCACATGGATTTGTGATTAGTGAAGAAAAAGCGTTGCCATCACTGTTGATATTGGGCTGGGACCTTATGAGGAAGTATAATGTTAACTTTTGTTAACACCAAACCTTTAACTTTATATATTTAATTTGGGGAGGCAGTGGCCGAGTGGTTAGCGTCTTGGCCAACTTCAACGTGGTCGACAGGATCCTGAGAGGTGAGATCCCGAGTTCAAGTCCCACCAAGGAGCAACTGCAAATCCATCGTCGAGTGGCCAAAGAAACCCGCGTGATCCATACCTGTTCTTACGACTGAGACTTCAAGTGTGCCGGAGGGATAATAGGTGGCATCATGAGCCTAAAACTGAGGGTTGACCATCACAGAACACGGACCTTCACCTATAACATCACAGGTGTCACTATAAAAATTCAGCCTGTGCCACCAACGGGCGGAGGGGCCAACCATCACGACCCTCCAGAATGTGCAGGGCCAACCACTTGAGCCCTCAAGGTAAAACCAAAATAGCCTACAGGCGCTATAGGCTTCAATGTAAAATATTATATATATATATATAATTATATATATTATATATAATATATATATATATATATATATATATATATATATATATATATATATATATATATATGGAAGGAGAAAAAAATGATGGTAGTGAAGTTAATGAAGGAATATGCGCTACAAATAGCTAAGGATGAGTAGGTTAAATCAGTAGAAATGGTCTCGGAGGATAGCCTTCAATTTAAATGCTCAGTAGCTCAAGCAACAGCGTTGTAGGGAGAAAGAGTTAGTTATTTGACCTTAGAAACCAAGTTAGTCGAAAGCGATACAGCTATATTTGAGCCAGTGACTGAAAACACTGGAACACACATGATGTGCCCATGATTAATACAGCTACAAAATGACAATGCTAATAAGAAATCAAGGTTTGTTGTAAAATACATACATGTTTCAAATGAGAGTATTCAATTGGAGCCAAGATAAACATTAGGAATTGTTCAGCCATGTAAAAAATTAAACTTACCAGACAGTCATACTCATGTGGTCAATGCTATAACAAATGAAAGTGAGGCAGAGAGATTGGAAGGCCTTTTTAAAATAGTAAAAGATATGTATCCTGACGGTACTGATGGAAACAAAATCTTAAAACAGGTTATTAAGAAATACCCGTAGGGTTTTGCAAATGATGAGGATCCCCCAAGTGTCACACCTTAATTTTTTGGACTGCTTTTGTGGCACCACTTGGGTTATATGAACATAAGGTGTTGCCTATGGGCCTAAAAGATTCCCCTGCAGCTTTTTGTAGAATTATCAGTCAAGTATTAATAGGTTTAATAGGCCAATACACACATGTATACATAGATGACATAATCATCCAAGGACATGATTTAAATGACCACATAGAGAATTTTGACAAAGTGCAAATACGCTTACAGGGAACTAAGTTGAGGATAAATTTGAAGAAAAAAATTACATGGGGTGGAACCCCATGATGGTGGGAACCATCAATAACATGCCAGCCCCAACCACAGACAAGGAGTTAGTCTTTCCTTGGAATGACTGATTACTATGGAAATTTGGGAAATATTATGCTGCTATAACAGCCCCTATAAATAAACTAACTGTAGGCATTGTAGATGGAAAGAAAAACAATATTAAATAAATTGGAATGATGAGGCCAAAGAAACATTTATAGTTCCAAAGAGAGAACTAACTCAAAATGTAACATTATAACTCCCAGACTTCACACAACCATTCTATCTCACTATTGATTGCTCTAACAATGCAATTGATGGTGTTCTACAACAAAAAGATAAACATAATAATCTCAGGCTACTTAGCTTTTTTAGTAGAAAATTTAATAAAGCCGAGCTGAACTATAGTACAATCGAGAAAAAAGCTCTTGCAATTGTTTATGGGCTCATAGAAACTTTTTCTCATCAATAGAAATCAATATATAGAAACCTTTGCTTAGGATATCCAATTTTTGTTCTTACAGGCCACAGACCCTGGGTGTGGCAACTGACTACGTCAAATGTAAACAGTAGAATAGCTAGATGGCAACTATTAGTTGCTGAATTTGATATCAAGGTGGATTCCTGACAAGGTCAATAAAGTGGCCGGCTGTCTCTCTAGATTGAGATATCAGGAGGTGGATAGTGGAAATGAAAATGTAATTGTTATAACAGAAGACAAGGAAAATGATATTATTGAGTGGAATTTGAAGGAAATTATAAGGTTATAAGATGAACATGAATATTATAAGATAGTGAAAATATTATTGAAGAAATATTTTGAGGTGCAGAAAATTAAAAGAAAGTTAGGTATGTACAAAATAGGTAGGAAATATAAGAAATTAAAGATATCAGAGATGAATGTGGAGGAAAATATATTGTATAGCGTGACTTATAATGCTAATGGTGAACTGACGCGTCAGATACTAATACCAGCTTGCTATATCCATGCTGCTTTACACCTACGACATTCCTTGCCAACCGCGGGGCACGGGTATGTACAATTTACCTTAACTAGGTCTCAGAAATTTTGTTATTGGCCAAAAATAAGAAAGATAAGAATTATTGCAAATCCTGTCTGGTGTGTGGTCGTCTTAAGCGGATGGGGGACGCCCCAACACCCTTTCGCCGATACCCAGATATGTAAATGCCATATGAACGTATTCATATGGATATAATTGGGCTGATGGGATATTTAGAGAACGGATATATATATATATATATATATAGATTAATAAAAGCGAAAGTGTGTGTGTATGTCTGTGTGTGTGTGTGTGTGTGTGGTATAGGTTCCGCCCCCCGTGGCGGAATCCCATCATATACCCCATTTTTGGAACCAGGTTGACCAGGGGAAGGTTTTAAGCCCAATTATGAGATGATCCGATCACTTTTTTTTTTTTTTTTTAGCAGCCTATTAACGATAATTGTGAAAAAAAGTGGGTTGCGAGAATTGAGGAAGCCTTGATGTAGGGTGATGGGTGAGTGAATGGGTGGGGTGATGGGTAATGGGTGTGGGGTGATGGGTGAGTGAATGGGTGGGAGGTGATGGGTGATGGGTGAGGGAATAGATGGGGGGTGATGGGTAATGGGTGAGTGAATGGGTGTGTGGTGATGGGTAATGGGTGAGTGAATGGGTGGGGGTGATGGGTAATGGGTGAGTGAATGGGTGGGGGGTGATGGGTAATGGGTGAGTGAATGGGTTGGGGGTGATGTGAATGGGTTGGCGTTAATACATACATTTCTACATCCATGATTTCAGGAAAGTTAGAAGGGGCTATCTGGAGAGTCTGTGTTTGGTGGGCCGAAGTCCCACCAAACACAGGTGGTGGGCCGAAGGCCCACCAATAGCCCTCCGCAGGAGCTAGCCAAAAAGTCCGCCCGAAGGGCGGCTTTGCGGCTAGTATATATATATGAGGCGTCTTGAACCAAAGGGGCATCCGCGCCATTTTTACGGTTTTGAGCTATGGGTAGTGTCATACGGGCACAACCCTGCTCTTTCAAACAGTATAGGTGACCAAGGGAAAATTAGCCATTAAGAGGGTGTACCGAGGGATCCAAACAAAGTTTTTTTTTTCTGGCGCCAGGCGTTCGAGAATGTTTGATCTGTGAGAGCCAAGGGGGCCCGCGGCTGACAGGGGTGCGAGAATGTCCGATCTATGAGAGCTACATGGGCCCGCGTCTGAACCAATGGGAGCGCTCGCTGACGTCCACCTCGCTCCCAGCCAATCACAGCGCAGTCCATTTTTAAATCCCCCAGTGTAAAGGTCTCGTCACTCTCGTCACTAGTTATATCGTTATGTAGCTATCTCAGCCAACATTCACCTCATTCTTAAGTACCCTCCCTTAGGCAGTAGCACTCTCCAAGGAAAAGCTTAATGACCTTGAAGAACTAATGAATCTTGTAAGTACAGACCACAAGCACTTCTTCATGAAACTTATTGAGGAACAAGAGGAATTGGCACAGCAGGCCGGGGCTGGCGACAATGACCCAGAAGCCGACTTCTGTGACTATGAACACCCCCTCAGGCCAGATAAGCACAACACCTGGTGCTCTGGATAAGTGATCAGATTTATATATAAAAAAAACAAATCATTTCAGTTTTAAGTGTCAAAACTTCATAAAAATAAAAATAGATAGTAAAAAAAAATATATATAATTTTTTTTTATTGATGAAACTGAAAATTATTTGTATTTTTCATCAAATATTACTAATATGAATATTCATACATGTTTTCAGTTTTCTACTTATATATCTTAGGTACTCTAATAATACACTGTTTGTATAGCTATCTATCTATATATCTATCTATCTACCTATCTATCTTTATATTTTTATATTGTGTTCAGTTCTTCGAGAGGATTCCATTGGTGTATAACATGTCAATGTCTGTCTTTCCCTTATCAAGTAGTGATACAAATAAAGTTAGAAAACTTTAAGCCTAATTATCTCGAAACTTACTTTTGGCGCGGAGGCTCCTTTGGTTCTAGACGTCTCATATATATATATATGAATATATATATATATATATATATATATATATATATATATATATATATATATATATATACATATAATATATATATATATATATATATATATATATATATATATATATATATATATATACATATATATATATATATACATATACATATACATATATATACATATATATATATATATATATATATATATATACGTATATATATATATATATATATATATATATATATATATATATATATATATTGTTTAGTGATAAAATAATCGATGTACTTACAAGATATATAAAATTACTGAGCCACTCAAGACTTGAGAAAGCAAGCAACACTCAAGAAAGCAACACAGATTGCTAGAGTATTTTTTTATTCAATTTTGTGTAAACAGGGAGTACCTCAGACTCTAGTCACTGACCAGGGTAAGGAATTTATAAATCAGGTTTAACAGACTTATTGCAGAGTAGAAGTAAAAAAAACCACTCCATACCATCCTCAAACGAACGGAGACATTGAGAAAATTAATTCCACACTGGTAAACATATTACGCACTCTAGTGGAAGATAATGTTAGTATCTGGGACTGTGCTCCCCATAGCCACTTTTGCATATAATTGCACCGTCCATAAAAGTATCAAGGAGCCCATTTTATTTGATGTATTTCAGAGACCCTCCTTTTCGATTTGAAATAATAAAGGAAGAAAAAGTTTGGCATGACATTCATAACTTTAAACAGGAGATGGCAACTAAAGCAAATATAGGATATGCTCCATGTTAATGTCAACAATATTTAGAAGAAGCTAAATGAATAGCAGAAAAAAATCAAACAAAACTAGCTAAAATAAAGCCACCTAAAATAGGATATAGAGTGTATATCCGCAGAGTGCCCACTGCTGGAACACAAGGAAACCAAGAGGTGCATTGAATATTGTTGGCTCAATCGCAAACACCTTTTTTGGCACAGCAACACAGACTCAGATTGATTTCATACACAATCGTTTGCATTCCTTAGATACTTTCACTGAAGAGGAAAGGAAGATCCTCAATGTTCTTTTCCATGTCATTAATGTGACTTTGAAGGAACTTTATAATGAAGTCATTATATCTTGAAAAAATTAAAAACTGCTACTCGAGTTACTGAAAAACTAAATGATATGAAATTAAATATTGAAAATAATGAAAAGTCATTACTTATGCTAGAAACCTTCCTATATGTCCAGTTGGCTCTAACATCCATTGCAGCAGATCACAAGAATTTGAGAAGTATATACTTCTCATACTTGCGAAGTATGATGGAAACGAATGTTTCCCCACATCTTGTAACAAAAACGTTCTTATTGTCCCTTGTAGATGATATTTCAGCAAAAAATGAGCTGTATTTCCTCCTATACCCGAATTTCTAGGTTTACACAGAGCATGTTTACACATTTCATATACAATTCGTGTTGTACATGAAATGACTGCATTACAAGACTTAGTTTCTACTTACTAATTCCTTTACGAGGAATTCTAACTGACAGCTTTGATGTCTTCAGGATGGCCTCCCTTTCATATCCCATTCCATTATCAAATGCTTTCTTATTGTATAGGCCCTCAAACCAATATTTAGTGATAAACAAAGCTAGGAATATATTTTTCCTAGCTGGTGATTTTGATATATGTAAAACGACTGATGAATTGTTGATATCTCCTCCTACCGGACCCATATATTCAAGCAATATTGATTGTTGTGAATTACCTGTTTTTCTTAACAAAGCCTCTGTCTCCATACTCTGTCAAGCCCTGATTGTAAAATTATTTAAACATGTATTCAATTAAAATTTTGATGGTTATAATTATGCAACTAGTACTCCACTTGATGTTACATTAAATTGTCGCAACACCTCCGTCTTGCCATCTAGACACAGAATAAAAAAAAGGCAATAGATTTTTACAAATAAACCAAGGATGTACTATCCATGGAGAAACATTTCCCTTCCTGCTTCATCTAATATACTATAGGAATAGCCGTGTGTCTATATGTCTGTCTGTCTGTCTGTCTGTCTGTATGTATGCATGTCTGTCTGTCTGTTTTGGGTAGCCGAAACTGTAAATTCAATTATGATGAGAGTAGGCTAAAAAAAAATCGCAAATAAATCGTAGGTGTTAAGCGGCTTGGTCCCATGTTGATTGAATCATTTGGAAGAGGGATTTTGGGCTAGAAACACATTGAAGAGTATTAGATTACAGGAAGAAACTGCATTTCACTTACTCCGTAGACTCATGGACTTGCCGTTTGTGTGCGTGCGTCTGTGTGTGTGTGTGTGTGTGTGTGCGTGCGTGTATTAATTTAGTAGTATTTTACAGGGCCTGAGCAACGCTCGTATGGCCCCGTCTCCATATCAACATTTATTTCATCATTCATCCCTAGTGCTTAGTGTTGGCCGAAGCCACCACCCCGATGAGCAGGTCACATACCCCCGGCTAACACCCGGCATCCATTCACTGCTGGGTGGACAGGGGCTTGGGTTTTAAGAAGACCGCCCGTCTGTCTTCGCTCCGCCCGGGGATCGAGCGCGGGACTTCTCGGTTGTGAGCCAAGCGTGCTAACCCCTACACTACGGAGTTCCCATAGTGTGTGTGCGTGTGTGTGTGCGTGTGTGTGTGTGTGTGCGTGTGTGTGTGTGTGTGCGTGTGCTTGGGGTCGATATTCTAATATACTCCACGCACGGCCAATTGTACGTCAGCCTGTTAAGGGTTGACTGTGTTGATGCCGTCAAAGTGTTGGCGCCCCGTGGAATCACACGGAACGTAGTCTACCCCGAGGCCCTTTGACCAGTGACCAACGACAGCAACAACACGGTTGGAGTTTGCACTCATATTGTTGTCTAATATATACTACTATTACAAACATCAATACATGGGTCCGAAGGGCCCACAAGCACTTGTCCACACTAAGGAGTCACCACAGGTTATCCAGCCATATCCAATCCATTCTCCAAGCCTATTGCTTTCTCTTCCTGGGAAAATTAATTTATTATAAATTCATCTAATATAAGTCTTCCCAGCAGCATTGGATTGGAACCTTGGCCTCTACCCAAAAAAATAGGTCACATCCAGTTCCTGATGAAGTCACCACCTCTACTGAACTCAG
>JACEEZ010019715.1:1037500-1052500 GCA_016584305.1 Chionoecetes opilio
CTCTCTGACTTCGTCAAGAGAGGGTGCGCTTTCGTCAATGGGAGGATCGGCATCCACTGCCTGTAACTTAACTGTAATATATATATATATATATATATATATATAATATATATATATATATATATATAATATATATATAATTATATATATATATATATATATATATATATATATATATATATATATATATATATATAATATATATATATATATATATATATATATATATATATATATATATATATATATATATATATATATATATATATATATATAAATATATATATATATATATATATATATATATATATACGTATATATACATATATATATATACATATATATGATATATATATATATATTATATATATATATATATATATATATATATATATACATATATATATATATATATAATATATATATATATATATATATATATATATATATATATATATATATATATATATATATATATATATGCATATATATATATATATATATATATATATATGTATATATAATATATAATATATATATATATATATATTATATATATATATATATATATGTATAGATATAGATATAGATATGTATATATGTATATATATTAGGGTTGGTCAGAAAATTGAAAGATGTTGTATTCTATCGCTTGATAGATATGTTAATACACTTCGATGGATGGTGTGGCAGGAGAAGTATCAATGTGATTGCTTCATATTTAGGGGTCGCACGGGAAGGTTGCACTCAGTCACCAGTAAGACGTAATAGAGGAAGGCTGTGGTGCAGTGTCACTCGTGCCCTTTAACACTCAGTAATTTAAACATCTAAGTGTTTACTGATAAACTATATAAGAACAGTCCATAATCACAATAAACTTGTTATTTATTAATAAGTAGCATCTAAATAAAACCCATTAATGGGATAGTGGCTTCTTTCAGGAAAAAAATTCACTAAAAAAGTACCAAGCACACTGACAGTATCCAACTCACTGACTTCATATTTGAAGAATGGCAGTCATGGCCTACTCCGCCGGAATACAGAAGATCCTTGCAGTGCCGAAGCTTTCTGATGGAAAGGCTGAACCAACAGCAGTAATGATGATAGGAGAGGTCCTTACTGAGTGGAACCTGAAGGACTGCATCGCTGCTGTCTGCTTTGACACAACGGCAGTGAATACGGGCGGCAAGTCTGGAGTCTGTCTTCGCTTTGAGATGATGCTAGACAAGCCACTGCTCTACTTCGCATGCCGTCATCACGTTCTCGAGATCCTATTGGATAAGGTATTTTCCTCTCTTTTCAAAGAACAGTCTAAAGGACCAGAAGTCAGCCTCTTCCTTGACTTCAGAAACATGTGGCCACAAATAGATCAAACAAAGTACTCCATTGCCATGAATGATGCAACTATCATGTTGCGGGTTCAGCCGTGGAATGAAGAAATTATACAGCTTTCTCAAGCATTTCTGCAGCAAAAGCATCCTCGTGACGATTACAAAGAGTTCCTGGAGCTTACACTAATCTTTCTTTGGTCAGTACCCCACAACCACGCCTCCACCCAGTTCAGTGTCCTGGGTGCGCTACATCGTGCAAGATGGATGGCAAGGGCCATTTATGCTTTATAAATCAGGATATTCCTTGATCAGCTCGAATAGCTTCGTCCCAAATGCTCGTCTATTCGTGGACCCAGTCGAAATACTAATTTCCAG
Organism: Chionoecetes opilio; assembly: GCA_016584305.1. Lineage (NCBI taxonomy): Eukaryota > Metazoa > Arthropoda > Malacostraca > Decapoda > Majidae > Chionoecetes > Chionoecetes opilio. The sequence continues at coordinate 1,039,207 of JACEEZ010019715.1, forward strand.
GAGAAACTGACACACATCTGCGTTTTCATTGTGAGATACTACGTTCGAGCATGGTTCTCCGCCACATTAGCAGCTGCTTCTCCTTGCCTAGACCTCACTCTCTTCAAGGAACTAGCATCGCACACAAACCAAGCCATTAGGGATGCCGGGACAAAAGCCTTCTCTCGTCACCTTTGGTACCTATCTGAGGTGACAGTTGGGCTTGCACTGCTCGACGAAGAAGTTTCCATTATGGAGAAAAGGGAAATGGTCCACCGTATAAGCACTGTTAATAATAGTAATAATAATAATAATAATTTTATTCTCGTCCGGAGGCATACAGACAAAAAACAAAGCAATAAGAACAAGCCAAGGAGTAAACTTAAGTACTAGAGCAAAAACAAAAAACAAGAACAAAGTACAGGCACATTAGGGGACATAGTATCAAAGTACATAGAAAAGCATAAATGTACACCTGTGCTACCCCACATTCTGCACAAACAGCAGAACCAGCCACCGCTGTTGTATAGGTCCACATACATAGGCCGAGCTCTGCCTGACAGAGGTGATGATGGAGTTCGTAGAAAGCTCCACCCTACTCTTTAAACTGAACACGGAGTGTCGACGGATCACATCCAGATTGTTCACCCCATTCCTAGCGAATACCAGGGACGAGCTGCACCACCTGGGCAGCCCCAGAAGCCTCTTAAAGATGTCATTGTGACAGACCTTAAGGCGGTTCATAGTGGTCACCTTGTACCGCGACCACAGCGAGTTGCAGTATATAGAGTAGCAGTGACTCCTGAATAACTCCATCTTCACCTCTCTGCTACAGTAGGAGAATTTCCTCAGTAGAGTATTTCCCACGACAAGAAGCTTGGTGGTCTGCTTGATGATATCATCATCATCAATCATGTCGTGGGATATAACATGGCCTACGTATGCGAATCTATCCACAAAAGTGAGGGCAGACCCACCGAGCCATGCTGCTTTCAGGTAATTCACCTGAGCGCGTGCCGGTGATACTACCATGCACTCTGTCTTAGTGGTGTTGTAGACAATGTCATGCTTGGCAGCATACACCTGACACATATTGATAAGGTCCTGCAACGCATCCGCAGTGGGTGCGAGCAGTACCATATCATCAGCATAGCTCAGTGAGTTGATGCACCCATCATGTATGTGGCAGCCGATACCTGTATCACGAAGGTTGGCACTGAGATCATCCGTGTACACATTGTAAAGGTAGGGGGATAAAATCCCCCCTTGTCGAATACCATTGGCAGTACTAAAGGACAGCGAGAAGGAATTACCCCACTTAACAGTAAATTCCTGGGTAGTGTACCAGTACATTAATAAATTAACAATGTACCCAGGTGTACCCCTGACTAGAAGTTTATGAAAGAGCTTCCAGTAATTCACTCTGTCAAACGCCTTTCTGGCATCCAGGAAACACAGGTAAACAGGTGAATTTCTGGAAGTGTAGTAATGAATGATATTCTTCAATGTCCACACACATATCTCAGTGCCAAGGCCTTTCTTATAGCTGAACTGATTGTCCATTGTATACAAGTAGGCCTCAAGACGATGGAGCACCACTTTCTCCAGCACCTTGGACAGGGCGGTTGCTATGGCAATGGGCCTGTAATTGCCAGAGTTAGCAGGGTCCTTCACTTTTCTCTTAATTAAAGGCACTATAAGCACTGCCAAGACCTGACTGGGTATGTACTGATGGTAGACACAGGCATTGATGAAGAGACAGAGCCAAGTAACCAGGCTGGGGGGCGCATACTTAAATGCCCCAGAAGGGAGCCCATCCATACCCAAAGCCTCACTGGAGGAGAGGCTTTGCAATACTCCTCTCATTTCCTCGTGATCCACGCTGCGGAAACCCTGCAGCGACACACCACACATCCCACCACGCAGGGAATTCTCACTCTCCTCGTCCCTCACACAGTTGAGAATGCCCTTGAAATGGTCTCCCCACATGGAGGCGATGCCCTCCTCCCCCACAGCGTGATCCACCCGTAGGGGAAGTGTGTGTGAGCCCGGGTTCATGCTGCGCACGCCACGCCAAAAGTTAAAGGAGTCACCAGATGCCAACTTGTCAGCCAGGGACTGGGCACGAAGCTGGTGCTCATGTGCCTTACACCACCTGAGACACAGCTTGAATCTGGCCATGGAGCTCCTCATCCTCTCAGCCTCATCCTCCCAACGCGGACCACCACCCGCTCTCCACTCAAGGAAGGACTCCCGCGCGGCACTGTGCGCCTCACGAACAAACTCATTCCAGCCTGGTACCTGCCTCCATCTCTTCCTGCAAAAACCAAACACAGTCTGGCCAGCACGCATCATGCACTCTATCAACGCCTCGTGGAAGGCGTTGATGTCGTCATGGTGCCCACGGTCCAGACATGCATTCTGGAAGCAACAAACCCTGACAGGATCTATGGCAATGCCCCTCAGCAACTCTGTCATTACACGACCATACACTCCTCTCTCTTCCGCTTGTCCCGAAAATCCCACTTAATACTTGCCGCATTATCCTGCCTGACCTGTGTCAGAGCAGGGAGCCCATTAACTTTGAAATCCACCAAGAGAGGAAAATGGTCTGAAGAGACACTGTTGTACAGAATGGAGCACTCATCCATCACATCAAACAGGCATGGTGACAACAGCACATGATCCAGCCACGTGCGTGAGAGACATCCCTGGTTGACATGATTAAAGCTCGTTGGGGGAAGCGCCCTCACGTCAGCCATCACCATGTCACGGTCTCCACACATGCGCTGAATGTCTGTGAAGAAGGCAGTGCCCGGGGCAGCATTAAAGTCACCGAGAATGCAAACATTCTGCTCCTCAGCATGCTTCTCAGCATTCTGCTCCTCTATTATAGAGGCGAGTCTTCCTAAATACATCAGCTGTTCGTCCCTGTTCTCCACATTACTGGTGGGCAGATACACATTCACCAGCAACATGGTGAACCGGTCATCCTTGTATGCAATGCCCAAGATGCGAGGATCCTGAGCATTACATTCTTTGATGTATTTAGAAAGACTCTTGTGCCACAAAAAAGTGAGACCACCGTATGGCCTGCCAAGCCTCAGGACCCGTGTCTCGTCCACCGCTGAAGTCGAGAACGACACAAAGTCCTTATGGAGGCCATTCGGTCTGTGCACCTCGTCAGGGCACAGCCACGTCTCCTGTAGGGCCAGCACGTGCACCTGCCCCAGGAGATCCCTGATGTGAGGCTTACTACTCTTCACACCCTGACAGTTATAGGAGGCAATTTTTAGTTTACCTTCCATTGTTGACAGGGCGTGAAGAGGCAGCCGCAGCTGTTGGGAGAGAGCTATATGGGCACACAAACACATGTTGCTCCTAGTTGTTCATGTCGAGGAGCTCACGGCGATGCCTCCTGTGTGCAGAGACGACGAACGCGGAGAAGGTCCTCCTCCACAGCAGCGTCACCTCCACCAGGTCGTCCTTGAGTATCTCCTTGACGTAGGCCGTGAGCTCCTCCACGGGGTAGTGCTGGGGCAGGTAACGCACCAGCACCTGACAGGGAGAGAAGACCCCCAGGTGATTACTACCCCTTGTGCCCCACCCTCTTCCCGCGACCCGCTGGAGGGGGTGGCTGGGTGGAGCCCCGTGAGAAGGACTAGGGAGGACTACGTGCCCCTGTGCGGAGCTGGGTGGGGCCCCGCGCCCCTGGGAGGGACGTCCGCGACGTCGCCTCCTCGGCAGCTCAAAGCCTTGGTCCCCTTTATCACCCCCTGCGGCAGGAGGGACACTGGGGAGGCGGGGTGTCACAGGCAACGAGGGGGGGCGCGACGCCACCCCTCGAGTTAGACGCCTAAGCTACTGGTGACAAACGACGTGGCAGAGCACGGCGTGGCCGCTATTCAGGAGTTCACAAAGAATAGCAGGACTAAGCAAGAGGATCAGCTACAAGCAATGATTCAAATCGTTGATGAACATCTATGAAAGTACCCGAAGACGGCAAACAAGAGTAATATCCTGTTGTTGTAATATATCCCTTCATTGTATTATGTTACTTTCCGTAGTATTAGTAAGGAATAAACATGAATATGTTTTTACACATTTGTATTAAATAAATACAAAATAATTGCATAAATGTGTCTATTTTCCTAACTTAAGTTTCGTTGTGCGACCCCTAAATGATACCCGATCCGTGAGATAGTTTATATATGAATTTTTTACTTCAAGTGGAACATCCACGCAAGCAAGCAAAGAATTTTGACAACTTTAATTTTTTGCCCTATATACAGTGACCCACCCTAATATATATATATATATATATATATATATATATATATATATATATATATATATATATATATATATATATATATATATATATATATTATAATATATATATTATATATATATATATATATATATATATATATATATATATATATATATATATATATATATATATATATGTATATATATATATATATATATATATATATATTATATATATATATATACACATATATATAAATAATATATATATATATATATATATATATATATATATTAGACCGGGTCATATGAGAGCCTTATAAATTAAAGTCCAATTATCATTTTGTAATAGAGGGGAAAATTGTTCCTTTATGTAGTCAATATATCTGCAAAATCTTATATTCCTATCATGTCAGCAAGAGGTGGCGCCTGGGCAGTGGGCACTTTGTCATGCAGCCCTTAGCTAGCTAGCACACTGCAACTGTGCACTACCCAGAACTCACCACGAGGAGGTTATTGCAAATGGAGTTCCACACCTAACCCATCCCATCCACCCTTTCATTAAACTGGGTTCAAATTACTCTGCTTTGAAATCTTTCTTTGATTCAAATGCTGGCATTGTTTTTCTTGATTTTAGTGTGTTTCTTATATATCCATCTCGGTTTCTGTAACAATAGACTTTTGCAGATGCTTCAGTCATCAGCTTTACTGTGCGTTCCACTGACTGACTATAACAAGAATACTTTGGACACAGCTTCTCCATAAGTTTACGATTTTGAACCAAACCATGTAGTTCAACATCAGTCAAATTCTTCAGCAGTTGTGGTTCGGTAATATCCACAAAATCCCAATTGATCATTCGAGTATATTGATCTGCTCCAAAATCAATCTGTGGTACTTTGAATTGTCTTCTTTTATATCTTGAGTTGTTCCTTGCTGCAAGAATTTTCTTCATAGCATCTCTTCTGACTTCAATATCTTCATCAAATGCCTTGCCCAAAAGCAGGTTTTATGGGTGTGCATAGAAAGCATTTGTTTGAATAGCCTGGGTAGCAGCTTTGTATGCTCCAAAGCATACATTTAATTTCTTAATACATTAATTAATAATCAGATATTTAATTTTGTTTGCATCACTGAATACATGTTATGGGCCATTGACATAAGAAGGATTTTTCTTAATCTCAAACCATGTCGGAATGTCAATTAATCAAGTCATCAAATACTTTGCTATTATTTTCAAAGGTTTGGAAGGAAGAGGTACGGAGCAATACAGTCTCAGAATTCTTGCACACGCTGTGAGCCATCTTGAAAGTGCTAATGGCCCTGGTTCAACAGAAGAGAATGATGCAGGATTTTATCCAGATGATACAGCATTCCATAATGTCAGTGTATACTTTTGATCCTTACTTAAATCTAGCTCAGAATAAATCTCATGAAATTTCTTTGCATCATCTACTGGGATTGGCTCAAAATTTACCACAGGTAGGCTACTAACTTTTTCACCAATCTTCTTCCAAATCTTTCCTTTGAAAGCCGTAGGTCCTGAGGTTTCACCATCCAAATGTTTAAATATATGTCGAAATGGAAGCTCATTAAAGTGTAGTAAACATATAAGCCACTGCAAAGGACGGTTAAGAAAGTCTTCAATTAATTTGATTGTTCCGCCTTTCGTCCCTGTGTTAACTGGTGTACCATCACACCCTTTTGCAAAAAGCATCTCAGTGTTCAGCCCACAGTTCATCACAGCCCACAGATCAAGCTCTCTGAAATGGCAATTGCTGTTCCACACTCATGAGTTACATGGTCAATGTATTCAGAGTCTGGCTCTTTAACTAATGAAATGTGTTCTTCAAATTTGCTTACTTGGTGAATGGACAAACAGCCACTTTCATCTTTTCTCTCCTCAAATGCTAATGTTTTGTCTTTTCTCCCATCAAAATACAGTGCTGTTATGTCTTCCTCCCCTTTATGCTGAAGTCTTTCTCTGCATGATTTTCTTGCACGCCTTACTTTTGACTTGTCTATAACTAAATTCTTGTTTTCGGGGGGAAAAAGTCCAGCACCCACCAGTGCAGACGTGGCAATTGAAGCAGTACCTCTATCACTCACACCAAATCGATCAGCTTCTCTTGCAACCAATTCACAGTTGATTCTCATATGTGATATCTTACTTTTCTTCCTCGTGTTTTCTAAATCAGGAGAATAAGTTTCATCTGTATCATTAATTTCCAAACTGTCATCGGTGTCACTTATATCCTCCATCCCACTTTGACCTTTCTGATAAGAATTACAAGTTTTCTCTTCGTTGTTTTGCGCATCCCTCTTTCTTTTTTTTCGTTTTAGCAGGATTTATGTTGCTTTGGTGCCAGCTTTTCCAATATACATCTTTCTATTTCCTCTTTGACCCGAAAGGAATTTTCTCTCACTTACGGGCATCTTTCTTTTCTTTGGAAACGTACACTCTTCAAAGGATTTACTTCTGCAACATGATATATCAAACAGTGCTTTCTGCATATCATTTGTATAGTTTTCAAGCTGTTTCTTGTAGCAGTATTTTCCCTTGTTTTTCACTAGTGTCTTGTACCTGGAATGGTTGTCCAAAACTAGTTGAATTATTCTTTTTAGGTGAACACTAGGCATTGAAGTTTTTCCCAAAGACACTGAAGTTCTAATCCAAGATCTTTCGCTATTTCCTTCACTGACACTTTAGATTTTTCAGTTTCAGCAAAAAGTAAGTGTTTTTCCACATCCCACTTCGTTGGAAGCTGCTTGTCACCAATAGGTCTCAAAGTGCCAAAAATATCATGAATTTCGGCAGAGCGAGTCCTGTGAGCCATGTTTGTAGTTTTATAAGTATTCACCTAGTTTGCTTTAATACCTGGAAATAAAAATAAATGATATTAAGAAATCGATTGAGAATCAAAAACTATAAGTAAATGACACAGTATAGATATCACAGTCACTTAACCGCTTTAAATAGAACCAGTCGCTGCCAGTCAAGTCCACAAACCTTGCGATAATGGCGCGATAATGCAGATCATTTCATTCGTTCACGGCGTTGAAACGGGTAAGACGTAGTGGGTTGAGCTCCCAGGGATTAGTGTTGTGAAGAGTGAGATGGCGGACAGTGAGGTGTTAAGTGAGCTGAAGCAGCTGCGGGGTCAGGTGCGTGACCTAAATTTAGCAAGGAGTGGTCACGATGACGTCGTAAGAGACCTGGGAGATGCCATAGCTTCTCTGAAGAAGGAGAATGCCGAGCTCAGGAAGCCGTTGGGGAAACGTGGTGTGTCAGCATCGCCAATCCCTCTGCCTAGACGGAGGGAAGGAGCGTGGACACACGTGAAGAACATGGAGACTGGCCGGGGGAGACCACATACTCCGCCTCCTGCGACCAGGAATAGCTTTGCTGCCCTCGTTGATGAGTGCACAGAGGATGGTAAGACAGTCGAACTTTCCCTGTCTTCAGGTAAGACCGTGGTTGTCGGTGACAGCCAGGTCAAGAATCTGGATAGGACCTTTTGTAACAGGGATTGGAAAAATAGGACGCTTGCCTGTTTTCGTAGAGCGGGGATAGGGAACATAGCAGAAAGGCTGGGGAGGGTAATGGTGGGTAAGGGATTAGCGCCGACGGTATGTATAAGTGCAGGGGGAAATCATATAGGCAGGGTCGAGAGACAGGAGCTCCTAAGGAGGTACAAAGAGGCACTAGGCAGGGTTAGGGACCTTGGAGGCACCCCTGTTGTGTGCGGCATTTTGCCGCGCAGGAAAGGAGGTCCAAGATGGTGGTGGGAAGCGTGTGAGGTGAACAGCTTGCCGGCTGAGCACTGCAGGAAGAACGGGTGGCTCTTTATCGATAACTGGGCTCGATTCTTCGGTAAGGATCACCTGTACGCCAGGGACGGGGTGCATCTCTCTCATAGGGGTGTGGGTGTGTTGGCGTGGGCAATTGAAAGGGAGATGGGGGTCAGGGTTATTTTAGAGGCCAGGAGGGTGTGAAGGTGAAGAATAATGATCATGACAGTCAAGGAAGGAATATTGTTGGTCAAGTCAGGAATTAAGACAGTAGTATTAAGAAAAAGACAGAGATAAAACAGGCAGTCAGCGTAAATACAGCTAGCGGGAAAATCGACAAGATGAAGTGCAACTTAAAGGTTTATTATACAAATTGTAGGAGTATATTAAATAAGATAGATTTACTGAGAGGAACATCTTGTGTTAAAGATTTTTATATAATAGCATTAACAGAAACATGGTTAGATATGACAGGCAAAGTATTTAATCCAGAAGTTGAGATAGCGGGATATAAGTTATTTTACAAGGACAGGGTAGTATTAGCGTACTGGTTATATATTTATGTGTTAATAAGACAGGATGTCCGAGTGTCTGAGTGTCGCCTAGCGGATGCTGAGTGCTGACACCTTTTGATGAGGTTACGTTGACGAAGTATCACGCCATGGCCCATAAGAATGACGTGGACAGTCAACCCGGTGTCTTGATGCAACACGTAGACACACCTCGCCCCTAGTTCCGGACTGCACGCACAAGTTGTGTGTGTGTGTCATCTCAGCGCTCTGCCCAAGGATGATGACGCTTACGAGAGTGCAACAGGCCTGAGAGACATGTCCACCGGAACCTGCCAGTTCCGGCAGCTTTCCTTATATGCAGCAAAAGGGCGGAGAGGAGACAGACAGACAGAACACAGAGAACGAGAGGAGAGGCGTTAGCCTTGCGCTCCTACTCACGCGCACCTTCCTGGGTGTCTGTATGTACCCCACACCTGGGGGTGTGGAGTACCTTGTCACGTCATTAACTGTTCCCGGCTCTGTCTATTAGACACTAGTTTCATTGGCCGTTACTTAACGAACTGCGTGACATTATTAAATATAAACCTTCACAAGTGTACATATATAGATAATATATATCTTTTGTAGTATATTGTCTTACTCGAATCCTTTGGCACTAAGAATACTTATAAATTACGTAAGAACCGCTCGACCACGTTAAGCCCATACATACCACTTTATTTGACGTGTACCACTGGGCAACGAAGCAAGTTACCAGCCCGTCAAGAGGGCGTCATCCGGCAATCACCCCTTTACAGGTTAGTCAACCAGTATCAACATGGAGTGAGCCCGTTATCCGTAAAATAACCATACTAAGAAGGGTAACATAATTGGTGAAATAGCGGTGGAATGAGATAACATTACATCACGCAGTGTTGCGTTACAAGACATAATGGTAATGTCGTAACATAAAAAGACGACAACGGTGGTATGTGGCAACATCAAATTGTAATATAAGTTACGTGCCTTAAGTGAATAACTGGACGAGTACATACTAATTAATACACGTGAAGAGGTGGAATATACCATGAGCAAGTGAACAAGTAAACAAAGGAAGCTTGAGAGAGAGACAAGCGAGAGGTAAGAGAGTGAGAAGATTGCTCAATCATGCTGTGTCAAAACCTGACCTTGCGGAAGCGAGTCAGCACTCCTCTTGCCATTGTATCAGTCACTGCTCCATCCACCACAAATTCTGTATATAGACAGGAGGACAAGATCCTCTTGCATTAATTGCTCTGGGACTACAGATTTTTTCAAGAGGACAAGAACGAGGACGAGGACGCGTGGAATAAGAGGTTATTAAGAGGACGAGGACAAGACGTACAAGTTTTTATCATGGCACAGACGGGAGGACAAGATTTGAATTTTTATAATGAAGACAAGACGAGAGGTACAACTAGCCGATTCTTTAACTTCCAATACTTCCAATTCAGCAAATTCCTTGTCAACAGCCAGCCAGCCGCACAGCCAGCAGCCAGCAGCCAGCCAGCCAGCCAGCCTGTCTAGTCAGCATTCTTCTCATCTGTAACAACGCCCTTGGAGAAACCCCCTTCTGATTCAGCAGTACGGAAGGACTTGCCTGTGCTGACTCTAACACAATGTTAGTGAGTATACAACATCTAGCTGACCTTACAAGAGACATACTTTAAAAACGCCACTCGTTTACATAAATAACACTTAGTGGTGAGATATGTATTTTTACATTTGTTTTTGCTTAAATAGCCATGTGAAAGAATTTCAAGTAATTAATTTGTTAGTTATTTTTCTATAGATGTTTTAAATATGCTTACCGCTAATATTTCATAATTTTTTGTAATTCTTAATAATTTGTTAGCTTCCCTTATATGTAATATATATATTCAATTCTCCTTCTTGAATTGCCTTAAAAACCAGGAGATGGGAGATAATAGTTAACTTAATTAAAGTTTTACTTATGAATTTATTGACTCTTTAACAAAAGTTAGAATGTGAGTGAATTATTTGAATATATAGTATAGCAGATGTACCCCTAGTCTCTGAGGAAGCAGGAAATGACAGTACAGGGAAGTTAACCTTTTTTTTTAGGATTTAACTCTTGAATTGAGGGATAACTGTAATCACCTCCGAATACCTCCGTTTGTAACATAAAATAACCTTACTGCACCTCAGATAATCTCCTCTACTAACTCGAAGTCTAATTCTAACACATCCGTTGCAGGTAGTATTTTTTTTTGCCCCTGCCGAAGACTCTTCCTCAGGCCACTAGTGCTATTTCGCCAAGTTTATCTGCCAGGAAATATTTTTGTCTATGTAAGGATATTATAACACAAAAACTATTAATTTAGCAGCCAAGTGCTACAGGCACTCGTGTCAGAAGAGATTAATTACTGCCATTGGCACTCTTTATGCACATTTTATTGTTTAGAATACTATTCTAGCTGAAGGCAGCTCTTATCACTTCTTAGAGAATGATTAAATAAATACATTACTCTCTGATATGCAATGAAATAACATACTTGCATATCTTAACGTGAAAATTTATATTACAGACCCGGAGTCTATATTTGTATTAGCTGAGAAGCTGTACTCCGTAAATAATAGGTTCATAAATAACGAAATAATATAAATAAATAAAATTAATAAACTCTTAAAAGCAGCAAATGCCAATGTCAAGGGAAGTTACTGTCATTTTTTTTTTTTTTGGGACTCCCAGCACAACATTTTGATTGAGTTATAATACTATTTGAGCTGAAATCAGCTCCTATCACTTTTATGTGGTATGCAAATAATATATATGCATATTTAAATGTTGTGCTAATTTTTAGTACCGACCCGGAGTCAGATTTTATTAGCATTACAAGCCGTATCTACTCCTTAAGTTTAAAGAAGCAGGTCTTAAAATATAAATAATAAATGAATGAAATAAATATAACTGCCAGTGCGATTAGTCACGTTCTCAAGGCACTGCTGTGTTTTATCTTCACTCCACACTTCGTGTTAGTAAGTGACTACGCGGTAGGGCTTTGCCAAACGCACTTCTTAATATTTGCAGGGATATTAACACATTACTAACAGACTTTGGCTTCATTTTTATTCTAATAACTCATGTTTAGATTCTGTTGTAAAGTATTTTACCAGTTTATTGATGACCTTAAGTGCACTGTCCTTATATCATTACTCCTATTATACCAAACATTCCTCTTTGCTATGTTGTCATGTAAACCCTCACCTTGTATAGGTATTTGTAAGGATTGGCAACACTGAGAATCGGTATAGATACACAACGATGTAACACCAGTTAGGTATACATGTCTTTATACAATGCGAGGACGCATTGTTATAAGGGGAGAGCGATATTAGCGTACTGGTTATATATTTATGTGTTAATCTATACTAAGACAGGATGTCCGAGTGTCTGAGTGTCGCCTAGCGGATGCTGAGTGCTGACACCTTTTGATGAGGTTACGTTGACGAAGTATCACGCCATGGCCCATAAGAATGACGTGGACAGTCAACCCGGTGTCTTGATGCAACACGTAGACACACCTCGCCCCTGGTTCCGGACTGCACGCACAAGTTGTGTGTGTGTCATCTCAGCGCTCTGCCCAAGGATGATGACGCTTACGAGAGTGCAACAGGCCTGAGAGACATGTCCACCGGAACCTGCCAGTTCCGGCAGCTTTCCTTATATGCAGCAAAAGGGCGGAGAGGAGACAGACAGACAGAACACAGAGAACGAGAGGAGAGGCGTTAGCCTTGCGCTCCTACTCACGCACACCTTCCTGGGTGTCTGTGTGTACCCCACACCTGGGGGTGTGGAGTACCTTGTCACGTCATTAACTGTTCCCGGCTCTGTCTATTAGACACTAGTTTCATTGGCCGTTACTTAACGAGCTGCGTGACATTATTAAGTATAAACCTTCACAAGTGTACATATATAGATAATATATATCTTTTGTAGTATATTGTCTTACTCGAATCCTTTGGCACTAAGAATACTTATAAATTACGTAAGAACCGCTCGACCACGTTAAGCCCATACATACCACTTTATTTGACGTGTACCACTGGGCAACGAAGCAAGTTACCAGCCCGTCAGGAGGACGTCATCCAGCAATCACCCCTTTATAGGTTAGTCAACCAGTATCAACATGGAGTGAACCCGTTATCCGTAAAATAACTATACTAAGAAGGGTAACAGTAGGAAGGAGAGGCGGAGGAGTTGCACTATATGCCAGGGATACATTGCAGTGTTGTGTTAACAACGTTATAAAAACGGACGTTAGCATAGAGTCTATATGGGTGGAAATTAGAGAAGGAACTGATAAGATGGTCTTGGGTGTAGTGTACAGGCCTCCAAACTTATGTAAAGAGGATTCAGCTCTTATATGGCAGGAAATAAGCAAGGCTTGTAAATATAATCGATTATGCGTGGTAGGAGACTTTAATCTTAGGAGCATTGACTGGGATTTAATTATAGGAGACAATGACGCAGAGGATTTGTTAAAATTAGTTCAAGATAACTTCCTAAAGCAAGCAAACAAGGAGCCTACTAGGGGAGATAATATTATAGATTTATTATTAACAAACAGGGATGATTTAGTAACTGAGGTGGAAGTTGGAGGTACGTTAGGAAAAAGCGACCATTGCAAAATCAGATTTTTTTTAAATTGGGAGGTGGGAAGAGGAAGTGATAATAAGCATAGAGTACCTGACTTCAG
>JACEEZ010019715.1:1057500-1060000 GCA_016584305.1 Chionoecetes opilio
TGTTCACGAGCTCCTCCCGGGCCTGGGGGTTGCTCTTCCAAACCTCCGCTGCACTCGGGGGTAGGGCTCCTGGCTCCTCCGCGTCGACATCTGTGATGGGCGCCACACACAAGGACACTCGCTCTGCTGGCATTTGAGGTTCTCTGGGGAAATACTCCTTTAACATATTGATGTGACACAAACGCTGAGTTTTTCTACGGTCGGGTGTGGAGATTACATAGTTCACCTCTCCCACACGTTTCAAGACCTCATAGGGTCCAAAAAACTTAGCGTGCAAAGGTTGTCCCTGGAATGGTAGCAGGACTAACACTCTTTCCCCGACACGAAACTCCCGCTTTCGTGCTTTCTTATCATACCAAGTTTTCATTCTCCCTTGGGCGTTTTCTAAGTTTTCCTTGGCGAACTCCCAACATTTTCGCAATCTTTCCTTTAACACCGACACAGACTTGAGTAAACCAGGGCTCGGCCCATCCCCTAACCATTGGGATTTCAGTAATCTCAACGGACCCCGGACCTCATGGGTGAATAAAAGTTCAAAAGGAGAGAAACCCAATGATTCGTTCACTACTTCCCTGGTGGCAAACAATAAATAGGGAAGACTCCTATCCCAGTCTTTCTCAAACTCCAGGCAATATTTGCGCATCATAGATTTCAAGGTCTGGTGGTATCTCTCCAGGGCTCCTTGACTTTGCGGGTGATAAGCACTCGAGGTAACCTGGGTGATGCCTATTTCCTCGAGCGTTTGTTTGAACAATCTGGACATGAAATAAGAACCTTGGTCTGACTGTAATTCCTTTGGTAGACCAAAATGAGTGAAAAACTTCAGCAAGGCATCCACTATAGTTTTGGCGTTTATGTTGCGTAAGGCCACAGCCTCAGGGTACCTTGTGGCCATATCTAGCATAGTTAAGATATAACAGTAACCTGTGGACGTTCTCGGGAGGGGCCCAACAATATCTACCAACATTCTCTTAAAGGGTTCATCAAAAGGCGGTATGGGGACGAGGGGTGCTCGATTAGCTTTTCGCATTAGGCTTTCCCACGACCTGACACAACGTAAACAAGTCTGACAGTGTCGGGCCACAGCTCTCTTTACCCAACCCAGTAGAAACTTCGCCAAATACGGTCCAAAGTTTTTCGGACCCCCAAATGACCAGCGAAACTATGTTCGTGGGCCATCCTCACAATTTCATCTCTATAGGACCGGGGAACCACCACTTGGTGAATGGTTCTCCACTCAGCGTCCTCGCCTCTGACAGCGGGCGACTTCCATCTCCGCATCACACCCCAGATTTTAAATAATAAGGAGAGGAGGGGTCATCATCCCATCACAAACTTCCCTTAACTTTTGCAACTCAGGGTCACGGCGTTGGGCATCGATCAGGGTTTGCCGGCTATTCCTGACTCCCTCAACCGCTGAGGGTTGAATCGCATCATCGAAGAACTCCTCGCAACCAAGACTTTCATCTACGATGTCAGGAACTCCCTCTGCCGAGACCTCTCTGTCTCTCTCATGGCGGGCCCGCGAGGCGGCCAAAATTTCGGGTCACCGCGCACACAGGGAAAAGTTCAGGCTCCTCTCGCTCTAGCCTTACTCAAATCACTGGGCGCGACCAGGTTAGGCCTTTCAGACAGGACAGGCGGGCTCATCTTCCCGCCTGCCAAATCGTTCCCCAGCAAGAACTCGACACCAGTGACAGGGAGCTGGTCAACCAGTCCTACTAACACAGGCCCATCCACTAGACCACAGCTCAAATGCACTTCAGCGAGCGGCACTGACTCAAATCCCCACAGTGACCTTATGGCTACTCTTTTACCCGTTTCCTCCACGGGGACAAGACTTGCAAGCATAAGGGATTGCAACGCCCCTGAATCCCTTAAAACGGTAAGTTCTACTTTTCTCCCCTGGGAGCTGACAGAACCTCGTGACAAAAACGCTTGGTATGTGCCAAGAGTGGGGTCCTTCTCAGCGCCCTCAAGTACGGAGCCTTCTGATAGCACAGCGCCCTTCACGACATTCTCCACGCGCGCACCTTCACTGAGGGTGGAAATGAAATTAACCGGCCTAACCGGATCCTCGGTGTCTCGAGCAACACTCGCCCCCGTTACCGTTACAATATCACATGCTGGCTCCTGGTTCGCTACACACACAGGCTTACTGGCAGCCATATCTTTCGCCTTTTTCCAGCAATTCGGCGCAACGTGTCCCGTGAAGCCACAATAGTGGCACTCCACGCGTGATCTAAAAGGCACGTAAGGTACGGCCTGGCGATTAACTCTGCCATAAGTGGGAGAGACAACTCTCGCAGGTACAACTCTCTCGACATGCGGACGTTCCTCCCTCCTCCCCCTTGTAAAGAGAGAGGGCGTCTCCAACGGGCCTCGATGAAACAAACTAAAATTTTCCGCCAGCACCGCGGCATCCTCCACACGTTTAACACCCTTCTCATGAAGATACATCGAGGCCTCCTGCGAGACGCTCTCTCTGAATTTTTCAAGC
>JACEEZ010019715.1:1065000-1134971 GCA_016584305.1 Chionoecetes opilio
CACCCATCACCCCACACCCATTACCCATCACCCCACCCATTCACTCACCCATTACCCATCACCCTACATCAAGGTTTCCTCAATTCTCGCAACCCACTTTTTTTCACATTTCTCGCTAATAGGCTGCTAAAAAATAAAAATAAAATAAAGGTGATCGGATCATCTTATAAGAAGGCTTAAAACCTTCCCTGGTCGACCCGATTCCAAAACTGTGCCATATGAGGGGATTCCGCCACAGGGGGCGGCACCCAGAGCGGACAGACAGACACACACACACACACACACACACACACACACACACACACACACACTTTCGCTTATATATTATTATATATATATATATATATTATATATATATATATATATATATATATATATATATATATATATATATATATATATATATAATATATAATATATATAATATATATATATATATATATATATATATATATATATATATATATATATATATATATATATATATATATATATATATATATATATATTATATATATATATAGAGAGAGAGAGAGAGAGAGAGAGAGAGAGAGAGAGAGAGAGAGATGTATACATATATATATATATATATAATATATATATATATATATTATATATATATATATATATATTATATATATATATATTAAGGAGGGAGGGAGGAATAAGAGAACGTAGGATGAGATGAAGGAAGGGAGGAAGGAAGGAAAGAAGGGAGGGGGCGTGGTAACATTACTTCTCTCTCTTCCTTCCACCTCTTTCTAGTCTTTTTACCCTCACCTACCACCTTATTTCTCTCCTCTCTCTCTCTCTCTCTCTCTCTCCTCTCTCTCTCTCTCTCTCTCTCTCTCTCTCTCCTCTCTCTCTCTCTCTCTCTCTCTCTCTCTCTCTTCTCTCTCTCTCTCTCTCTCTTCTCTCTCTCTCTCTCTCTCTCTCTCTCTCTTCTCTCTCTTCTCTCTTCTCTCCGTTCTCTTTCTTTATCTCTATTCTTCTCTTATATATATATATAAATATATATATAGTATATATATATTATATATATATATATATATATATATATATATATATATATATATTATATATATATATATATATATATATTATATATATATATATATATATATATATATATATATATATAATATATATATATATATAATATATATATATATTATATATATATATATATATATATATAATATTTTATATTTCTGCCCGTAATCATGCCAAATCTTTACTTCAGCTTACCAAAAACTCTTTCATTCATAGAAAATGTCAAAATCTTTCTGAATCAAATTCCTCTCGTGACTTCTGGCATCTAGCTAATAACATCTCTAACAATTTTTCTTCTGCATCTTTCCCTCCTATGCTTCACCCAGATGGCTCCACAGCTGTCTTATCTACTTCTAAAGCTGAACTCTTCGCTCAAACATTTGCTAAAAATTCCACTCTGGCTGATGAAGGGCTTGTTCCTCCTTCTCCTCCACCTTCTGACTTTATTATGCCTGTCATTAAGATCCTTCGGAATGATGTTTTCTTTGCCCTTTCTGGCCTAGATCCTCGGAAGGCTTACGGTCCTGACGGAGTCCCTCCTATTGTTCTCAAAAACTGTGCTTCTGTGCTTGCACCTTGCCTGGTCAAACTTTTCCGTCTATGTCTATCTACTTCCACCTTTCCTTCTTGCTGGAAGTTTGCTCACATCCAACCTGTTCCTAAGAAGGGTGACCGTTCTAATCCTTCAAACTACCGTCCTATAGCTTTGACTTCCTGCCTTTCTAAAGTTTTTGAATCTATACTTAATAAGAAGATTCTTAAGCATCTATCTGCTCACAATCTTCTATCTGATCGTCAGTACGGTTTCCGTAAAGGGCGATCTACTGGCGATCTTCTAGCTTTCCTAACTGAATCTTGGTCATCCTCCTTTAGGGATTTCGGTGAAACTTTTGCTGTTGCCCTTGACATATCAAAAGCTTTTGATAGAGTCTGGCACAAATCTTTAATTTCCAAACTACCCGCATTCGGTTTCTATCCTTCTCTCTGTATCTTCATTTTAAGTTTCCTTCCAACCCGTCTAATGCAGCTACTGTAGACGGACATTGTTCTTCTCCTAAATCTATCAATAGTGGTGCTCCCCAGGGTTCTGTCCTATCACCCACTCTCTTTCTATTATTCATTAATGATCTTCTAAGTCTAACTCAAAACCCTATCCACTCCTACGCTGATGATTCTACCCTGCATTTTTCAACGTCGTTTATTAGACGTCCAACTCAACAGGAACTAAGTGATTCACGGAGAGATGCCACCGAGCGCCTAACTTCTGATCTTTCTATTATTTCTGATTGGGGCAAAGCAAACCTTGTTTTGTTCAATGCCTCAAAAACCCAATTTCTTCACCTATCTACTCGACAAAACCTACCAGATAACTATCCCCTCTTCTTCAATGACACTCAACTGTCTCCTTCTTCTACAATGAACATTCTAGGACTATCCTTTACTAAAAATCTGAACTGGAAATCTCACATCTCATCTCTTGCTAAAACAGCTTCTAAGAAGTTAGGTGTGCTGTGGCGTCTGCGTCCTTTTTTTTCTCCTTCCCAATTGCTTGCTCTCTACAGGGGCCTTATCCGCCCATGTATGGAGTATGTCTCACATGTTTGGGGAGGATCCACTCATACAGCTCTCCTAAACAGGGTTGAGTCAAAAGCTTTTCGTCTCATCAACTCCTCTCCTCTGACTGACTGTCTTCAATCTTTAAATCACCGCCGCAATGTTGTTTCTCTTGCTCTCTTCTACCGTTATTTTCATGCTCACTGCTCTTCTGAACTTGCTAACTGCATGCCTCCCCCACTCCCGCGACCTCGCTGCACAAGACTTTCTACTCATTCCCATCCCTATTCTGTCCATCTTCCTAATGCAAGAGTTAATCAGTATCTTTACTCTGTCATCCCTTTCACTGGTAAACTCTGGAACTCTCTTCCTGTTTCTATTTTTCCACTTTCCTATGACTTAAATCTTTTCAAAAGAAGAGTAACAAGACACCTCCCGAACTAAATTGGCCTACCCCTTTGTTTTTATTGTATTCTCTTACTGTCTTCTTTATAGGGACTGGCAACTAAGCGGGCTTTGTGTTACCCATTTTTGTTGTGCCCTTGGCCAGTTCCCCGTGATGTAAAAAAAAAAAAAAAAAAAAAAATATATATATATATTGTTACGTCCCCAGCCACACTTCACCACACTGCAGCTCCTTGCTGCAAAAACATGCACAGTAAATATTGTGCAATACCTATCTATGTGCCTTACTTCTCTCTTAAGAGAAGTTCTCCCGGGCCGGCTGGTTGGTAACTAGATTTGCACTCCCCACACCTCTCTCTCACAACCACACCTCACTCTCACAACCAGACCTCACTCTCACAACCAGACCTCACTCTCACAACCACCAGGCAAATATTGACACTTCTCTATTTAATATATTATATATTTACACAATCATATATATACATAAACAAAGAAATAAATCTATTATAGCCCTTTTGATGTCTCAAACATCAATTCACATCACACACCATCAGGCTTACACACCTCCACACACACACACAATCCACATACCAGCTGTTGCTCACACCATCAAGCTTACACGCCAGTAAAACAAAACCCCGGGTGTTGCCCCCACGCCATATACCTCCAAACCCCAAAAAAAACACCTTACACCATCAGTAAAAATCTTTACCCCAAGTCAATCATACCCAAGTCAATCATAACCAAGTAAAATCCCCAAAATAAAGCACAAAACCCAACACACCTATATTTCCCTTTGTACCCCCAATCGGTAAAAAACACGGGGGCCTACCCCACGGACCTTCCCAAACCCCCCGCTCCTAAGCTGTCCCCCCGGGGAAAGAGCCCCTTCGCTCCCCCCGCTCCCCTTCATCAACACGCTCGTTTAAATTTTACGGGGCCAAACAAACATATGACTCCACAAAAAAAATTTTTTAGGGGTAAATAAGGGAACCCCCCCCTTCCCAAAGTAAAGATGGAGTTCTCTTTAAGGGGGCTCACAGCTTACGGGAAAACCGTGAAAAGACCCGTTGCTATAAAATTTTTCCCTTTTCCCTTTTCCAAAGGGGTAAAAACCAAAATTTCATATTTGAAACCAAAGACCCCAAACCTCATAAACCCTTTTGATTTAAATTTTTCAATTTTTTTACAAAAACAAAGGGGGTTGGGATCTGAAAAAACCCCGCACTGGCATCGCACCCCCCTTTTAAACATATATATAAAAAATGATTTAAATTAAAAATCCGCCAAAGCCTCTTTTTTAAATTTGGGGCTATAATTCCTCTGGTATAAAAATTTAATTTTTGGGAAAAAATATCCAAGGGATGTCAACTTTTCCCCCCTTTTTTTCCTTTTGCATCAACCCCTCCCCCAAATTCCCCTCCCCAAACGGGCATCCACTTTACAGTTTAAGGGGGCTTGTCAAATCAGGAGTAATCAATAGGGGAGCATTAACTAAAATATCCTTAATTTTTTTTTTAAAAAGTTTCTTCACAGTGCCCTCCACAAAAATTTCATCTTTTTACACAAAAAACCTGGAATGGCATTTGAATGCTGAAAAATTTTCTACAAAACCCTCAAAAAAAAACCACTCATCCCCAAAAAAATCTCAAAAGCCCCTTTTCCGGGTTTGTTGGAGAAGGCAAACCAAATCCCTTTTTCAATTTTGGAAAATTAAGGGGGTTTTAAAACCTCCCCTTGCCCAAAAACCTTAAACCCTAAATTTTCCACGAACCCTTTAAAAAATCACTTTCATGGGTTTCACTGTGAGTTTTGCATCATCCAATTTCCCTAAATACTTCAACCAACAATTTTAGATGCTCCTCCCATTTCTCAGAATCCCGAAACAAATATCATCTATATAAAAGTACAACATTTTACTCCCTTCAAACTTCATTCACCAATCTTTGAAAAAAAAAACTAACTTTTCTTCAAAACCAAATTTCCCTACCAATTCCTTTACTTTTTTTTTCTCAGAGTCTTTTTGAGGTTGGTAAAACCCTTTTTCAAAAGCGGGGCCCTGTGATTGGGGTGGTAGGCATTTGATAATTTGTTTTTTATTCCCCCAAACCCCCTGTAACACTTGACCAACCAAATTTTTGGGAAGTAAAGGGAAATCCCCTTTGACCCCGATTGAAATTACTTTGGGAAGTCCAACCCCACAAAAAAAATTTCCCCAACTCTTCACAAAAAATTTTAGCAAAAATACTTCCAATGCTAGGCTTTGGGAATCTAGAAACCCTACCATTATGGTCAATAAATGGGGGGGTTTGCCTCTTTTAGAAGCGGGGAAAGAGGCCCCACAATATCAATGCATATTTTCCCTTAAATGGCCCCACCACCACGGGGAATGGGAAACCCATGGTGCTTTCACATATTTTGGGTTTTGGTTTTCCTACCATTGGCTTTCCCAGGGGCAATTTTAACAATATTCATTTTACACTCTTTTTTAAACCCCTGGCCAATAAAAAATGAGCTTTTATTTTTTTTAATGTTTTTTTACACCTAAAGGGACCAGCCCAATTTATTTTTTCATGTCCCCCAATTCTAAAAAACCTTTTCCTCTATACTTCCTAGGAAACAAAAAAATTTGGGGGTTTTTCACCACCCAAATGTCTTTTACTGGGCTATCAGTAGGCCCCCACTTCCTCATTAAAATTTTAATTCTCCACATAATACCCCAAACTTTCCTCATCTAAAAGCCCCTCTTCCCTGCCCCCACCCCACAAAGATTTAGACTCTCATTTCCAAATTGTCCCCATTTGTCAAATCCCCTTTCCCAAAATATAATCGGACTTTAACCCCTCCCTCCTTTTAGTTTCTCATTTTCCTTTTCCCCTGTTAAAACCAAAAATTTGGGATCCACTCTATAAAAAATGGGGTTTAAATTTCCATTCATCTCCTCTATTTGTTTGGGGCTTAGCTCTTGTCACTACACATGCGGGGAACAGTATACCCCCCTTTCCCCCTTCCTTAAACCCTTTTAATTTTTTTCCCGGGGCTCTTAAAAATTTGTCATCACCTAACAAATTAAAAGGATTCTCCAAAAAGCCCCAGGGGGAAAAGGGACTACCTGTTCCCCCGCCAAATCACCCCCAGGAGCATGCCCTACCCCTGTTACGGGAAGTAAATTAACTCACCCCTTCCCTTTCCCCTTTTTCCGGGGGCCCGGAATCCCCTTTTAAAGCCACACATGATGAATAGGAAGGGACTATTCCCAGACAGCCCCCCTATACCTTTAACCCAACTTCTACACCGTAAAATTTTTCACCCCACCCATTCCACAGTATTTTTAAAAGTACAAGGATTTAAAAGGGCCCTGTACCCCTAAAAATTTTACAATTCCCTTTCTGCACCATCATTTTCCATTAATTTTCCCTTTTTTTTTAAAAAAAAGGTTCAAAATCAATGGGGGAAAAAACTTTCTTTTTCGTGTTTCCCTTTTGGGTTGGCAAAAAGGTTTAACACATCCTCTCCGGGGACACTGCCCAGCCCTGCCTCCTTTAAATTTCATATCCCTATAACTTTGGTTTATTTCCAGGTCCGGGTTTACCCCCAAAGTTGACTTTTGGGGGGCCCCAAGCTTGTTTGGTTGCCAAAAATATAAAATTAGGTGCCCAACTTCCCCCCACATTTATAACATCTAATAAAGGGGACTGACTCTGCCTTGGGGAGCATTACCGACATTATTATTTTGGGAGGGGGGAATACCCTCCCCGATTTAAAAAATTTCCCCTCCAAACAGATTTCAAAAGGGTTATTTGATTTCCCTAGATTTTTTTCATTTGCAAATACCTTGAAAATAAAAAATTTTTTTTCCCCCTTACTACCCCCAAACCCGGGCCGGAGTCCCAGACCAGCTCTGGGGTAAGTTCCCCCTTTGGACCCCCAAAAATTAAAAAAAAGCCGTAGGGCCACCTCAAGGGGGGTAAAGGCCTTCGCCCGGGCCTCCATCACATTTTTTATACAAGCTTCATTAATTTATACCTCAATTTGGGTTTCAAATTATTTCAAAATGTTTAACACCCTTAACGCCTTAAGTCCCCCTTTTTAATTTACTTTTTCTGCCTTAACCCAAATTTTTTCCACAGGGAAAAAACACTCTCTGGCCATTTCTAAAGGGGGTACAGTTTGGTATTTTTTTTTACATTCTGAATCTCTGTCTATAGTTTCAGGGTCCACTCTCACAGTTTGAAATTTACGGTTTTCCTTTCCCCACAACCTGATATTCACTACTTTCCCTCTACAGTCAAACCTGCATAAGCCTTTTCTTTTTGGGGGCCCCTTTAAATTTTGTTTTTTTTACTAATAAAGACCCATTCCCCCTCGGGCCCAAACCCTCTAAATTTTCCCACTTTTTAAAATTTAAAGAAAGAAAATTTTCTGCTCCTCCTCCACAAATTCTGGCACAAAATGAACTTTTTTCCCCATTTGGGTCTTCCCCTGGAACCCCATTGTCTATTCCATTTCTTTATTTTCCCTCGGGCCCCTTTTTTTCCTGCCAAATTTTTTCTCTCTGCAAAACCGATCTCCATTTCCATCAACCTCGCCCTGTGATAAAAACTTGCTCAAATTCAGTTTCTTCACTCCCCCCGTTCCTCCAGGCTCTTTTCCCTTTCCCCAAAACCCCTCCCTTTTTTTTTTATCTTAAACCTGCTCTTTCTTAAACCCAAGTCTATTAATTTTTCACTAAATTTTTCTGCAATCCTCTTGAGCCTAGATACAACTTTTATCTCAAAATTTCCCCGCTAAATTTTATTTAATTTCCTTCCCCGGTACACTGATATAGGTAGTGCAACCCCCGATGAACCCTAAAAATCGCTCCCCAATTTTCCCCCCATAAAAAATATAGGAATGCCCAGAGCTTTTCCAAAAGTAATGAAGGCATGAAAAAGTAGCGGGAGTTTACCCCTGTGGCAGGGTTGCAGGGTTCGCAGGGGTTTGGGAGGGTAGCAGGGTAGGCTAGGGTTGGCAGGGGCAGGGGAGGCTTGGCTCCCCTTGGGGATGGTCACCAAAAAAAGATCAAAAATTTCCCTCCCGGACACAGGCCCCCCCAAAAATCGGTTTCGTCCCCAGCCACACTTCCCCCCAATGCCCGCTCCTTTCCCGCAAAAAAAAAGCCCCAGTAAATATTGTGCAATACCTATCTATGTGCCTTTCTTTTCTCTTAAGAGAAATTCTTCCCCGGGGGGGCTGGTTTGGGAAACTAGATTTTCCCCCCCCACACCCTCTCTCACAACCACACCTCACTTCAAACCGACCTCACTCTCACAAAAACCCGGGCCTAAATTCACAAACCCCCAGGCAAATATTTACACTTTCTATTTTAAAAATTATATATTTTTCCAAAAAATATATATAATAAAAAAAGAAATAAAAACTATTAAGCCCTTTTGAGGCCAAACATCAATTCCCCATCACACACCATCAGGCCTTTCACACCTCCCACACAACCCCCACACAAAACCACAACCCGCTGTTTTCACACCATCAAACTTACACGCCCGGGGGAAAACCCAAACCCGCTGTTGCTCACGCCCTATACCTCCGACACACCAACCCCACCTTACACCATCCGTCCCAACATACACCAAAATCAATCAACCCCCAATCAATAAAACCCAAGTCAATCCCCCAAACCCCAAGCACCACCCCCAAAACAAACCCTATACTTCCCTTGTACCACACTCGGTTTCAAACGTGGCCCTTTTCCAAAGGAGCTTTCCCCCGCCAGCTCCAAAAATGTCCCCCCGAAAAGAGACCCTCGTCCCTCCCCTCCCCCCCCTTTTATCAAACCCCGTCGTTTAAATTACGGGGGCCCCAAAAAAATATGGGCTCCACAAAAAAATGTTTTTTGGGGGTGGGCTAAGGGTAACAATAATATATATTATATATATATATATATATATTATATATATATAAATTATATATATAAAATATAATATATATTTAATTATATTAATATATATATATATAATATATATAATAAAATATATACGTATATCTTTGACATTTCAGGGGTGACAAAGGGCATCGTCATTTTGGGGGGTTTATGCGCAAAGTTTCGCCAAAAAAACACTTGGCTATCAGGCTAGGGATGGTAGAGTGTAGCTCACGGGGCGATCTGTGTTACCTGCCCTCCCTGGGCTGCTGGGAAAATTTAGGTTTGGAAAATTTTTAGGTAGATAAAATCTGGGCATTTTCCAAAAAGGGGGACAAAGACAATCGTCATTCTTGGGGTTGTTTAAGGGGCAAAAAATTTTGCCAAAAAGGCACTTGGGACCCCTCCCGGTACCTGGGGAGATTGAGCTCCGGGAAAACCTGCCTTCCAAAAAGGGGCTCCTGGGGGTCTTGTTTATTCTGGTAAAACACAAGGGGGCAGGGTGACAAGGGCACTCGTTAAATTCCCTTTGGGGGGGGTTTATGGGGGCAAACCCCACAAGCCCCCTTCGCCCCAAAAAAGGTAGGCATGGTTGAGAAAAGGAAACCCCCCCGGGAAATCTTAAAAACCGCCCTCCCTGGGTGCGGGAAGATTTATTAAATTGGTATTCTTAAAGGGAGATACCTCCCCCAAATTCCCAAAGGGGAAAAAAGACACTCGGCATTTTTGGGGGTTGTTTTTTAGCGCAGCGTTTCGCCAAAAAAACAAATTGGCAAAACACCCCGGCTTTGGCAGGTGGAGGTAGCCACTTGACGAAAAAGGGGTTAAACCCGCCCTAAAAAGGGATATATATATATAATTTTATTAAAATGAAAAAATTTTAACCGGGAAAAATATATTTTAGAGAAAATAAAATTTTTATATATTTTATTTTAATATATATTTTTTTTTTAAAATTTTAAAATATAATAATATTTAAAAATTAATATATATATATATATAATTTTCTTAAAATATTAAGAATAAATAAATTATAATATTTATTAATATATAATATAATTTATATTGATATAATTTTTTAATAATTTTTAAAAATATAAAATAATAGATATATTTTATAAAATTTAAAAGAAAGAATATAAAAATATACTAAAATAGATAGAAGATATTTTAAAATAAATTAATAATATAAAATAATATATTATATAATTTTTATAAAATAATATATTATTAAAATAATATATATTATATGTTTAAAATTTATATAAATAAACAAAATATAAATTAATAATTTTTTATATAATATAATTTATATATATAATATTTAAAATTATATTATGTATATATAAATAAAATATATAGATATATATAAAATTATATATATTTATATATATTTTATGATATATAAAATATTTTATAATTTTATAAAAAACTATATATATATATTTTAAATAAAATGTATATGAAAAGAAAAAAAATAGAAAATAATATTATAATTTAATTTTAATAATAAAATAAATTTTAAAAATATATATATATTAATAATATAATTTTTTAAAAATTTAATATATATAAGAAAAGAGATAGAGAGAAAAGAAAAAGAGAAAGAGGGGAAAAGAGGAGAGAAAGAGAAAGAGAGAGAGAGAGAGGGGGGAGAGAGAAGGAGAGAGAGAAGGGGAGAGAGAAGGGAAAAGAGAGAGAGAGAGAGAGAGGAGAGAGAGAGGAGAGAAGGGGGAAAAAGAGAGGAGAGAGAGAAAAGAGAGAGAAGGAGAAAAGAGAAGAAATAAGGGTTTGGTAGGTCCGAGGGGGAAAAAGAAATTTGGGGAAAGGGGGTGGAAAGGGAAAAGAGAGAAAGTTTAAAGTTAACCCCGCCCCCTCCCTTCTTTCCTTCCTTCCTCCCCTTTCCTTTTATCTCATCCCAGTTCTCTATTCCTCCCCCCCTCCCCTTTAATTTTCCCCCGACGAGTCCGACCGTAAGCACTGCCCCCCCAAAAGGAAATTTGCCCTCCAAAGTTTTTAAAGCTACGTGGTTATTTTGCAGTGTGTGTGTGTGAAAGTAATGTGTGGGGTGTGTTGGGGTTTTTCCAAACCCTGGTCTTGGGGAAAGGGGAAAATGGCTCGCGATCGGAAAACTTCACCTCTCAGTGCGAGCTGGAGTATTATTACCGATCTTTGGGCAAGCTGGGGGCCCCAATTTCCACCCCACCTCCCCTCCCCTTGCTTAAAGGGGACAGTACCGCCCTAATTTCACAATGGAAATATCCCCGGGAAAGAGCGGGGTCGGGGATCGAATGCCGGACCACAGAATGATGCCGGGCGCCCTAACCAATTGAGCCACACGGACAGTGTGGTGTGTGTGTGTGTGTGTGTGTGTGTGTGTGTGTGTGGTGTGTGTGTGTGTGTGTGTGTGAGTGTGTGTGTGTGAATGTGTGTTTGTGTATGTGTGTGTGTGTGTGTGTATGTGTGTGTGTGTAAGACCCGTAGCGGGGCTTTTTGTTATGCTTGTAAAATATTTGTATATATTGTTAAAGATCAGTTTCAATTATTCCAGATGAAAGAAAAAGTCACTTACCAAATAATATTTGAAAATTCTAGTGGAAAATATTCAAAGCAATTAATTTTCGAACCAGTACTAGAAAATACATGTATTATTAATTTTTTAAGTGCTGCTGCGTGAGTGAGGTAAATAATGAAAACTTGATATTGTTAGTAATGTGGGTGTTCAGGCGGGGTCCTCGGCTGAACAAATCCACGTCATGCTGGAAGAGAACAGGGTGAACCATGATATAACTCTATATTGTTATTCATACAGCAGTATAACATGGCAAAATGTGCAAAAAATGTATATATATACATATATATATATATATATATATATATAATATATATATATATATATATATATATATATATTTTACATAATCATATAATATATATATATATATATATATATATATAAAATATATATATATATATATATATATATATATTATATATATAAAATATTATATATATATATATAATATATATTTTATATATATATATAAAATATAAAATATATAAAATATATATATAATATATATATATTTATTTATTATTTATTTTTTCATATATGTGTCATTAACAGTAAGATAACATACATCCTCGCTTATCATTTATAAAGGAAATTATACGCATTGTATGGCATTACTATGTGCTTTTATTCAACACTTTTATTTTGTTTAGCTTATATGATGATTATTAATTAATTATTTACTACAGTGCTAAGAAAAGATGATGATGATTTATTTGTTTTCTTATAATATTCTACTGTATAATATACAATGTTTTGTTTATATGATGATCATTAATGAATTATTTACTACACGTTGTTTTCCTATAATACTCTACTGTATAATTTATAATATTATATAACAATAGTGAGTTGCAACCTGAAGTGTAAATGTCCCGTAAATATGCGGTAGACCGCACACTACGTATATTACAAATGTCCTAGTAGACAGCACGCTATAGTGTAAACAAGTGTTTGTGGGCCCTTCGGACCCATGTACTGATGTTTGTAGTAGTAGTATATAGTAAACACCAATGTGAGTGCAAACTCCAATCGCGTTGTTCTTGTCGTTGGTCACTGGTCAAAGTGCCTTGGGGTAGAACACGTTCCGTGTGATTCCACAGGGCGCCAAAACTTCGACAGGAACAGCACAGCCAACCCTTGACAGGCTGACGTAGAGTTGGCCGTGCGTGGAGTATATTAGAATATCGACCCCAAACACACACACAGACACAGACACACGCACACACATACACACACACACACACGCGCACACATACACACGCACGCACACACTTACGCACACACACATGCACACAAACACACACATACACACTCACACGCACACAAATGGACACACACACACGCACACACATCGTATGCACGCACGCACGCACACACACACATACACACACAACCCACGCATTCATGCTTGCACACACACACACACACATGCATGCATGCATTAACACACACACACACACACACATACACACACACACACTCACACACACACTCACACACGCACACACACTCACATACGCACACAAACGGTAAGTCCATGAGTCTACGGAGTTAGTTAAATGCGGCAAAGCGTTACCGCACAGTCTCTTCTTGTAATCTAATACCCTTAAAAGAGTTTTTAGCCCAAAATACCCCTTCAAAATTATTCAATCTACATGGGACTGAGTCGCTACCACCTACGATTTATTTGCGATTTTTTTAGTCTACTCTCATCAAAATTGACTTTACAGTTTCGGCCACCCAAAACAGACAGACAGTCAGACAGACACAAGGCTACTCCTAAATTATATTAGATTAGACAAGTGCATGTGGGCCCTTCGGACCCATATAGTGATGTTTGTAGTAGTAGTATATATTAGACAACAATGTGAGTGCAAACTCCAATCGTGTTGTTGCTGTCGGTGGTCACTGGTCAAAGTGCCTCGGGGTAGACCATCTACCACCACCGTAGCCTGCCTCACCACAGTCCCACGCCTGTCTCACCCCAGGCCCACGCCTGCCTTACCCCAGCCCCACGCATGCCTCACCCCAGCCCCACGCCTGCGTCACCCCAGACCCACGCCTGTTTCACCCCAGCCCCACGCCTGCCTCACACCAGCCCCACACCTGCCTCACCCCAAACCCACGCCTGTCTTACCCCAGCCCCACGCCTGCCTCACCGCAACCCCACGCCTGCCTCACCGCAACCCCACGCCAGTCTCACCCCAGCCCCACGCCTGCATCACCCCAGCCCCACGCCTGTCTCACCCCAGCCCCACGCCTGTCACACCTCAGGCCCACGCCGTTTCACCCCAGCCCCACGCCTGTCTCACCCCAGCCCACGCCTGCCTACCCCAGACCCACGCCTGCCTCACTCCAGCCCCACCCCTGCCTCACCCAGCCCCACGTCTGCCTACCCCAGCCCCACGCCTGCCCCCACCCTAGCACAGCCTGGCCTGCAAGCACACAAAACACCCCACCACACACACACCACACACACCCCACACAAACACACACACACACACACACACACACACAAAACACCAGCACACACACGCACCACACACACGCACGCACACACACATTCACACACACACACCCCATGCATGCATGCACACACACACACACACACACACACACAAACACACACACACACACACACACTCACACACGCACACAAACGGTAAGTCCATGAGTCTACGGAATTAGTGAAATGCGGCAAGACGTTACCGCAGAGTTGTTTCCTGTAATCTAATCGCTGAAAAGTATTTTTTGCCCAAATATCCTTCAAAATAATTCAATCGCCATGGGACCAAAACTCTTACCACCTAAGAATTATTTGCAATTTTTTGAGCCTACTCGCATCAAAATTGAATTTACAGTTTTAGCTACCCAAAACAGACAGACAGACAGACAGACACACGGCTACTCCTATAGTATATTAGACAAGTGCTTGTGGGCCCTTCGGACCCATGTATTGATGTTTGTAGTAGTAGTATATATTAGACAACTTGTGATTGCAAACTCCAATCGTGCTCTTGCTGTCGTTGGTCACTGGTCTAAGTGCCTCGAGGTAGACCACGTTCCGTGTGATTCCAACCTTTTGTGTTCCGTGTGATTCCAACACACACACACTCACAAACGCACAAAAACTTCCATGAGTTTACTGAATTTGTAAAATAGGGCAAGACGTAACTGTAGAGTTTTTCCGGTAATCTAGTACTCATAAAGTGTTTTAAGCCCAAAACCCCCCTTCAAAATTATTCAATTGACATGGGACCAAGCCGCTTACCGCCTACGAATTATTTGCGATTTTTTGAGCCTACTCTCATCAAAATTTAATTTAGTTTCGGCTACCCATAACAGACAGACAGACAGACAGACAGACACACGGCTACTCCTATAGTATATTAGATGTCCCGGTAGACCGCACGCTATAGTAACACCAATAATTTGTTACTATAATTATCATTATCAAATACTCGGGTACTCCGTAGTGTAGTGGTTAGCACGCTCGGCTCACAACCGAGAAGTCCCGGGTTCGATCCCCGGGCGGAGCGAAGATAGATGGGTGGTCTTCCTTAAAACCCGAGCCCCTGTCCACCCAGCAGTGAATGGGTACCGGGTGTTAGCCGGGGGTTTGTGACCCCCTTCCCGGGGTGGTGGCTTCGGCCAACACTAAGCTGCAGCGGTAGATTACTATGGCTCTGAGGAATTATCCTCTAAACAAACAAACAAACAAACAATACTATAGGAGTAGCCGTGTGTCGTCTGTCTATCTGTCTGGCTGTCTGTTTTGGGTAGCCGAGACTGTAAATTCAATTTTGATGAGAGTAGGCTAAAAATATCGCAAATAAATGGAGGGGGTTTAAACCCGGCTTGGTCCCAGGGTCGTTTAAATCATTTTGAAGGGGGTTTTTGGGGCAAAAAAAACACTTATAAGAGTTTTAATTACAGGAAGAAACTCTGCGGTAAGGGAAATTGCTGCTTTAAAACTAACCCTTTAGACTCGGGGACTTACCGTGTGTGTGTAAGTAAGTAAGTAAAGTTTATTGCCATTACTAGTAAATATAAATTCAGTAAATAAAACAAGGGGTTTTTGGGGCACGGTCGGGTCAAACCCAAGGCTCCCCTGACAGACATGTCCATAAAAAATTTTACCTTCCCTGACCCAGAATCTGTTGGCGTTTTTTTAGTAGAAAAATATATACTTTAAACGGAAGCCAAAAAAAAAATATATAAAACAATATCCCAAAAAATATAAACATCCCAAATAACACATGCTTATACAGTTAAAACACACAACTTTACATATAAAAATATACACATTAGGGTAGTTTGTAGGTCCAATGAAAAGGAAATTAGTTTTATTTCGAATTCGGCAGGTTTTTTTTTCTTATGAAAAAAAGGGAATTTTTAAGGGGGATTGTCCAGTAAAATTTTTGGGTTTGAGCACTTCTTGCTAGGCAAAAATGGACTTTAATGTATATGAAAAAACATAGCTTAGCCCCGCTAAAGAAACCGGTTCATTTGCACCTATCATCAATTTTGGGATCGCCCTTTTTTAGGATGGCTTTTTTGAAAAAACCAAGTGGGCGAAGCCCAAAACCCTTGGGGCGAGCTCGGACCCAATTTGGCCCCTTTTGTTGGGGGTGGAAAGATTTTGCTGAGAGTGAGGTGCCAAATTTAAATCCCCGGGGGGTGATGAAGGGGGGGAACCTTTCAAAAAACTCAGCGGCATCCGGGAGGGTGTTGACAAGGGGGTTGGTACCCCAGGGGGAAAATTGGGGAAGGATCTGACCCCCATGGTCTTGCCCATGGAAGAAATAAAACGCCCAGTTTGCACCCCAGTGGTTGTTATTGACCGGCCCGGGGACCAGAAAGGATGGGTTTAATTTTTTGGGAAAAAAGGTTAGTAAAGTGGTGAGAGACAGAGAAAACCTAAACATAAAGGGAATTTGGGAGAAGAATTGGGGCAGGCTGTTTGACCATAACGGGCCCGCCCTCACAGATACCTCTGCAAGGGCCAGGAATCCCAATTTTTCCCCAAACCCCCCCCTGTGCCACGCAAAAAAGCACACGTGCAATTTTGGGGCGCCCCCTGGGCCCGCAAAGTCCCTACTTTGACCTGGAGTGGGCCCGTACAAACAAAGAATCAAATAGGGGAGGAGAGTGCAAAATGATGGAAAAGGGGGGTAGCAAGAAAGAACCCTAGGGCCAAAAGTTGGGAAAACAAAAAAGAGGAAAAACAGTTGGAAAAAGTAGGCTAAGCTGAAGAAGCAGAAGCAGAAAGATGAAAAGGGCAGACGTCTTGAGCTGCAGGGGGGAGATGGGGGCCCGGGCCCGGTGAAGAAACACCAGGGGTTTGAGGTGGGGCGGGGAGTTTGTTCACCCTGCCATCAGAGGAAAAAAGGCAGGGGCAACAGGGGGGCGCCAAAATGGGGAGCCGACTGCTCAGGGAGGGCGGGGGGCACTGGCGCCCCTTGTGGGCCCCGTACTTGGAAAAGGCCAGCTGCAAGAAGAAAAAACAAGCCAGGGCCGGGAAACCCGACGCTGGCAAGCATCCCGGGTTTGACGTTCCGGCCCCCGCTGCTGCGCCTTGGGGTTTGGATTCCTCCAGGAACCTTATCGTGACGGGCCCCCTTGTTTCCCGAAAATGTCGTACCGGGGCTTTCATCCCAACAAAACTTTAGGAGGGCCAGGGGAGGATGCCATGGCATCGGCCAGGGACCTTTACCAGGGGAAGGGACCAGGGTTTCCAAAAGTTGGATTGGGTTACGTGGGAGGAAAAGGGCAAAAACCAGGGCGATGGGCCCGACAGGGTATGGGAAAAATGCACCCAAGATCAGGGAGGAGCAGTGGGCAGTGGGCCCGAGGAAACCATTGGAAGGTAAATTTTTCACTTTTTACCAGAGGGGCCCCGGTTTCCACCTGAGAAGCCCGCGTTTTAAGGGGGGCTCAGGCTCTCATGATCTGCGGGGGACCCTACGACTTTCCCCCGAATTTACTGATCGTACTGCAAGGGACTCAAATAGGGCCAACACGGGGGGGAAGGGGGTACTCACGCCCATTTTGGGGGGAAGGGTGCTGGGGCGCAAGCTCTTTTTGGAGTTAGAAAGGGGTTTCACACAAAAAGAGTTGCCCCGGCGCCCCCTTATCACCCGCATCGACGGGCCTACCTCATCTGACAAAGGCTTCAAGGGTCCAGTGTGCAGTCTCCGGTCCAGCGTGAATGAGATGCAGTTTCAACGGGAGGGGTTCAGAGGAGGCCAGGCGGTGAAGATCTCACGGAGATACCGGGGGGTTTCCCGCTAAAAATGTTCCCCCTGACCCGCGGTTTTTCCCACCAGCTGTTTCCAAAGGTGTGAAGCGGGGCGTTCTTTCCCTCCGAGCTGCAGGAGATCAAGTGTGGGGAAGGTGTCCCCCCTCCCGAGGGGTCACCCCAGCCCCCGTCGCTCGGTTTTCATGTGGAAAAGAAAAACATGGGCTGAAAGGCAAAAAAAATGAACACCCTGGAAATCCTAGTCAAAATATGCCTGCAGGTGTTTCTTCCAAAAATGTTTCTACGACACAAGGTTCACCACAGACTAGAGGCGGCCCCAAAACACATCCTCAAGCAGCTCAGAGTGATGGGGGGGGGCAGCCCAAGAAGGGCCCAAAAAAGCGGGGGACCTTCTAAAGTGCGGACAGGAGATGGTTTTACACACCCAGGGAAAGTTTCCTTTCCCCTCGCGGGAAAACGAGGTTAAAAGGAGGGCGACCGCAGGGTTTGCCTTTACCCGATTTTGAAGTGAGGGGGGCGAGGAGGAGGGGGGCACCAGTTTTAAGACCTTTGCATCACACCCAAGCTGAACTTGTCAGCCACCAGCTTGGGGACACATGCTGGCAGGGCCCGGCAGGTGCACAGCCCGGGACTCACCTGTTTACTGTCCGGGGGTAAAATCCCCGGAGATCCTGGTCAAGGGCCCTACGAGTTTCCGGAGTTCTCTATCCCCACTCAGGCACCGAAAGGGTCGTGAAGCAGGTGACAAAGGCCCCGCGGCAGCAGTGGTGGGGCAGGGAGGGCCCGAGACGGGTTCATCCGGGCCGGGGGGCCCCAAAAACCGGGGGAACCCTCCCCTGCCTTTAGGGGTTTAAAAAGGACATGCTGGACACGTTCTAGGCCAAAAAGTAGAGGCGTTTCACTGGGGATGTAGTGCCCGATGAAAAACTGATCGAAAAAAGCTTACCCCGCTAGTCAAATTTTCAAATCATATTGGGGCATGAGCAATAAAAAAGGACCAAAACCGGGGCAATGCGTACTCATTTTAAGCATTATTCGATAAAAAGGTTTAAAATAAAAAGTGCGATTTTGCATGGTAAAAAATTGCTCAAATGCAAAAATTGGGAATTTTTATTTAAAATTTGTTTTTAGAAATTTTATTTTACATAGGAAAATTGGGTGCCAAAGTTGAGAAAAATATTTTTTGTTATTAAAGGGTACCCTAATTTTACACATTTTAAAGCATATACACAATAAAAAACATATGCCCTACACATTTCGCATATATAGATCATTCATTCATCCCTATTAGCGTGACACCCTATTCCTATACATTTTCATGAAAAAAATTTAAAAAAGAAAATTGGTTTAAAAAATGCTATCCAAAACATACTTTAATATATAATAAATACTACTATGACTATTTTAAAATACCACACTTGAATAAAAAACCCCATACCAAACACATAAGGGAATTTTATACATGATGGACCCCAAAGCATTTACAAATTGTGCAAAAGGGGTTTAAAATCTCTTTCATTTTTGCCTTGGATCAAAAATTGTTTAAAAATTAAAAAGGGTTAGGGTTTTGTAACAGTAATACTCTGGTTTTATCTTTTATTTAAATGCATTTAAAGTCCTTTTTTGCTTCAATTTTTTAAAAGAAATGATATTCCTCTCCTAGTTGGGCCGTCATTACATTTAGTCAATAAAGTTCATCCCTTTCATATTTTATATGTTTTCCCGAAAAAATTGGCAGCCCCCGATTATTTTCCTGTGCGAAATTTAGTTAGAGATATACGATTAGTTTTATTTAGTTTGGCTAAATACTCTTCAATCCCATAAACTTCTTTATACATCTTATAACTACTGCAAATGCCTCTGCTTGTTACATTTCTATGCCAAGTTGTTATCCATATATCTTTCAATTTCTGTTCCACTGCTTTCCTAAACCATTTTGGGTTGTTAATAGTTTGCGTCATCCACACTACTGGCAAACCACACTCAATACATATATTCGTTATACATTCTAGCCATGGTGACATATAAACACCACTTGTGTGTAGCTGTAATTAACAGTTGTACATTACATAACTTAATTTTGTTTGTTTTCCCATAATCAATTTAGACCAGTAAATAATCATCCTACACTTAATAGTTATTGCAAGTAGATACACCCCTAGCTCTCCATATACAATATTGGTGCTACATACAAAATATGCTTTAGAAATTTCATTTGTAATAGTTCTACCTCCCGTATGATATTATCACCCCAGACTTCACAACCATATGTTATACAGGTACAACCATGGTCTTAAACAATTCAATTTGAATGTCAACTGGCAAGTCATATTTGCGTGAGGTGCCAATTAGAGAGAACTGCAACTCCGAAATGCCAGTGGTCGCTGGCAGTTTTAACTCACAATTTGGTGAAAAGTTGGTCAACTTGAAAGAAAATATGGGCTTATTCCACTGCACTTTAAAACAAAAAGTATAATATTAAGAACGATTTTCTTCTATATGTATATTGTATAGAAGCCTGATTCTGTAAAACATGTTTTTTAACCAATAACCAAGTGGGTTATAGTTGAGGAGGCGAGGTAAATGTTACTCTATGATATTATACAGTCAATAACGTATGTTTAGAAGTTATCTATACCTAGGCAGTCATATGTTCCTGTTATTATTGTGTATCAATCAGATAGAAAGCCTGGAAGTGCAATGAGTCGACGCGTGAAGTAGCAATGTTTTGATTCAATCCCCCCGCCACAATCTCCCCGCCACCACTCCCCGCCGGGGCGTGTCGCCTCCACAATTATAACCTACATTGTCGCAGCAAACAAGCCGATTTCGGCATTCTTTATTCTTCGTTTTTTCCAAGGCATTGCTTATTGTATTTTGACAAGCGTTTGCCAGACGCCGCAGTACTGTCCTTAGAAAACAGTGTGAACATCGCCCAAATTTTACATGCCACAATTACATGTAAAAAATATATTTAAGTTTTGATACTCGAGGCGAGTAATTTGCATTAAATTGCTATCTTAAAAATTTTTAAACGAAAGCATTTGCATACACTTACTAGAAAAACAAAAAAAAACTTTTTTTTTAGTATTAAATGCGGTGCATCAATATTTATCGCGAAATGTTTTATAAAATATTAGTCCGGGGGAAAAACAGAAACCCAAACCCTTTTGGTTAAAAACTGCCAGCACCACGGGCATTTTCGATTTCAGTTCTCCCCAATTACGCGTAAAAGGCCCTCGCTGCTTTTCCCTTTAGTTTAACTCCCAAAAACCCCCCTTTCCCTAAACCCCCCTTGTAATTAAACAATTACCTAAGTTTTTATACTCGCAACTACCTCTAATTCTTCACCACCAAATTTAAAATTTTGAATTTTTTACTTTTTGGGCTTGCCCTCGCAAAACCCCTTAAAATTTTTTATTTAGGGTCTTACTCCCTTTAATTTTTAAATTTCCACTCAAACAATAATATGAAGATGTTCGTGCCTTTTTCATGTTTGCCTCACTTCTAAAATAAACCACGTATCGTCGCATACATCAAACTAATAAACTTAAATAAACTTCAAAAGTCATTTCGAAATCAGATAGTTACAAAAAACTTCAAAGCTTTTCTTGAAAGTCATTAAAAAAACAAAGAGCATGCGTGGTTTTCTCCCCGTCAACCCCAGTTAAGAAAATGGTCAGACGTTGTTGACCCAGTTAGCAAGACTTAATATTTTGTACATCTATGATAACCTTAAAACATTTCCATTAAACCATCCCAAAC
The DNA here is from genome assembly GCA_016584305.1 of Chionoecetes opilio. NCBI lineage: Eukaryota > Metazoa > Arthropoda > Malacostraca > Decapoda > Majidae > Chionoecetes > Chionoecetes opilio. The sequence continues at coordinate 1,086,538 of JACEEZ010019715.1, forward strand.
AAGATTATACATAAACCTTCCCCCCACCCATTCAAAGCCTTTTTGTAATCTACAAACAAACAAAAAATATTTTCTTCTTTACTTAAAAAAGTCCAATAAAATGCGTGCGTGGTTGCGTGTTATGCATCCAGTGTGGTGTGGTGCATGTTTGTGTACGGTCGTGTGTGTGTGTGTGTGTGTGGTGTGTGTTTTGTGTGTGTGTGTTTTGGTCCTTGGGGGGGATATTTAAATTTTCAACGACGGCCAAAGCGAAACCTTTTCGCACCGCGAAAAATGTTTGGGGCCCCGTGGGAAACACAAGGAAAGTGATCTACCCCAGACACTTGACCAGTGACCAAGCGCAACAACACTTGGGGAAATTTGCACTCACAGTTGTCATATATACTTACTATACACACATCAATACATGGGTCCCAAGGGCCCAAGCACTTGTTTTTATAACTTAAATTTTCTAATTTTCATCATTATTATCATTATTTTATTAACATTTTAGTTTAAGGGAATCCTCTTGGGGGATACGCCGGGGGGCGCGTCGCCCGCCCACCCCACAGCCACCCCGGGGGGCCCACCGAAAGTCCCCATGCGGCTCCCTTCCCCAACCAAACAAATCCGCAGGGAAAAATTAACTTGCCCCCCCCCGAGCCCTTTGGGCGCCCCCTTGGCCTCCTCCACGCTGGATTGTCTCTTACAGATACAACCCTATGGGAAGAATCGGTTTCAGGGTAGCGTGCCACATGCCTATATAGCCGAAGTTGGCGCTGACGAACTATGCAGGTAATAGGTCTCGATTCAGTAGCAACGGTGCAATCGCTGATTTGACACGTAATTATCCCAGCGACACCCCATGATTCTTCGAAGACACTTATCACCAAAGGCATCGATTCACCTCTTCGAGTCGCTATTTAGTGTCCATGTCTCACAGCCATAGAGTAAGACAGGCTCACAACCGACTTGAAGATCCGGATCTTTGTCCTCCTGCACAGGTACCGACAACGCATAATACTCCTGCTGAGCGAGTCCATAACACCGTGGGCTATGCCAATCCGCCATAAGACTTTTTGACATGACCCGCCGCCATTATCGACTGCGCTACTAAGGTATATAAAACTTTCCAAGATCTCAATGTCCTCGCCACAAACGCATGAGCAATTGTACTGTTTCTTCTAGCAAGCCTCCAAACACCTGGACCTCGCTCTTAAGTCAGGAGACCTCAAGTCCCAAAGGCTTTGCCTCATAGTGCAGCGCCTCGAGAGCCATCACCAGGACCTCCAGTGACTCAGCAAAGATTAATGCATCATCGGCAAAAACAGAATCAGTGATCCTGGTGTTACCGAAGGATGCTCCACAATCACTTTGATCTACAAGTTTGCCCAATACTCAGCCCATACAAGTGTTGAAAATTGATGAGGCAAAGACGCACCCTTGCCTCATTCTTGAATTCACAGGAAAGAAGCTGGATACACCTCCCCCCACACTTCGCAGCACTCTCAGTCCCAAGTACAAGACCAGCCATCAAACCAATAGTCCTTGCAGGAATCCCGCAAAGTCGCAGAAGATCCCAGAGTGACTCACGATGCACTGAGTCAAACGCCTTTTTGAGATCAACATAGGCTGCAAGCATCCCCTGTCGAAACTCACGTCGGCGTTCCACCAGAACACGAAGAGGGCGAAGAGACACGAAGAATTATTACTTCATTGTTATTAATTATTATTATTATTTTTATCATTACACACACCACACCACACACACACACACACACACACACACACACACACACACACACACACACACCACACACACACACACACACACACACACACACACACACACACACACACACACCACACACACACACACACACACACACACACACACACACACACACACACACACACACACACACACACACACACACACACACACACACACACACACACACACACACACACACACACTTCGACAGAGAGAGGGAGAGGGAGAGAGTTGAGGGAGGTGTAAAAGGGTGCAGGAACACCAACAAATCTGGGAGCCTGCTTCATGTCGTCAAGGCGGCTAGAACACTACTTGGTGGACGAAAAGAGGAGGAAAAATCGAACTAGTGGAATCGATTACCCTTGACTTTATTGGTAAACTGTACATATCCTACATGGATGAAACTATTGCATGTTACTATTCAAATGGTATACACTTTCTTTATGTATGTACTTTCTTTACAAATAAATGTTTTTTAGATAGAGAAAATGTGTTTAGTTCCTTCCGAGCTATTTGAATGCATAAAAAGGAGCATTATATAAATGGAAATTATTTTGTTTGTTAATTTATTGAAAAACAACTAGGTGACTGATTATTTCGATGTATGGTACTGTATCCTTGAAATTTATTCTGGGGCGGTAGCTGTTCTCGAACTTTAACCTTAATATACTCATAATTAGGAACATAATTAGGTCATTGCGCCTTATACGCCCTCACCGCCCGACGCTTAGGCCGCCAAGTATCTCGCATTTATTATTCGACTTTCGGCAACTCACATGATGAATTTTTGAGCTCTAGCAAAGAAAATGGCGAGGGAAGTGACCGAATAAAAATAAATATATTATAAATACGAGTAAATATTTTTATGTTATATATTATTATTGTAATTATTGTTATTAATATAAGAAAATAATAATAATAATAATAATAATAATAATAATAATAATAATAATAATAAATAATAATAATAATAAAAATAATAATAATTAATTATATATAGAAAAAAATTATTAATATTTAGCATTTATTTATTTTTATTTGGTCACATTACTCGCCATTTTCTTTGCTCGTGCTAAAGATTCATCATGTGAGTTGCCGAAAGTCGAACAAGTAACGCGAGTAAACTGAGTAAATTAAGCTGCAAAATGTGATCTGTGTTAGCGAAGGAGTTCACAACACAGATAAAATCTTTAGATTCATCTTATCCTCATCCCAATAAATATGATGCCTTTCGTCCACATAGCTGTCAGCTGCATGCAATGTTGACTGAAATAAAAGCCTGTGAATAACTCAGTCTTGATAATGCTTTGTAGGCCTATGTTTACTTTCAGGTTAGGATGATGATTAGCATAGTCATGCTTGCTTGATATACCCTCATTTTTCAAGTAAGTTTCATGAACGTCTGATAGGAATATTACACATTCTTCAAGGCACCTGGTACAACTACAATAGTGACCAAAGCAGAGGCACAGAATAGTATAGTCCTCCCATTAAGATTAACATCTTACAACTTACCAAAGAAAACGTATTTTTACCGATGGCTAGCTTGTAAAATTTTAGATATATGTGGTCTGGCACATTCCCCCTTTTTTGTTGGTATTAAATCAATTAATCAATTAAATATATGTGGGTAAGATATCGGATAATATTGAGTTAATGCTAGCGTTTTCGCCCGAGGTTAATACTTACATTTATTTGTTGTATTTTAGTTGCTGCATGTAATGCAGTACATAACATCCTGGGGAAGCTTAGAGAAGCTTGAATAAATTGAGGTTAAATGTTTATTGGCTGGCGCGCCAGGCGCCACACCTCACCCCTTCTAACGTTAATAAAGACCCCTTCACATATTCCATAATGGAATCACGATAGCGCCAACAATGCAATGCGCCCCTCCGTCATGGTCCTGGGTCCATCTTGACCGACCGTGACGCGCTTGGGCGAGGCCACGAAAAGTTAGAGCACCAATATCGGGAAGCTCCCCGATTTTTGTACACAACGCAGCGGTACCGTAAGTATATCGTGACACTATCGTTATCTATGTAGCAGCTTCGTGACATTATCGTGATCGTCGTTTGTCTATCGTGACAAGGTGTCATGAGAAAAACCGTTACAGTGTGTCACGATAGCCCTAATAATATGCATATTGCGTCACGATAAACGCAAGCATGAGTCAGTTATTGAGTCACGATATAGCTAATAATGTGTCACGATTGTCTTAGGAAGCTGGACATTGATGAAATGAGGGTGAGGTGGTTATCATCTCTCACTCTCACATATCACACAGCTCATGGCATTGTCCAAATGACATTCGCTGGATGACCTGAGTTTTTTGGACTATTTTAAGGACCGGCTTCTTTCTGTAGTTTCTCTCTCGCCCGTTTTACTCGAGAACTACTAGAATAACTCTTGCAGGTTTTGTGATACCTAGCCTTAGGTGATTTAAGAGATTCTGCAATACCTGAGCCGTCATTCAAATGACTAATTATGATATTGATACCAGGAGGACGAGTATAGGCACTAACAGATAGAGAGGTGGCTCACAAACGGTACCGTAAGCATCCATCTCCTGATACTCATGCCCTTTATATGTTTGCCCGTAATCATGCCAAATCTTTACTTCAACTTACCAAAAACTTTATCATTCATAGAAAATGTCAAAATCTTTCTGAATCAAATTCCTCTCGTGACTTCTGGCATCTAACTAATAACATCTCTAACCATTTCTCTTCTTCATCTTTCCCTCCTATGCTTCACCCAGACGGCTCCACAGCTGTCTCATCTACTTCTAAAGCTGAACTCTTCGCTCAAACATTTGCTAAAAATTCTACTCTGGTTGATGAAGGGCTTGTTCCTCCTTCTCCTCCACCCTCTGACTATATTATGCCTGTCATTAAGATCCTTCGGAATGATGTTTTCTTTGCCCTTTCTGGCCTAGATCCTCGGAAGGCTTACGGTCCTGACGGAGTCCCTCCTATTGTTCTCAAAAACTGTGCTTCTGTGCTTGCACCTTGCCTGGTCAAACTTTTCCGTCTTTGTCTATCTACTTCCACCTTTCCTTCTTGCTGGAAGTTTGCTCACATCCAACCTGTTCCTAAGAAGGGTGACCGTTCTAATCCTTCAAACTACCGTCCTATAGCTTTGACTTCCTGCCTTTCTAAAGTGTTTGACTCTATAATTAATAAGAAGGTTCTTAAGCATCTATCTGCTCACAATCTACTATCTGATCGTCAGTACGGTTTCCGTAAAGGGCGATCTACTGGCGATCTTCTAGCTTTCCTAACTGAATCTTGGTCATCCTCCTTTAGGGGTTTCGGTGAAACTTTTGCTGTTGCCCTTGACATATCAAAAGCTTTTGATAGAGTCTGGTACAAATCTTTAATTTCCAAACTACCCTCATTCGGTGTCTATCCTTCTCTCTGTACCTTCATCATAAGTTTCCTTTCAAACCGTTCTATTGCAGCTACTGTAGACGGACATTGTTCTTCTCCTAAATCTATCAATAGTGGTGTTCCCCAGGGTTCTGTCCTATCACCCACTCTTTTTCTATTATTCATTAATGATCTTCTAAGTCTAACTCAAAGCCCTATCCACTCCTACGCTGATGATTCTACCTTGCATTTTTAAACGTCGTTTATTAGACGTCCAACTCAACAGGAACTAAGTAATTCACGGAGAAATGCCACCGAGCGCCTAATTTCTGATCTTTCTATAATTTCTGATTGGGGCAAAGCAAACCTTGTTTTGTTCAATGCCTCAAAAACCCAATTTCTTCACCTATCTACTCGACAAAACCTTCCAGATAACTATCCCTTCTTTTTCAATGACACTCAACTGTCTCCTTCTTCTACAATGAACATTCTAGGACTATCCTTTACTAAAAATCTGAACTGGAAATCTCACATCTCATCTCTTGCTAAAACAGCTTCTAGGAAGTTAGGTGTCCTGTAGCGTCTGCGTCCTTTTTTTTCTCCCTCCCAATTGCTTGCTCTCTACAGGGGCCTTATCCGCCCATGTATGGAGTATGTCTCACATGTTTGGGGAGGATCCACTCATACAGCTCTCCTAACAGGGTTGAGTCAAAAGCTGTTCGTCTCATCAACTCCTCTCCTCTGACTGACTGTCTTCAATCTTTAAATCACCGCCGCAATGTTGCTTCTCTTGTTCTCTTCTACCGTTATTTTCATGCTCACTGCTCTTCTGAACTTGCTAACTGCATGCCTCCCCCCCTCCCGCGGCCTCGCTGCACAAGACTTTCCACTCATTCTCATCCCTATTCTGTCCATCTTCCTAATGCAAGAGTTAATCAGTATCTTTACTCTTTCATCCCTTTCACTGGTAAACTCTGGAACTCTCTTCCTGTTTCTATTTTTCTTCTTTCCTATGACTTACATCTTTTCAAAAGAAGAGTAACAAGACACCTCCCGAACTAAATTGGCTCACCCCTCTTTTTTATTTTATTCTCTTACTGTCTTCTTTATAGGGACTGGCAACTAAGCGGGCTTTGTGTTATCCATTTTTGTTGTGCCCTTGATCAGTTCCTTGTGATGTAAAATTAAAATTAAATTAAAAAAATAACATTAAAGTCTTTCAGATCTCTCTCAAGAGATTCAAGTCTCTCCTCTTTAGGAGTTTTCAAGGCTTCATGAAATTTGTCCAGTTGCCACAGACAACAGAGTTCAAAATTCATATTTTCGGTAGAAGACATAGTTCACACTAGTAGACGTCAGGTCCGAATAACATCAGGCACCATTGTTGCAGCTGGGAATATCGACACTCACAGACACGGCATTATCTGAAACAAAAGAAAAACACAAACACAAGGATATGGCATACAGTTCATAAAACATTAAATTCCGTACATTTGTAATTAAACTGATGAACAGAAAATATGATATGACAGAAAATTAGGAAATAGAAAATTCAAAAACCGACATGTTTGACCCGAAAATTACTTTTAATATGACCTTGAGGGGTTTACCTTGACCTCAAATCATGAAAATAACATCAGAAATGGATTCCCCGACCTCGAAAACGCCTGAAAAATTTTATCATACATATTTTACATATATATTTAAATGATTTTCCTCTAATCCGGGTGGCAGCCATTTTGTATTTCGCCAATATGGCGGCCCCGAGGGGCGCCCGTCTTGGCGCCCATCAAAAATCAAAAGAGTACGGCATGGGCAACATCTGGTTCAAATTTGGTGCTTTTGGAAGAATTTGAACCAAACGGAACCAAATATCCCTAAGGGCCCTGACTATCAGGGGAATTGTTAAAACTAGTTCAGGATAACTTTCTAAGGCAAGCAATCAAGGAGCCTACTTGGGGAAACAATATTATAGATTTATTACTAACAAAATGGAAGATTTAGTTACAGAGGTTGAAGTTGGAGGTCAGTTTGGTAATAGAAATCATTGTGAAATTAGGTAGGTAAATTAAGTAGAATCTAGAAGTGTTAATATGCATAGAGTACCTGACTTCAGAAGGGCAAATTATGCAGGATTAAGAAAACACCTGCAGGGATTAACTAGGGGAGGATGGAGGTTGAAGTGGGATCTGGTGTCGTTGAAGAGGGTGGAGTCGGTGAGGTCAGTGCTGATGAGGATTATACGCTCTTTGTCAGCAATTTAATTGCAGGTCAGAAAAGAATATGTCTTATAGGGCGATATGATCAAAGAAAAACGACCCCAAATGGATGACTGCGAGTTTAAAACACAACATAGGACTAAAAAGAAACATGTACAATAGGGTTAAGGCAGAACAGGTCAGCAGAGATCAGTATACTGTGATGGCTAGGACAGTGAAAAAGTTAACAAGAACAGGAAAGAACAATTATGAGATTAAGGTTGCTGGTCAAGCAAAGACCGACCCTAAGGATTTTTCATGTTTATAAGACAAAAAGTGGGGAATTGGTGAGTCCGTTACAAAAATCAGGGGAGATTGTAAGTTTTGATGCGGATAAGTGTAATATTTAAAATGATTATTTCGTAGTGTTTTTACTCAGGAGGATAGATATGCAGATGGTACCTGATAGTGAACATATGTCTAGAGGAAAAGATGATGAGAAACTCAAAGATATTGTGATAACTAGGGAAATGGTGGAAGAGGGTATAGATAAAAAGAAGAAGTTTAAGTAACCAGGACCAGAAGAAGTTTAACCCAGGGTATTAAAACAATGCAAAGAGGTTGTTAGTCAGTCTTTAGTGCACATTTTTAGGAAATCGGTTGATCTAGAAGAGATGCCGTTAATGTGAAGGAAAGGAGATGTAGTCCCCATATTTAAGAAGGGAGATAAGATGATTAATGTCAAATTATCGACCCGTTAGTGTAACCTCAGTGGTAGGTAAATTATTGGAATCTGTTATTGCAAAAAACATTGGAGCATTTAGGAAAGCATAGTTTGGTAATTGATTCACAACATGGGTTCACCAAGAGTAGATCATGTCTCACAGAGCATGTCATGAGCAGGTGGCCTGGCCGTAGTAACCTAAGCTGTGATGTCCCAAGGGAGAGGACCACACTCCTTATATTTAAGCCTGGAGTCCTTTGCTTATACTCTCTCTCTCTCTCTCTCTCTCTCTCTCCTCTCTCTCTCTCTCTTCTCTCTCTCTCTCTCTCTCTCTCTCTCTCTCTCTCTCCTCTTCTCTCTCTCTCTCTCTCTCTCTCTCTCCTCTCTCTCCTCTCTCCTCTCTCTCTCTCTCTCTCTCTCCTCTCTCTCTCTCTCTCTCTCTCTCTCTCTCTCTCTCTCTCTCAACGAAGAGTGAATGGGATAATAGTCTGTGACTCCCAGTCAGCTCTTTACGCCCTCTCCTCGCCAAGACCCAGCTGTGGCCGTGTTGTACGAGACATACTGTGTCAACTCGCCATCGCCCACGATGCCTCTCTTGTCGTGTTCTTCGTGTGGACGCCTTCTCATATCGGGCTGGCTGGTAATGACACGGTGGATCGACTTGCCAAGGCGGCCTGTACGCTGGGCCTTGGATGATGCGAATGCTGTGCCCTCCCTCCGCTACCTTCGAAACAGCATATACTCAGCTGCTCACGCCATGACTGTGCATCGCAGGGACGCAGACAGGGCCACCAGCATGGAGGTATATTCTGTTCAAGAACGTTAGAGCCAAATTTTCCTCCCCCGAGGAGGAGCATGTCAGGCCAGCTTCGCTGTGGCCTCTTATTGGTTGACGGAATTCAGTGGAAAGCGTCCATCCTACAGTCCTTCGTTGTTTCTTTAACAACTCACCAAATATTTGCTTTGAGTGCATGAAAGTCCTCAATTCACCATCGTTAGTAAATGTGTTATCACATGGACACAAAAGTAAGTCAGATACTCTTCATGAAGACAAGATATTGAGAAGGAAATATAATGACTCGTAAAATTCTGAGTGAGGGACGAGGTGAAAATGGTCATCTGGAGGCGCAGTAACCTATTTGACGTCAAACAAGCAGACCCTAAACCTGACCGGTTCCGAACTACCCTTAATGACCGCACACCTGAGGCTCCCTAGCAGGCCTTGCCTTGAGGCGATATAGCAGGTCACAGGGGAAAAGACGAGAGAGAGAGAGAGAGAGAGAGAGAGAGAGAGGAAGAGAGAAGAGAGAGAGAGAGGAGACGAGAGAGAGAGGAGAGAGAGAGAGAGAGAGAGAGAGAGAGAGAGAGAGAGAGAGAGAGAGAGAGGAGAGAGAGAGAGAGAGAGAGAGAGAGAGAGAGAGAGAGAGAAGAGAGAGAGAGAGAGAGACAAACATGATTCAATGATGTTTCTCCTTCCTCCTCTTCCTGATGTCATAATCCATCATAAGCTTTAAAAAATAATGAATAATTAGGGGAGCGAGGTCATTAAGTAGAGATATATAATATTGATTTTTCTGTTATTTATATAACTTTTTTCTGGCCGTACGTGTGTGTGTGTGTGTGTGTGTGTGGGGTATGTGTGTGTGTGTGTGTGTGTGTGTGTGTGTGTGTGTGTGTGTGTGTGTGTGTGTCTGTGTCTGTGTGAATATAATAGAATAGAATAGATATATTTATTTGCTCAGACTTTATAAAAAGTATGGAGCACAGCTCCTGTGTAATATATATATATACACATTCATAGCAGAAAAATCATCTAAACAGCTTAATCAAAGCATTTACAAATTGTGCTAAATTTGTTAATAATATTACATTTTTGTTCTGCATCAGCATTGTAAATTTAGAGTGATTTGGGTGTAACCTGTAATACTCTGGTATGTATCTGCTTCTTTACTGAATAATTTCCTCGTTTTGACATTGCAACAGAACATGATATTCGTCTCCTAGTTGTCCGTCATTACATTGAGTACAATAACGCTCTTCCCTGCTTATTTGACTATGTCTTCCAGTTATAATTGGCAGTTGATTATTTCCTGTGCGGAATTTAGTTAGAGAGATACGATTAGTTTTATTTAGTTTGGCTAAATACTCTTCAATCCCATAAACTTCTTTTATACATAACATTAACTACTGCAAATGCCTCTGCTTGTTACATTTCTATGCCAAGTTGTTATCCATATATCTTTTAATTTCGGTTCCACCGCTTTCCTAAACTATTTTGGGTTGTTAATAGTTTGCGTCATCCACACTACTAGCAAACGACACTCAATACATATATTCTTTATACATTCTAGCCATGGCGATATATAAACACCACTTGTGTGTAGCTGCAATAAATAGTAGGGTGTTCCAGGCTTGTATTAGTAGAAAATCAAATAATGATATCAAGTCCAGCACATGCTGCTCTGGTTTCTTGTCAAATGAAAGTGATTCCACCAAATTTTCGTGAAAATTGAGCAATATTTAATGGTCGCGCAAAACGAACGTTTTGATAGCTCCTCTAAGATTCGACCCATTATCTGCATTCTGATCACTCTATCGTGTTCAGAAGAGCCTAGGTACAGGGAAATGAATGTGAAATATCTGTTATGTTTATTTAGTTATTTATTCCTACTCCAACACCTTCTTGAGTTCCGCCTTCGTTTTTTTAGGGACAGCTTTCGTGTGGAGGCGGGCAAGCTTCAAGAGGAACTGGGTTTGCCGTTCGTCCTTCGTCCGGTTGCCGAGGAAGCGTTGAATGAGGGCTATTCCTCGTTCTGCGAGGTCGTTCGTGACCTTCAGGACACCAGCCCGCTTATTCGTGCACTTGAAACACGAATCCGTGTTCCATGTTTCAGGACTCAGCTCAAGGAAGGTCGGTGGCTGGCCTCCTAGTAGACTTTTCAAGACCTGCATCGACCGCACTGAGCAGAAGGCGGAAAGCGGCCTGTTGAGATTGATTGGTGTCTTCGACTCGGGGCGCCGTGGATTCTTGGTCGTCGAAGGACGCTTCATCCCCTCTACCATCTCCGCCTTCTGCTCCGGGCTGATGCGGTCATCGAAGATGGCCAGTCCGATCAGGTTCTCGGAAAGGTACCAGAGATGGCGCCGCATGGCACGTTCCGCGACCGACGCAACCCCATCGTCGCAGATCCTCTTCACGTCAGTGATGAAGTCCAGGTCGTTCTTGGTGCGTAGGACGGAATCATTGCCTCATTCCAGTATTTCGCGTAGACCATGGTCACAAAGAACGCAACTCGACGGATCCCCGCCAACTCCCGCCTGCTCATCTCCAGCTGGTCATGGAAGAGCATGATCTTCACGGCGTAGATGGCCTTGGCCATCCATCTGGCCATGTGGTAAGCACCAGGAGCACGGAAGGATGTAGGGACTCCTCCTCCGAAGTAGGCCACGCTGAGCAGGATGATCTCTTTGTAGTCTTCGCGTGGATGATTTCCACAGTCAAGCAGACGTTTCAAGTGACCGACCATCTCAAGGTAGTGAGCTTCTTCGTCGGATGACAGAGCGGTCGGTGTCAGGGGCTGTGGTCGGCTCTGGTCAACGATAGGCCAACGATTCTGGAGCCTCTTGAAAAGGGCGATGTTAGGGCCAGATGATGGACCCATGCAAGCCTTGAAGACATCCTTCAGAACAACTTCCAGGATGTGGTGGCGGCATGCCAACCACACCTGTGGCTTCTCCAGTGCACGTTCAATCCTGATACACGCTCCTTGAACCATCCCCGTGTTGGCCGCTGTCGTTTCGAATGCCATTCCAATGATGGTGCCCTCCAAGCTGCTTTCCCGCACCAGCTTCAAGACGGTTTCCGCAACAGCTTGTCCTGTCCCGTCTGCAGACACAGGAACACCCAGAAGTTCCTCCGTATCCTCCCCGGGCACCAAGACGGCCACCTTCTCCTCCAATGACCTTCCGCCCGCTAGACTGGGTAACAACTTGCCGTCCCGATGCAGAACCAAAGGGACTTCAGGCTTGCAGAAGAGAGACATGGCAATCTCTTCGCGGTTCTTGACTCTGGCCCGGTGGATCGACGAACGGGACACAGTGATATGTTCGATGTCGTGGCCGAGGCTCATTGCAGCAGCGGTGTAGGAGGATGTCGCAGATGGACAGATTGTCGCGCTCCCAAGCAAGGGTCAGCTCCTTGGTGAGCTTATTCTCCTTAGGAGGTCGACGGCGTGGACATTTAGCTGGTGTCGGAGCCTTGAAGTCGTCGTCCTCGGTTTCTTCGTTGGACGATGAGAATGTAGTAGAAGACTCCAAGTCCAAAGCCACGTCACGATTAAGAGTGGATGACGAAGCAGCCGCGTCCTTCTTCTTCATCTCCTCCATCCTTTGTCTCTTACGTCGCTTCTCCTCAGTCGCTCGCTTCAGCTTCTCGTCCACGCCAGCCATCGAGCAGCTCTGCCGGTCCTCCCTCTGAGCCTCCAAGAACGCCTTGTCTTCCTCGGGGATCTTCGCTTCCATTGCCTTGGAATGCGCGATGTCGAACATGTCTTCGAGGCTGTCTCTGAAGATGCATCTCTTCATTTCTTCCGTCTCTGTCTTCCGTGACTTGGATTTCGCCAAGGCGCCGTACTCCTCGTACAGTTTGAGGACCTTCTTCTTCACCCACGACACATCCGACGTCGGAATGTTCGCACGTCGCCACACTTCCAAGACCTTCTCAGCGGTAGAAGCTGCTGCAACGAAAAGAACCTCCTTCTGGATCTTGTGGTGGAGCAAAAACACCTGGAGAACCTCGCCTCTCGACGGAAGGCGATTCCCCGGGAATGACGATGTTGGGGACTTCTCCAGTACCCATACCACGTCCGTAGATCGTCTTTCACACGCCATCACGTTAGACCTGGGAACACAAAAGAGACCACAATACAGTTTTTTTATTTTACATCGATAAATACATACATAGGCATTAGCTGCATTATTTATAGTGATGGAAATACAAGGGATACGGCAGGCACACACTTAAAACGATTAAGTTCACACACTAAAGCCGCGGTCACATGAGCAACTTTTCCGTCAATATTAAGGCTGCAATTATTCAGCAAAGGCAACACCTTGCCGTGTTTTGGTCACACGGATTTTCAGAGGTAGCAATAATTTGAATGGCAATTTTGGCTTCTCAAGATGTATCTGAAGAAGCGTCTTTGGAAAACTAGGGAGAAATAGGGAGAAACTGGTTCACAAATAGGGTGGTGAATGATTGAAATGGATTCTTGTGTATGGCAAGTGCGTCAGACATAAAACATTCAAAATTCAACATCAAAGTGATCAATAATAAGTTGGGAGGCCTATCCCCTAAAAAAAATTGTTATTAATACACCGTCACAAGGGAAAAAGTATACCAGCCATAACCCAAAANAAAAAAATTCTGGGTGGGGGAGCTGTTCTCCTTTAACCTTAATATACTCATAATTAGGAACATAATTAGGTCATTGCGCCTTATTACGCCCTCACCGCCCGACGCTTAGGCCGCCAAGTATCTCGCATTTATTATTCGACTTTCGGCACTCACATGATGAATTTGAGCTCTAGCAAAGAAAATGGCGAGGGAAGTGACCGAATAAAATAATATATTATAAATACGAGTAATTTTTATGTTATAAATTTATTATGTGTAATTATTGTTATTAATATAAGAAAATAAAAATAATAAATAATAATAATAATAATAATAAATAATAATAATAATAAATAATAATAATAAAATAATAATAATTAATTATATATAGAAAAATTATTAATATTTAGCATTTATTTATTTTTTTTTGGGTCACATTACTGGGCCATTTTCTTTGCTCGTGCTAAAGATTCATCATGTGAGTTCCCCGAAAGTCGAACAAGTAACGCGAGTAAACTGAGTAAATTAAGCTGCAAATGTGATCTGTGTTAGCGAAGGAGTTCACAACACAGATAAAATCTTTAGATTCTCTTATCCTCATCCCAATAAATATGATCCCTTTTCGTCCACATAGCTGTCAGCTGCATGCAATGTTGACTGAAATAAAAGCCTGTGAATAACTCAGTCTTGATAATGCTTTGTAGGCCTATGTTTACTTTCAGGTTAGGATGATGATTAGCATAGTCATGCTTGCTTGATATCCCCTCATTTTTCAAGTAAGTTTCATGAACGTCTGATAGGAATATTACACATTCTTCAAGGCACCTGGTACAACTACAATAGTGACCAAAGCAAGGCACAGAATAGTATAGTCCTCCCATTAAGATTAACATCTTACAACTTACCAAAGAAAACGAAATTTTTACCGATGGCTAGCTTGTAAAATTTAGATATATGTTGGTCTGGCACATTCCCCCTTTTTGTGTGGGATAAAATCAATTAATCCCAATTAAATATTTGGGTAAGGGTATCGGATAATATTGATTAATGCTAGCGTTTTCCCAGGTTAATACTTACATTTTTGTTGTATTTTAGTTGCTGCATGTAATGCAGTACATAACATCCTGGGGAAACTTAAAAGAAGCTTGAATAAATTGAGGTTAAATGTTATTGGCTGGGCGCCAGGCGCCACACCTCACCCCTTCTAACGTTAATAAAGACCCCTTCACATATTCCATAATGGAATCACGATAGCGCCAACAATGCAATGCGCCCCTCCGTCATGGTCCTGGGTCCATCTTGACCGACCGTGACGCGCTTGGGCGAGGCCACGAAAAGTTAGAGCACCAATATCGGAAGCTCCCCGATTTTTGTACACAACGCAGCGGTACCGTAAGTATATCGTGACACTATCGTTATCTATGTAGCAGCTTCGTGACATTATCGTGATCGTCGTTTGTCTATCGTGACAAGGTGTCATGAGAAAACCGTTACAGTGTGTCACGATAGCCCTAATAATATGCATATTGCGTCACGAAAAACGCAAGCATGAGTCAGTTATTGAGTCACGATATAGCTAATAATGTGTCACGATTGTCTTAGGAAGCTGGACATTGATGAAATGAGGGTGAGGTGGTTATCATCTCTCACTCTCACATATCACACAGCTCATGGCATTGTCCAAATGACATTCGCTGGATGACCTGAGTTTTTTGGACTATTTTAAGGACCGGCTTCTTTCTGTAGTTTCTCTCTCGCCCGTTTTACTCGAGAACTACTAGAATAACTCTTGCAGGTTTTGTGATACCTAGCCTTAGGTGATTTAAGAGATTCTGCAATACCTGAGCCGTCATTCAAATGACTAATTATGATATTGATACCAGGAGGACGAGTATAGGCACTAACAGATAGAGAGGTGGCTCACAAACGGTACCGTAAGCATCCATCTCCTGATACTCATGCCCTTTATATGTTTGCCCGTAATCATGCCAATCTTTACTTCAAATTACCAAAACTTTATCATTCATAGAAAAAGTCAAAATCTTTCTGAATCAAATTCCTCTCGTGACTTCTGGCATCTAACTAATAACATCTCTAACCATTTCTCTTCTTCATCTTTCCCTCCTATGCTTCACCCCGACGGCTCCACAGCTGTCTCATCTACTTCTAAAGCTGAACTCTTCGCTCAAACATTTTCTAAAAATTCTACTCTGGTTGATGAAGGGCTTGTTCCTCCTTCTCCTCCACCCTCTGACTATATTATGCCTGTCATTAAGATCCTTCGGAATGATGTTTTCTTTGCCCTTTCTGGCCTAGATCCTCGGAAGGCTTACGGTCCTGACGGAGTCCCTCCTATTGTTCTCAAAAACTGTGCTTCTGTGCTTGCACCTTGCCTGGTCAAACTTTTCCGTCTTTGTCTATCTACTTCCACCTTTCCTTCTTGCTGGAAGTTTGCTCACATCCAACCTGTTCCTAAGAAGGGTGACCGTTCTAATCCTTCAAACTACCGTCCTATAGCTTTGACTTCCTGCCTTTCTAAAGTGTTTGACTCTATAATTAATAAGAAGGTTCTTAAGCATCTATCTGCTCACAATCTACTATCTGATCGTCAGTACGGTTTCCGTAAAGGGCGATCTACTGGCGATCTTCTAGCTTTCCTAACTGAATCTTGGTCATCCTCCTTTAGGGGTTTCGGTGAAACTTTTGCTGTTGCCCTTGACATATCAAAAGCTTTTGATAGAGTCCTGGTACAAATCTTTAATTTCCAAACTACCCTCATTCGGTGTCTATCCTTCTCTCTGTACCTTCATCATAAGTTTCCTTTCAAACCGTTCTATTGCAGCTACTGTAGACGGACATTGTTCTTCTCCTAAATCTATCAATAGTGGTGTTCCCCAGGGTTCTGTCCTATCACCCACTCTTTTTCTATTATTCATTAATGATCTTCTAAGTCTAACTCAAAGCCCTATCCACTCCTACGCTGATGATTCTACCTTTCATTTTTAAACGTCGTTTATTAGACGTCCAACTCAACAGGAACTAAGTAATTCACGGAGAATGCCACCGAGCGCCTAATTTCTGATCTTTCTATAATTTCTGATTGGGGCAAAGCAAACCTTGTTTTGTTCAATGCCTCAAAAACCCAATTTCTTCACCTATCTACTCGACAAAACCTTCCAGATAAAATATCCCTTCTTTTTCAATGACACTCAACTGTCTCCTTCTTCTACAATGAACATTCTAGGACTATCCTTTACTAAAAATCTGAACTGGAAATCTCACATCTCATCTCTTGCTAAAACAGCTTCTAGGAAGTTAGGTGTCCTGTAGCGTCTGCGTCCTTTTTTTTCTCCCTCCCAATTGCTTGCTCTCTACAGGGGCCTTATCCGCCCATGTATGGAGTATGTCTCACAATGTTTGGGGAGGATCCACTCATACAGCTCTCCTAAACAGGGTTGAGTCAAAAGCTGTTCGTCTCATCAACTCCTCTCCTCTGACTGACTGTCTTCAATCTTTAAATCACCGCCGCAATGTTGCTTCTCTTGTTCTCTTCTACCGTTATTTTCATGCTCACTGCTCTTCTGAACTTGCTAACTGCATGCCTCCCCCCCTCCCGCGGCCTCGCTGCACAAGACTTTCCACTCATTCTCATCCCTATTCTGTCCATCTTCCTAATGCAAGAGTTAATCAGTATCTTTACTCTTTCATCCCTTTCACTGGTAAACTCTGGAACTCTCTTCCTGTTTCTATTTTTCTTCTTTCCTATGACTTACATCTTTTCAAAAGAAGAGTAACAAGACACCTCCCGAACTAAATTGGCTCACCCCTCTTTTTATTTTATTCTCTTACTGTCTTCTTTATAGGGACTGGCAACTAAGCGGGCTTTGTGTTATCCATTTTTGTTGTGCCTTGATCAGTTCCTTGTGATGTAAAATTAAAATTAAATTAAAAAAATAACATTAAAGTCTTTCAGATCTCTCTCAAGAGATTCAAGTCTCTCCTCTTTAGGAGTTTTCAAGGCTTCATGAAATTTGTCCAGTTGCCACAGACAACAGAGTTCAAAATTCATATTTTCGGTAGAAGACATAGTTCACACTAGTAGACGTCAGGTCCGAATAACATCAGGCACCATTGTTGCAGCTGGGAATATCGACACTCACAGACACGGCATTATCTGAAACAAAAGAAAAACACAAACACAAGGATATGGCATACAGTTCATAAAACATTAAATTCCGTACATTTGTAATTAAACTGATGAACAGAAAATATGATATGACAGAAAATTAGGAAATAGAAAATTCAAAAACCGACATGTTTGACCCGAAAATTACTTTTAATATGACCTTGAGGGGTTTACCTTGACCTCAAATCATGAAAATAACATCAGAAATGGATTCCCCGACCTCGAAAACGCCTGAAAAATTTTATCATACATATTTTACATATATATTTAAATGATTTTCCTCTAATCCGGGTGGCAGCCATTTTGTATTTCGCCAATATGGCGGCCCCGAGGGGCGCCCGTCTTGGCGCCCATCAAAAATCAAAAGAGTACGGCATGGGCAACATCTGGTTCAAATTTGGTGCTTTTGGAAGAATTTGAACCAAACGGAACCAAAATATCCCTAAGGGCCCTGACTATCAGGGGAATTGTTAAAACTAGTTCAGGATAACTTTCTAAGGCAAGCAATCAAGGAGCCTACTTGGGGAAACAATATTATAGATTTATTACTAACAAAATGGAAGATTTAGTTACAGAGGTTGAAGTTGGAGGTCAGTTTGGTAATAGAAATCATTGTGAAATTAGGTAGGTAAATTAAGTAGAATCTAGAAGTGTTAATATGCATAGAGTACCTGACTTCAGAAGGGCAAATTATGCAGGATTAAGAAAACACCTGCAGGGATTAACTAGGGGAGGATGGAGGTTGAAGTGGGATCTGGTGTCGTTGAAGAGGGTGGAGTCGGTGAGGTCAGTGCTGATGAGGATTATACGCTCTTTGTCAGCAATTTAATTGCAGGTCAGAAAAGAATATGTCTTATAGGGCGATATGATCAAAGAAAAACGACCCCAAATGGATGACTGCGAGTTTAAAACACAACATAGGACTAAAAAGAAACATGTACAATAGGGTTAAGGCAGAACAGGTCAGCAGAGATCAGTATACTGTGATGGCTAGGACAGTGAAAAAGTTAACAAGAACAGGAAAGAACAATTATGAGATTAAGGTTGCTGGTCAAGCAAAGACCGACCCTAAGGATTTTTCATGTTTATAAGACAAAAAGTGGGGAATTGGTGAGTCCGTTACAAAAATCAGGGGGAGATTGTAAGTTTTGATGCGGATAAGTGTAATATTTAAAATGATTATTTCGTAGTGTTTTTACTCAGGAGGATAGATATGCAGATGGTACCTGATAGTGAACATATGTCTAGAGGAAAAGATGATGAGAAACTCAAAGATATTGTGATAACTAGGGAAATGGTGGAAGAGGGTATAGATAAAAAGAAGAAGTTTAAGTAACCAGGACCAGAAGAAGTTTAACCCAAGGTATTAAAACAATGCAAAGAGGTTGTTAGTCAGTCTTTAGTGCACATTTTTAGGAAATCGGTTGATCTAGAAGAGATGCCGTTAATGTGAAGGAAAGGAGATGTAGTCCCCATATTTAAAAAGGAGATAAGATGATTAATGTCAAATTATCGACCCGTTAGTGTAACCTCAGTGGTAGGTAAATTATTGGAATCTGTTATTGCAAAAAACATTGGAGCATTTAGGAAAGCATAGTTTGGTAATTGATTCACAACATGGGTTCACCAAGAGTAGATCATGTCTCACAGAGCATGTCATGAGCAGGTGGCCTGGCCGTAGTAACCTAAGCTGTGATGTCCCAAGGGAGAGGACCACACTCCTATATTTAGCCTGGAGTCCTTTGCTTATACTCTCTCTCTCTCTCTCTCTCTCTCTCCTCTCTCTCTCTCTCTCTCCTCCTTTTCTCTCTCTCTCTCTCTCTCTCTCTCTCTCTCTCTCTCTCTCTCTCTCTCTCTCTCTCTTCTCTCTCTCTCTCTCTCTTCTCTCTCTCTCTCTCTCTCTCTCTCTCTCTCTCTCTCTCTCTCTCTCTCTCTCTCTCTCTCAACGAAGAGTGAATGGGATAATAGTCTGTGACTCCCAGTCAGCTCTTTACGCCCTCTCCTCGCCAAGACCCAGCTGTGGCCGTGTTGTACGAGACTACTGTGTCAACTCGCCATCGCCCACGATGCCTCTCTTGTCGTGTTCTTCGTGTGGACGCCTTCTCATATCGGGCTGGCTGGTAATGACACGGTGGATCGACTTGCCAAGGCGGCCTGTACGCTGGGCCTTGGATGATGCGAATGCTGTGCCCTCCCTCCGCTACCTTCGAAACAGCATATACTCAGCTGCTCACGCCATGACTGTGCATCGCAGGACGCAGACAGGGCCACCAGCATGGAGGTATATTCTGTTCAAGAACGTTAGAGCCAAATTTTCCTCCCCGAGGAGGAGCATGTCAGGCCAGCTTCGCTGTGGCCTCTTATTGGTTGACGGAATTCAGTGGAAAGCGTCCATCCTACAGTCCTTCGTTGTTTCTTTAACAACTCACCAAATATTTGCTTTGAGTGCATGAAAGTCCTCAATTCACCATCGTTTGTAAATGTGTTATCACATGGACACAAAAGTAAGTCAGATACTCTTCATGAAGACAAGATATTGAGAAGGAAATATAATGACTCGTAAAATTCTGAGTGAGGGACGAGGTGAAAATGGTCATCTGGAGGCGCAGTAACCTATTTGACGTCAAACAAGCAGACCCTAAACCTGACCGGTTCCGAACTACCCTTAATGACCGCACACCTGAGGCTCCCTAGCAGGCCTTGCCTTGAGGCGATATAGCAGGTCACAGGGGAAAAGACGAGAGAGAAGGAGAGAGAGAGAGAGAGAAGGAGAGAGAGAGAGAGAGAGAGAGAGAGAGAGAGAGAGAGAGAGAGAGAGAGAGAGAGAGAGAGAGAGAGAGGAGAGAGAGAGAGAGAGAGAGAGAGAGAGAGAGAGAGAGAGAGAGAGAGAGAGAGAGAGAGAGAGAGAAAACAATGATTCAATGATGTTTCTCCTTCCTCCTCTTCCTGATGTCATAATCCATCATAAGCTTTAAAAAATAATGAATAATTAGGGGAGCGAGGTCATTAAGTAGAGATATATAATATTGATTTTTCTGTTATTTATATAACTTTTTTCTGGCCGTACGTGTGTGTGTGGTGTGTGTGTGTGTGGGGTATGTGTGTGTGTGTGTGGTGTGTGTGTGTGTGTGGTGTGTGTGTGTGTGTGGTGTCTGTGTCTGTGTGAATATAATAGAATAGAATAGATATATTTATTTGCTCAGACTTTATAAAAAGTATGGAGCACAGCTCCTGTGTAATATATATATATACACATTCATAGCAGAAAAATCATCTAAACAGCTTAATCAAAGCATTTACAAATTGTGCTAAATTTGTTAATAATATTACATTTTTGTTTCTGCATCAGCATTGTAAATTTAGAGTGATTTGGGTGTAACCTGTAATACTTCTGGTATGTATCTGCTTCTTTACTGAATAATTTCCTCGTTTTGACATTGCAACAGAACATGATATTCGTCTCCTAGTTGTCCGTCATTACATTGAGTACAATAACGCTCTTCCCTGCTTATTTGACTATGTCTTCCAGTTATAATTGGCAGTTGATTATTTCTGTGCGGAATTTAGTTAAGAGATACATTAGTTTATTAGTTTGGCTAATACTCTTCAATCCCTAAACTTCTTTTACACATATAACTACTGCAAAGGTCACTACTGCTTCTTTTAAGGTTTTGGCCCCTAAAAAAAAACCCCCCCTTTTTTAAAAAAATTTTTTTTTTTTCCCATAAATTTTTTTTCTTTAAAAACTTTTTTTTTTCTTTTTTTAAAAATTTTTTTTACTTTTGGGGGGGGGGGGGGGGGGGGGGGGGGGGGGGCCCAAAAAAAAAAAAACAAATAGGCCCTTTTTTCCCCCTTTGTTTTTTTAAAAAAAATTTCTAATCCCCAAAAAAAAATTTTTTTTTGGGGGGGGGGGGGGGGGGGGGGGGGGGGGGGGGGGGTTTTTTTTTTTTTTTTTTTTTTTTTTTTTTTTTTTTTTTTTTTTTTTTTTTTTTTTTTTTTTTTTTTTTTATTTCCCCAAAAAATTTTTAAATTTCTTTTTTTTAATTTCCCCGGTTTTTTCCCAAAAACCCCCGTTTTCCTAACCTTTTTTTGGGTTTTTAAATATTTTGCGTCTCCACACATAGCAAACGACCTCAATACATATATTTTTTATCATTTAGCCATGGGAATAAAAAACCCCCACTTGTGGTAGCTGCAATAAATAGTAGGGTGTTCCAGGCTTGTAGTAAAAATCAAATAATGATATCAAGTCCAGCACATGTGCTCGGTTTCTTGTCAAATGAAAGTTTTTTCCCCCAAATTTTTTCGTGAAAATTGAGCAAATTTAAGGGTCGCGAAAAACAACGTTTTGAAGCTCCTCTAAGATTCGCCCCATTTCGCTTTTGTCACTCTATGTGTTCAAAGAGCCTAGGTAAAAGGGAAATAAATGTAATATCTTAGGGTTTTATTTATTATTTTTTTTCCTCCCCAAAAACCCCTTTTGATTTCCCCCTTGTTTTTTTAGGGACGCTTTCGTGTGGGGCGGGAAAGCTTAAAGAGGAACGGTTTTGCCTTTCGCCCTTTGTCGGTTCCGGGAAGCTTTGAATGAGGGCTTTCCTCGTTCTGCGGGTCGTTCGTGACCTTCAGGACCCAGCCCGCTTTTTTCGTGCCTTAAAACACAACCGGTTCCTTTTTTCAGGACTCGCTAAGGAAGGTCGGGGGTGGCCCCCTTTAATAACTTTTCAAACCTGCATCACCGCACTGAGCGAAGGCGGAAAGCGGCCTTTGGGGTTTTGTTTGGGTGTCTTCGACTCGGGGCGCGTGGATTTTTGGTCTCGAGGACGCTTCATCCCCTCTACCAATCTCCCCCTTTCTGCTCCGGGTGAGCGGTCATCGAAGATGGCCCGTCCCATCAGGTTTCGGAAAGGTAACCCGAGATGGCCGCATGGCACGTTCCGCGGGCCGACGCAACCCCATCGTCGCAGATCCTCTTCACGTCAGTGATGAAGTCCAGGTCGTTCTTTGGGCGTAGGACGGAAAACATTGCCTCATTCCCAAATTTTGCGTAGACCCTGTACAAAAAGAAGCAACTCGACGGATCCCCCCAACTCCCCCCTGCTCTCTCCCCTGGTCTGGGAAAAGCATGATCTTCCCCAGCTAGATGGCCTTGGCCATCCATCTGGGCCATTGGTAACACCAGGGGCCGGGAAAGGTGTAGGGACTCCCTCCCCGAAGTAGGCCCGCTGACAGGGTGATCTCTTTTTAGTCTTCGCGTGGAATGATTTCCCCAAATAAACAACGTTTTAAGTGACCACCATTCAAGGTATGGCTTCTTCGTCGGATGACAGAGCGGCGGGTCAGGGGCTTGGCGGCTCTGGTCAAAGATAGGCCAACGATTCTGGAGCCCCCTTGAAAAGGGGGGTGTTGGGGGAGATGATGGACCCCTGCAAAACCTTGAAAAATCCTTCAGAAAACTTCCAGATGTGGTGGCGGGATCCCAACCACCCTGTGGCTTCTCCATGAAAAGTTCAATCCTGATACACGCTCCAACCCCCCCCTGTTGGCCCGTCGTTTCGAATGCCATTCCAAAGATGGTGCCCCCCAAACTGCTTTCCCGCCCACTTCAAACGGTTTCCGCAAAAGCTTGTCCTGTCCCGTCTCAGACAAGGAAACCCCAAAATTCCTCCGACCTCCCCGGGCCCAAACGGCCACCTTTTCCTCCAAAGACCTTTTCCCCCCGCTAGAAATGGGGGAACCTTGCCGTCCCGAGCAGAACCAAAGGGATTCAGGCTTGCAAGAGAGACAGGCAAACTCTTCGCGGTTCTTGACTTGGCCCCGGGGGATCGACGAAAGGGACCCGTGTTGTTTTGATTCGTGGCCGGGTATTGCAGCGCGGGAGGGGGATGTCCGCGATGGGCAGATTTTCGCGCTCCCAACAAGGGGGAGCTCCTTGGTGAGCTTATTTCTCCCTTTGGGGTCGACGGCGTGGCATTTAGCTGGTGTCGGGCCTTGAAGTCGTGTCCTCGGGTTTTTTCGTTGGACATGGAAATGTAGTAAAGACTCCAAATCCAAAACCCACGTCAGATTAAAAGGGAGACGAACAGCCGCTCCTTCTTTTTCATCCCTCCATCCTTTGTCTTTACGTCGCTTCTCCTAGTCCTCCTTCGCTTCCGTCCCCCCACCCGAGCAGCTCTGCGGTCCCCCCTCTGACCTCCAAGAAAAGCCTTGTTTTCGGGGGTCTTCGCTTCCCTTGCCCTTTGGAAAAGCGCATGTCGAAAAAGTCTTCGAGGGGTCTCTGAAAATGCATCTCTTCAATTTTTTTTTTCCCGTCTCGTCTTCCGTGCTTGGATTTTGCCAAGCGCCCTACTCCCCGTACAGTTTGTAGGACCTTCTTCTTCACCCACGACACATCCGACGTCGGAATGTTCGCACGTCGCCACACTTCCAAGACCTTCTCAGCGGTAGAAAGCTGCTGCAACGAAAAGAACCTCCTTCTGGATCTTGTGGTGGAGAAAACACCTGGAGAACCTCGCCTCTCGACGGAAGGCGATTCCCCGGGAATGCGATTGTTGGGGACTTCTCCAGTACCATACCACGTCCGTAGATCGTCTTTCACACGCCATCACGTTAGACCTGGGAACACAAAAGAGACCACAATACAGTTTTTTTATTTTACATCGATAAATACATATATAGGCATTAGCTGCATTATTTATAGTGATGGAAATACAAGGGATACGGCAGGCACACACTTAAAACGATTAAGTTCACACACTAAAGCCGCGGTCACATGAACAACTTTCCGTCAATATTAAGGCTGCAATTATTCACAAAGGCAACACTTGCCGTGTTTTGGTCACACGGATTTTCAGAGGTAGCAATAATTTGAATGGCAATTTTGGCTTCTCAAGATGTATCTGAAGAAGCGTCTTTGGAAAACTAGGGAGAAATAGGGAGAAACTGGTTCACAAATAGGGTGGTGAATGATTGAAATGGATTCTTGTGTATGGCAAGTGCGTCAGACATAAAACATTCACATTCAACATCAAGTGATCAATAATAAGTTGGTAGGGCCTATCCCCTAAAAAAAATTGTTATTAATACACCGTCAACAAGGAAAATGTATACCAGCCATAACTCATTTAAATTTTTCTTGGTGTTTTGTATCCTTCAAATCGCTTAAAAACACGTACAAGAGTGTACAGGGCTTCACAATTCGTCTTGTAATCGGTTCTTGCCACTTTGTAGCTATGTATTTCAGCTTCTGTATATTGAATTAGAGCGTGCATTAAAAATTAATGTCAAATAATATGCATTGGTGGAAGGATATTGCAGCAATATGTCTTGCCGAAAGACCGACACGTTGGTCATCATAAATGGTCATTAGAACTCGCAATTATATCCGAGTTTGGGCCGCGTTTGCGTTGCCAGGTGTAATATTGCCAGAAAAATTGTCCGTGTGACCGCACCTTAAGATAGTTGTAATATAGATGTAGTGAGAAACAAACCGACACAAAGGACACCACACGCGACAACGACACACGCGACAACTACCTCACTCTGACGCCGAGCAGAAAACTGAACGAAATGCGCGACCAGTAAAAGACGAGAGAGGAAGCTGAAAGTTTTCCCGATTGAACTTGTCACGACAGGAAACAAGGGCAACATGTGCTGGAGTGTGTCCGATACACGTCGGTTTCTTGGGACACCCTAATAAACAGTTGTACATTACATAACTTAATTTTGTTTGGTTTCCCATATTCAATTTAGACCTGTAATTAATCATCCTACACTTAATAGTAATTTCAAGTGGATACACCCCTAGTTCTCCATATACAATATCGGTGCTAGTATATCTGTGTACATACAAAATATGTTTCAGAAATTTCATTTGTAATAGTTCTACCTCCCGTATGATATAATTACCCCAGACTTCACAACCGTATGTTAATACGGGTACAACCATGGTCTTAAACAATTCAATTTGAATGTCAACTGGCAAGTCATATTTGCGTGAGGTGCCAATTAGCGCGTACAAGGCCCTCGTTGCTTGTTCCTTTAATTCCAACTCCCCCTTCCTAAACCTCCCATTATAATTAAACAATATACCTAAGTATTTATACTCGCTAACTACCTCTAATAATTCCTCACCACCAAATTTGAAATTGTAATTACTTGTTTGTACTTTACCCCGGCTAAACACTACAATTTTAGTCTTACTACTATTAACTTTTAATTTCCACTCGGAACAATAACTATGAAGAGCTGTTAGTGCCTGTTTCATGTTTGCCTCACTACTACATAGTACCACTGTATCGTCTACATACATCAACACTAATAAACTTAAATAAACATTCAGAAGATCATTATCGAAATCTAAATAGTTACAATTACATTCAATAAGCTTTTCTTGTAAGTCATTAACATAAAAAGCAAAGAGCAGTGGCGATAGGTTTTCTCCCTGTCTCACACCCGTGTTACACGTAAATGTGTCAGACAGTTGTTGATCCAGCATTACGCAAGACTTAATACTATTGTACATACTATGAATAACCTTCAACAATTTACCATTAATACCATCCCTAACAAGATTATACCATAAACCTTCTCTCCACACCTTATCAAATGCCTTTTTGTAGTCTACAAACAAACAAACAAAATTTCTCTTCTTCCCCTTAAACAAGTCAATAACACATTGGAGCAAAAACATGTGGTCCAGGGTAGAATATTCCTGCCTAAAACCTGCCTGCGTTTCATTAATTATATGATTAGCCTCAGAATATTGTTTAAGGCGATTGTTCAGAATGGATGTAAATAATTTTCCCAAACAGCTTAACAAAGTAATTCCCCTGTAATTGTTCGTGTCGTTAGCGTCTCCCTTGTTCATGTATAACGGCACTATTACCCCAGTCGCCCACTCTGATGGAAAAACACCCGTATCCAATATCTTATTGAATAGTTTGACGTATAAGGAACACAGTAATTCTTGCGTGCATTTAATGTATTCATTAATTATATTATCAACACCAGGAGATTTATTATTTTTTAGCTTACTTATGCATATTTTTATCTCGTCAGAAGTGATATCACTATTCAATAAAGGCGAGTTGTTCTCACCAATGATTTCATAGTTAATGTGCTCGTTATTGTAGTCGTCTTCATCGGTAAATAGCAATCTAAAATGGTCGTAAAATTCGTCATGTATAATCTTGCTCTCTTTGTTACTTTGATCACCTTTTAATATTTTCCAATATAACTTTGGATCTTTACTTTTGACTTCTCTTAGTTGTTTTACTATATTGAGATTTTCTTTATTCTTCGCCCTTGTTATTTCTTTCTTGTATTTCTTACTTTTCTCTATCATAGCATTATACGTAGTGAAACTTTTATGTTTATTATGTTTATTTTTAGCTTTGTGGTATACTTTTCTAGCAATACAGCACTGTTTGTCATATCCTTTCATATTAGCATTATTACTATTTTTTATATATTTGCTCTTACTAGTCTGTGAAAAAGTCTTTAAAGCTGGTTCTATTAACACAAGTTTTAACTGGTGAGTTATGTCATCCACAGTCATGTCATCCACTCCGTCATGCAGCTCATTCACTCTGTTACCATCCACACTTTCCACGTACTCACTCTTTCTCTCATTTTTCCATCTTCCCGGTCTTACACAAGATGCTTCATTCACTTCATTACTCTCTTTACAGGCTTGTCTCACCAGGCAAGAAAATTCTAACACAGTCTGTATACCACAGTGTACATCGGAATACAATGGATTGAATTCTAATACCTTAAATATTTTCACATGCTTAACAATATTGTGCGTACCGATAACGTAATCAATAGTTGTATTGTAGGTGGTTGTGTATTTTCCAATCCCCATATCATAACCAATTCTACCGTTAAATATAACAACATAATTATTTTTACACACTTCAACTAATTTCTTACCGTAAGAGCTTCTGTCAGGTGTACCATCCTGATTGAATCTATTCTGTAAACAACCTGAGGAACTTAAAACACAATTAACATCAATTTCTGTTGGTAGATTACTAACTGTATCCTCACTGATTTGAGCAACGTCAGACAAAGTGCCAGTATGGGCCTTAAAGTCACCACATACATCATGATAACAGTCAGAACTAGGGGGGGGAGGGCACTCAGTAGAGCGCATACCTCCGCCCGAGTATTTCATCAAAAATATATATATATATATATATATATATATATATATATATATATATATATATATATATATATATATATATATATATATATATATATATATATATATATATATGCAGTCAGTATGAACGCATAGCTCCGACTGAATATTTCATCAATTGGTTGCCATGGCAACAGTTGTCAATAGATTTCATCCAAAATCAAACCAGTTCTTCCTTATACCAAATAGACTTGGTATACCGAGTTTGGTCCAAATCTATTCGTAACTTTTCGAGAAATCCTGTACACTAACAGGCAGACAGACAGACAGACAGACAGATCGGGGTGAAAACATAACCTCTCCAACTTCGTTGGCGGAGATAATTAGATAGAAATAATTAATCAAGCTCATCAAAGTGTTGTGGCTTGCCATACCGTGAGTGACTGGGAGGAATGTAAACACACGTGATAAACAAGTTTTTCTCTAAACCAACCTCTCGTCCATATACGCATACAGATAGTAAGGTTTCATCACTACTTTTGATTTCTTTCCAACTAAAATTCATAGCGTTTCTTACAGCAATTAAAAGACCTCCGGATTTATATCTACTTAAGGCGTTCCTGTTCTTATAGACAATATAAAATCCACTATTTTCCATAACATTCCTTATGTTGTTCATATCGGCATCATCACAGTTGGTTTCACACATGCACACTACATCATAGTTCATGATAAACACAATAAACTCTTTTAATGATAATTTAGATTTTAACCCGCAAACATTGATCGTCAAAATGTTAATGCTTAAACTCTGAGTGGTCGTTATGTTGGTCGTAAGACCTTGTGGAGTGGCGCTGCGTGAGTGTGTCGTGGTCTGCTTACGCGTATTACTGCGTGTGTGTTCAAGACTATTGCTTGTTTGAGTCGATGTAGTGTCTTGTTGAGGTGGTGTGTTATGTATCTCTGCTGTGTCACTTGTGGGTGTTGTGTTTTGTATAGGTACTGCACTACATGTAGGTGTTATGGATTGTATATAAGCTGTTTGACTCACAGTGTTGTATGCAAAGTACTGAACGAGCGCTGGATCTTGCTGTACTCCCGCGCCATCCTACTTCACCAGGTGATCCAGTTTGAGACGCTTCCAATCAGGTGAATCAATGCCGACCTTATGTAGTTCCTCCGGTGTAGTTATCGCCACGGGCCTCTCCTTGTCGACGAGCCATGCCAATATTATTCCATCTCTGGTGGTAACATTCCTCACTACCGCTTGTTCCTTGATCATTTTCAGCATCGTTGCCCTTAGGGGTGTCAAGTCCCGTTGATGTAGACTTCCTTTGTTTTCCTTCAGCTATTTTCTTGTTGTTATCACTGCGTTCTCTTCTTCGAGGCAAAATCGCACAATAGGCCTGCGCTCTCCAGCCTTTCCCAACCGATGAGCGATAGATTATCGCCCTGCCTCTATTTTAAACCCCAACAACAGCAGCAATTTCAATAACCTTTGCTTGCAAGACGTCTTCATCCTCGTCTGAATCCTCTTCAATACCAAATATTCTCAGATTGTCCCTTCTTGTGTACTGCTCCAGCCTATCATTATCATAGCGATGTTGTAGGTTGATTTTTTGTGTCACATCAGAATGAAGCAGTAACTTGTCTGTGATATCCTTAACTGCCGTCGATAACTGCGGCGGAGACAACCACAGCTATTATATTAGCAATACCTGCATGATGGCAGCACAACGTCCTTAGCTTTTTTGCTTCCCCTGGTAGAATCCTCCCTTCGGGAAGACAAAAGCTCCATTTCTTCTTCCAATTTTTCTTTGACTAGCTGTTCTAAACTATGCCAAGGGTTTGTTGCGCAATTTCTCTTGTGAAGCTTCGGTAGGACAGTGAATGAAAAATCCAGGAGATTTTCCCGGGAAACGTCTTGCCTGAACCCTTGCAAACCGAGTGTGTGTGTGTGTGTGTGGCTTGACGTGGGTCAAAGTCACAATTAAGGGATTAACAGGGCATATGGGAGGGTAGACCGATGCCTGAGAGTGAGGGGTGGGAATGAGTTTATTTAGTGTACCATTTTGACGTCAAACCTTCCATCACGCCCCAGAAACGCCATCATCCAATAAAGAGGGAACCAGGGCCTGACAAGCTCCCCCTTGGGGGCCCGTGCGTGTGACTCTAGCGTTCTTGAACAGAGTATAGTATGGGTGGAGACGCCCTGACCGCGCGGTCTGTGTTGTCTGGTGAAGCCACCCCCTTTCCCCCGTCCTCCATACTATTGTGGGCAATGTCACGCACTGGGTGACTGAGAGCCCCTCTTTCTTTTCACTTTTTACACTGTTTGCACTTAATTATTAAAAAATGGTGGTGAAATTTATACTTCTGTGTTTACTGCTAACCATATTTACATATCATATTATTGCATATTATTGTATATTATTGCATATTGGGTCCCTCTATTGAATATAATGTCTGGCGGTGAACTGCCTGCCTGCGTATTTATATCTCACCTGCAGATATGTCTCAGCTACAGCCTTGATCAGTAAAATTAAATGATTACTGGCCGGGTCATTATCTGACATGATTTTTCATACCATTTCCTACCAATATTAATTACGCTACACTTGTCATTATTAAAATCCATCTGCCACCTGACTACCCACTCGCTTAACTTATCTAAGTCTCCATGCAAACCGGTTACATTAGACTGTGACCCGATAATTCTACCTATCTAAGTATCATCAGCAAACTTGTTGATATCACTACTAATCCCACTGTCCTAGTCGTTGATGCAAATATAAAATAGTAGTGGCCCCAAATTACTATATTATTACTACTAATATAAATCCTACGAACACAATCGCTAACACTTATATACTACGTATTACTACAGCTACCACTATCACCCCCACCACTATTACTACTATCAGTAACACAAGTACCAACCCAGTAGTGCATAGCTATCACACTTTTCTAACAAGGTCATTGTCAAAATTTATCAATGGTTTATCAAATACATGCACGTTTGTTAGAAACATCATTTTAGAAATCAACAAATGCATAACTTACTGGTGAAATGTGATGGATGGGTCAGATTTTTTTTCGCTTTTTCATTGCACCCAAATGCAACACAACTTTTCACCATAGCAGAACACACAAGGAGCGACACTCCTGCCTTTACTTGTCTTCACGAGGTCAATACTAAATGAAAACTAAGAGAGTATGAGTGGACGTGTAGAGAGGATTTGACCTGAGTAAGCATAGCCCATCCCTTAATTAAACAGATCTGCCACTCTCTAGTAATTACCCGACTCAATTCACACCTTTGACCTCACCACCCCACCACCTTTAATAACGAAGTCACCGTGCCACCCATGAAGGTAGTGTGCGAGGTAGTATGGTACCATGGTCCCATACTACCTACATGTTGCCAACCCAACGTAGCAAAACTTATACCCACAAACCCGAGAGACCTATATATATTGATATCACCATGTTATGAGATCAGTTTAATTCTCATCATGAAAATAATAACGGGAAAGAAACTCATATACTATGTGCACCTTAGAATGGACCGACGTTACTCCCAGGAATCTCAAAATATTTCCATGGGATGATTTATCTCTACACACTTGGCAGTAGAGTTGTGGGCTAAGGGAGCCCACAACCCAACCTCCCTTAGCCCACAACAAGATGGCTGATTGACAGTTCACTGGTTTCAACCCGCACGGCTCAGGGCGTCTCCACCCATACTAGCTCCATAGCCACCAGTGTCCATACAGCACCATGACAACTTTCTTCGGTGCAAACACAAGTATCGCCGACATGGGATCATGGTACGTCGGCACAATGTTGTCAGTGCTCGCCTCAGGTTGGGGTACCGGCCAGTGTGGCAGGTCTCCCAAGCAGAGGACGTGCCACACTACTTCTCCTGTAAACTGTGTAACCGTCCCAACGCCAACACCCTTGACCACTACTGCCTTCAGTGCCCCACAGTGACAGACTTATTACCACGGGGGCAGAACTTAATTCAGATTTGTACACATTTACTCTCGAATGATAACTTGGAGGTCCTTCTTGCTCGCTATCCACACTTTGGTGGCTGTTGAATGTACATATACTTTGTCCCTTTGTGTGTGTGAGCGTGTGTGTGTGTGCGTGTGTATATGTGTGTGTGTGTGTGTGTGTGTGTGTGTGTGTGTGTGTGTGTGTGTGTGTGTGTGTGTGTGTGTGTGTGTGTGTGTGTGTGTGTGTTTTCAGCGTGCCCTGCAAGACACGAGTCCTCTGTAACTATAATCCACGGTCATGCCTGTCACTAGGTCTGTCGCCTTCGGACGTAATAAATTGATTAAATAAATCTCTCTCTCTCATCTCCTCTCTCTCCTCATCTCTCTCTCTCTCTCTCCTCTCTCTCTCATCTCTCTCTCTCTCTTTTCTCTCTCTCTCTCTCTCTCTCTCCCCTCTCCCTCTCTCTCTCTCTCTTTTCTCTCTCTCTCTCTCTCTCTCTCCTCTCTCTCTCTCTCTCTCTCTCTCCTCTCTCTCTCTCTCCTTTTCTCTCTCTCTCTCTTCTCTCTCTCTCTCTCTCTCTCTCTTTTTCCTCTCTCTCTTCTCTCTCCTCTCTCTCTCTCCCCTCTCTCTCTCTCTCTTTTTCTCTCTCTCTCTCTCTCTCTCTCTTATTATATATATATATATATTAATATATATATATATATATATATATATAATATATATATATAATAATATATAATATTATGGTGGCCTAAAAACTAAATTTGTATTTGTCATTCTCCACAAGGCGAATCCTGTTACATATCACAACGGGAGTTTGCATGCAGAAAATCATAAATATTTGGTTGTATTTAGAGGTACCAACCATATGTACTTATTTCGATTTTGAAATAAAATAGATATTTTTTACTTCATTTATTCCTGGTTTTGAAGACACCTTCAATATCATTATTATTTATTACTTATTATTTAGGAAGGAGTTTGACCATCATGATGGGTTAAACTCCTGCCCGTCCGACCGCTTCAAGACTGGTTCGATTTAGGGGACGTAACAAGTGGTAAAACCATTGCCGTTTTCGTCTGTCGTCAATGCGATCATCAAAGAGGGCGGAGGCACGAGGTGTTCAGAGAAATACCATAAATGGCGACAGAGCGCCTTGATCCCTCCCTGACACAAAGTAGAGAAAAGAGGTTTTTATGGAGAAGAACAAGGAAGTTTAAGTCGTTGAGTGGGTTTTTCCCCGGCAAGGAAGCCTCGTCCCAATAGCGTGCATAAATAAGTGAGATAAAGAGAAAAATTTTGTTAAGGCAAACCTTTTCCTATGCTGTCATCAGCTTTGTGTGGTCTTGAAACAGGAATATTTTCAGCGAGTATAAAAAAGCCTTACCCATCCACCGTGCATTGTGAAAAACTTGTCCCGGGGGGCACGAAAGCTAGGCTGTTATCTGATAAACCCCCCAAAGGGAAATATCTGACACAGTTGAAGGGGGTTCTTTATAGTTTTTTCGAGTGGTCTTGCTCTTGACGGGCATCAGCATAGAATAAAGTCACCTCTTGTCGCAAACTCTCAGGCATACCAACGAATATCTCGTCATTGGCAGGCTGGAAGCGAGCCTTATTAAAATAAAGGCCAGCTTTTCTTGAAGCGTTTGAATAGCTCATCTCAGGACCAACCAAAGATGGTGAATACGTTTTAAAGTATCACTTCAAACATTTGATGATGGCACGCAATCCAGACAAGCTCTCTATCAAATGCCTTTCTAGTAGGTGCAGGCACCTATCTTTAACCCGGTGTTGGATGCTGTTGTGTCAAAAAACTATTCCCTGAACCATGAACTTTAGGTTCCAGTCGTCCAGTGAATGAAGACAGGCATTTCTTGCTCCTTTCCAATGCCACGGCCAATTGGGTACAGCAAGTAGTTGCTCCATCTTGCCACCAGTGGGCCAATGTTGCAAACGATCCACAAGCTCATTGCTGCCTGCTATATTTGAAAGCAGTTTACCGTCCCAGTGAAGAAGCAAAAGGATTGTTTTGGTACAAAAAGCATGTTTTTCAATAGTTGCCAACTCCTTCCGCACAACCATTCGAGATCACCTAATCGTGTGCAGAGACAGTGACACATCAGTTAGGTTATGTCCAGTGTTTGTGACACAGAGCCATTAAACGAACATTGCACTTGTGGTAAGTTAGTTTCACTCGGTCGAGGGGGTGCCACTACATTGGTCACAATTCTCTTCTTTGCTCTTAGGTTGAGATTTTCTTGAAATTCTTAGAGGATGAAAGTCATCTTCTGATGAGGCACATGAACTGCTATTACTTTCATTTCCCAGATGAATCAGAACCTACAACCATGCCAGCCTTGTGGGCATACATTGTACTTGCATGCTTCTCCTTTCGAGCATTTTCCTGCTTAATCCTTTTGCGCTTGCGACACTCCAGTGCGTTAAGGACATGTCAATTCCAAACATGCTTGCACTAGAGGTCGTGCTGTTGCATGAGGAAGAACAGCTGATCCACCTTGTTCTTCATGATGCTTAAGGGCATCTTTCGGGGAGGTATCGCCCGAGTCATCGAGGTCTGCTTTTTAAAAAAGCTCCTCCTTGACTCGGCATCCATCTTGCAGTGTCAATCGGTGAGCCTTCACTGAACAGTACTGGGCATAAAGTTTACAGAGTTTTCGTATCCTTGAATTAACCCGTTGGGTCGGAATACGGGCCTTATAAAATATAACAACTGTCGCATCTATTGTGGCCTTAGCGCTTTCACTGACTGTGAGTCCATTTACTTGATGGTGAAACATGATTTTTCGGAAAACTTTTCCATTTGTAGGCAGCCCAGAACCCAGGATATCCTTTTCAGCCTTGTCTAGGAGACAAACGTCGCGTGAGCTCTTCGTTGTTGCCATTATATATACCAATAACTGTAAATAATGATGATTTGTGTGATAATTGTAGTATATAGAACATAAGGCAGAACAAAATATTTGAATTGTAATGTGTAAGTTGTTGGGACCCTTAAATATGTTCATATCTCCCCATGTTTTTGCATGTAGGGTCTTCTAGTCATATGTAACCAAATGAGCCTTGTGGAGCAGCATTTTATCAACAAAAATTATAGCCCTGTGTTTTTGGGCCACCCTAATATATATATATATTATATATATATATATATATATACTATATATATATATATATATATATATATATATATATATTATATAATATATATATATATTTATATAATATATATATATATATATATATATATAATATATATATTATATAATATATTAATATATATATATTAATATATATATAATATATATATATATATATATATATAATATTATATATATATTATATATATATATATATATAATACTATATAAAATCATATATCTTTCACACAACACACACCACACACAAAACACAACTCTCACACACACCACACACACACACAAATAAACTCACACACACACACCATACACACACACACGATACTCCGTAGTGTAGAGGTAGCACACTCAATTCACAACCGAGAAGTCCCGGGTTCGATCCCCGGCGGAGCGGAGACAGATGGGCTGTTTCCTTAAAACCCGAGCCAGATTAGGAGAAGAACAATGTCCGTCTACAGTAGTAGTCCAGTCAAAATACGGTTTGACCCTGAACAAATTCCAAGAAAGCGTTTTATTGTTTTTTTTGGTAGTATTACATGTAGGGAAAAACATACTAAAAGTTTTACCAAAATATGGATACCACAAAGGGTCCAAATGTGACGTCAAAGAATATGGCCGCCAAAGCTATAAAATGTTAAGGGGATCGACTCCCAAAAAAAAAAATTTCTTATTATTAAACCTACATCTTTGAAACTTGGTACATATATAAACAAGTAAAAAAAAATAGGGGTCGTCTATGGAAAAATTTGATTGTGACGCATAGAAAACGAGTGTTAGCGAAAGAAACGTGATTTTAGGGGGGTCCCCCCAAAGACTACTCCTCCGTCAATATCAGTCGGAGAGAGTCGGTAGAGGTGTCATTCGAAAGAGGAATAAAGCCGCTAGGACGTCAAGGGCGATTTTTTTTATTTTCTAATTAGATCAAAAATTATAGCCCCTCAAAAATACAAAATAAAAAAATAAAAATAAATTCATTTTTTTTCATTTCTTTTACTTGAGGGACTATTTGAGGGACTATACACCTATACATTATATGTGGGGAACAACATACTAAAAGTTTACCAAAAATTGATCACCACAAAGGTCCAAAAACATGACGTCATAAGACCATGACAGCCATCGCACTAAAAATAACCACTATTCCTTATTTCAAAGCTGTAGCTGTAGGTTACAGAAGAGTTTACATTTTTTATACTATATATGTTGATATAACAATTTTTATACAAAGTTTTTATACACTACACGGACAGGCGAGGTCATGACGTCATCAAATGACGTCATGACATACATGTACATTCAAAAAATTTTAGAATACACAGTGCATTTTAAGACCTACTTCATCACTGAATAACCGTGTCATTTTAATAGTCTCTATTCATCATCAGACACGTTTCCCCTCACTCAATTGTCACAATCCCCTTCTTGACATGGTCCGCATACCTTGAACAGATAAGTCCGTGTGTTTTGCAAGTGCACCGAAGTGTACTACAACCACGAGAACAATTGCAGTGAATTATTTTCAGAAGTTTTTCTGGCGCAGGTGAAGTATCCATCATCACTGGAACTAGACTGTTGTTCTGCAATTCCCATCCCATTCAGTAGTGTCCATGGCCTCACCATTGTCCTCCAAAGCATCACTTGGAGGTAACTCCGAAGGGCATGATACTTCGTTGCAGGAGGTCCGGTGGCAGTCTTTTCAGGTGTAATAAAGCTTTGGCTGAACCAACTTTTCGGCAGAGACTAGAATACCTCATTGCAGACAGATTGTCTCCAGGTTTCCCCCCAAACAATGCCACCATCGCTTTAACCCCAGCGTCTTCAATCTCAGCTATGTTTTTCTTAGGTGTGGTAAACATCTTAGCACGCTATTGAAGACAGAGTCTCCCTTCAAAACCTTTGTGTAGAGCGAGTTTTTTTCCGATTCCAAAAACCGCGGAAGTGGTATCGCATCCCGTGAATGCATGCAGGAACAGAAGACTGCTGCAGACATCGTTTTCCAAGCAATTTCTCATAACCTTAATGTCGTATACTGTTGCAGGGACTCCCTTTATCCGAGTAGAAATAAAAGCTTGTTGCCATCGCTGGTTGACGCGTGATGAAGTAACAACACCAATAGATCTGTATCTTCGCCAATGAGACTAGTCCTTTTTTTTTGGATGACATTGACACTGCTGCTTAACAATCTCCACATCTGCATCCCCCTCTGATTGTATTACGTTTGCAACCTCTGTCCTTCATGCGTTGTGAAATCAGATTGATAAGAGACTGTTTGTTCTCCACATTAGAAAGGAAATCCCCTTTTTCCCGACAAATTTCGTTCCTTCCGCAATGTTCACTTTGTTACTTGTTCGATTTTTGCGCCGTCTCTGATGGGTAATGTCCTTAGTGTTTGGTCCTCCAATGTAAAACCCTCAAATACTATCGTAGCCTTAAACCCTAGTGCTTTACTGTGAAAGATGCATAGTCGTCAGCGATTGAACAATATGTCTTTCCTTCTGACCCCCTTCAGTCGATGGAGAGAGAACCTCCGTCAAGAAACATTATGTTCCACTTCTGGTACATCCTTGAGTACTGCCCCCATCTGAACTTTGTTCTTTTATAGCAGCCATCAGTTGTGCTTGTTGGTTTGCGTAAGAGATGTTTTGCCTCAAAGAGGGATGGTGGGTATGGTGAAAGTTCATGGGCCATCACCTCATCAAGGGAAAGATCAGCAGTTTGAGACACCACAAGAAACCTTTGGAACAAAAGAGCGGGGTCTATTGTTTTGTCCTTAGCAACGTCAACCAAATATTGTTTTGTTCTATAGCTCACACAAACAATGTACTTTCGTGGTACTTTCGTGTTCTGAGTGTGTCGTGCAGAGTGTTGCCATATGCAGTGTTGCCAGCTAATGAAAAGGTTTATCTTCGAACCTACTACTTTATTTATATACCAAAAATGTGATAGACGCTGAAGGCGAGTCGCCTTATATACAAAAATATGATAGACACTGAAAGGCGAGAAATTATATTAAAAAAAAAAATGCTTCCCAAAAAATTTGATTTTAACCTAACATTTTGAACTTTTTACTGATTTTTTTTTTTTTAAATTTCAGAGGAGGAAAAAAAAAAAAGGCTTACTTAAATTGTAGCCCAAGTCTTCCGCATCCAATGATACCCATAAACATCGCCCTACGTCAAAAACTCAAGGAGGAGTAGGGTTGGAAACCCCCCCCCCTAAAATCACGTTTTCTATCCGTAATTAGTTTTCTATGAGGAAAATAAATTTTTTCAGGAAACAAAAAATTCTTAGAATTAAATTTTACCTATTATACCAACTTTCACGTTTGTAGGTTCAAAACAAAAAAATTGCCCGATAGGGGAAACGATCCCCTTAACATTTTTTAGCTTTGGCGGCCATATTCTTTGACGTCACATTTGGACCTTTGTGGTAACCATATTTTGGTTAAACTTTTAGATGTTTTCCAAAACAGGTAATTATACCAAAAAACAATTTAAAAAGCTTTCTTGAAATTTGTTCAGGGTAAAGGTTTTTTTTCGTATTGACTGGACTATAGCTGCAATAGAACGGTTTGAAAGGAAACTTAAGATGACGGTACAGAGAGAAGGATAGAAACCGAATGAGGGTTTTGGAAATTAAAGGGTTTGTGCCAGACAAGATCCGTGATCTTGATTTTGTCGAGGGTGCCCCACAATCAAATTTGAATCTACAACTTTGCCAATACCCAGTTCCTACAAGTGTTGGAAAAGAGATGGGGCAAGAACCACCTTGCCTCACTCTTGTATTAAAAGAAGAAGCTGATCCCCTCGTTAACACTTCACAGCACTTCTCAGTTTCCAGGGGGTACAAACCGTCACCCAACCTAGCCCAGGGGGAATCCCCCGAAGTCCAAAAAAGGAAACCCAGGAGTGGGGCCCCACGATGCACTGAGTTAAACGCTTCTTGAGATCAACATAGGCTGCAAGCATAAATCTATCGAAACTCACGTCGGGCTTCCACCAGGACACAAAGCGATAGGATACGGTCCAATGTTGACTTACCAGGCGTGAACCCCGACTGCTGAGGTTTCTGATGCTTCAAGCAGATGACTGCGATCCGTGTCAGCAATAGATGGGCAAGCACCTTGCCTGGCCCGCTGAGCAGTGTAATACCGCGGTAATTGTTGCAGTCCTGACGGTCTCCTTTCCCTTTCCAGGGTAGGGACGACCAGCCCCCTTTTTTGGACCAGTAGCCGAGGGAAATAGAATTTTTTCCTTTTTTAATTAAAAAGCCAAAATTAAAAACCGATTGCCATTTCTGCTAATAATAGATACTACATTGGCNTCTCTCTCTCTCTCTCTTCTCTCTCTCTCTCTCTCTCTCTCTCTCTCTCTCTCTCTCTCTCTCTCTCTCTCTCTCCTCTCTCTCTCTCTCTCTCTCTCTCTTTCTTTCTCTTCTCTCTCTCTCTCTCCCCTCTCTCTCTCTCTCTCTCTCTCTCTCTCTCTCTCTCTCTCTCTCTTCTCTCTCTCTCTCTCTCTCTCTCTCTCTCTCTCTCTTTTCTCTCTCTCTCTCTCTCTCTCTCTCTCTCGCTCTCTCTCTCTCTCTCTTCTTCCCCTCTCTCTATAATATATATATATATATATATATAATATATATATATATATATATATATATATATATATATTATATAATATTATGGTGGCCTAAAAAACTAAATTTGTATTTGTCATTCTCCACAAGGCGAATCCTGTTACATATCACAACGGGAGTTTGCATGCAGAAAATCATAAATATTTGGTTGTATTTAGAGGTACCAACCATATGTACTTATTTCGATTTTGAAATAAAATAGATATTTTTTACTTCATTTATTCCTGGTTTTGAAGACACCTTCAATATCATTATTATTTATTACTTATTATTTAGGAAGGAGTTTGACCATCATGATGGTTAAACTCCTGCCCGTCCGACCGCTTCAAGACTGTTCGATTTAGGGGACGTAACAAGTGGTCAACCATTGCCGTTTTCGTCTTGTCGTCAATGCGATCATCAAAGAGGGCGAGAGGCACGAGGTGTTCAGAGAAATACCATAAATGGCGACAGAGCGCCTTGATCCCTCCCTGACACAAAGTAGAGAAAAGAAGGTATTTATGGAGAAGAACAAGGAAGTTTAAGTCGTTGAGTGGGTCTTTCTCCGGCAAGGAAGCCTCGTGCCAATAGCGTGCATAAATAAGTGAGATAAAGAGAAAAATTTGTGTTAAGGCAACCTTTTCCTATGCTGTCATCAGCTTTGTGTGGTCTTGAAACAGGAATATCTTCAGCGAGTATAAAGCCTTAGCCATCCACCGTGCATTGTGAATACTTGTACCGGGTGCACGAAAGCTAGGCTGTCTATCTGATGAACCCCCAAGGAATATCTGACACAGTTGAAGGAGTTCTTTATAGTTTTTTCGAGTGGTCTTGCTCTTGACTGCATCAGCATAGAATAAAGTCACCTCTTGTCGCAAACTCTCAGGCATACCAACGAATATCTCGTCATTGGCAGGCTGGAAGCGAGCCTTATTGAATAAAGGCCAGCTTTTCTTGAAGCGTTTGAATAGCTCATCTCAGGACCAACCAAAGATGGTGAATACGTTTTAAAGTATCACTTCAAACATTTGATGATGGCACGCAATCCAGACAAGCTCTCTATCAAATGCCTTTTCTAGTAGGGTGCAGGCACCTATCTTTAACCCGGTGTTGGATGCTGTTGTGTCAAAGACTATTCCCTGAACCATGAACTTTAGGTTCCAGTCGTCCAGTGAATGAAGACAGGCATTGCTTTGCTCCTTTCCAATGCCACGGCCAATCTTGGGTACAGCAAGTAGTTGCTCCATCTTGCCACCAGTGACCAATGTTGCAACACGATCCACAAGCTCATTGCTGCCTGCTATATTTGAAAGCAGTTTACCGTCCCAGTGAAGAAGCAATGGATTGTCTGGTACAAATGCATGTTTTTCAATAGTTGCCAACTCCTTCCGCACAACCATTCGAGATCACCTAATCGTGTGCAGAGACAGTGACACATCAGTTAGGTTATGTCCAAGTGTTTGTGACACAGAGCCATTAACGAACATTGCACTGTGGTAAGTTAGTTTCACTCGGTCGAGGGTGCTGCCACTACATTGGTCACAATTCTCTTCTTCTGCATCTTAGGTTGAGATTTTCTTGAAATTCTTAGAGGATGAAAGTCATCTTCTGATGAGGCACATGAACTGCTATTACTTTCATTTCCCAGATGAATCAGAACCTACAACCATGCCAGCCTTGTGGGCATACATTGTACTTGCATGCTTCTCCTTTCGAGCATTTTCCTGCTTAATCCTTTTGCGCTTGCGACACTCCATGTGCGTTAAGGACATGTCAATTCCAAACATGCTTGCACTAGATGGATCGTGCTGTTGCATGAGGAAGAACAGCTGATCCACCTTGTTCTTCATGATGCTAAGGGCATCTTTTCGTGAGGTATCGCAGAGCTCATCGAGGTCTGCTTTAAAACAGCTCCTCCTTGACTCGGCATCCATCTTGCAGTGTCAATCGGTGAGCCTTCACTGAACAGTACTGGGCATAAAGTTTACAGAGTTTTCGTATCCTTGAATTAACCCGTTGGGTCGGAATACGGGCCTTATAAAATATAACAACTGTCGCATCTATTGTGGCCTTAGCGCTTTCACTGACTGTGAGTCCATTTACTTGATGGTGAAACATGATTTTTCGGAAAACTTTTCCATTTGTAGGCAGCCCAGAACCCAGGATATCCTTTTCAGCCTTGTCTAGGAGACAAACGTCGCGTGAGCTCTTCGTTGTTGCCATTATATATACCAATAACTGTAAATAATGATGATTTGTGTGATATTGTAGTATATAGAACATAAGGCAGAACAAAATATTTGAATTGTAATGTGTAAGTTGTTGGACCCTTAAATATGTTCATATCTCCCCATGTTTTGCATGTAGGGTCTTCTAGTCATATGTAACCAAAATGACCTTGTGGAGCAGCATTTTATCAACAAAAATTATAGCCCTGTGTTTTTGGGCCACCCTAATATATATATATATATATATATATATATTATATATATATATATATATATTATATATATATAATATATATATATATATATATTATATATATATATATATTATATATATATATATATATATATAATATATTATATATATATATATATATATATATATATATATAATATATATATAATATATATATATATATATAATATTATATATATATATATATCTTTCACACAGACACACACACACACACAAACACAAACTCTCACACACACACACACACACACAAATAAACTCACACACACACACATACACACACACACGTACTCCGTAGTGTAGAGGTAGCACACTCAATTCACAACCGAGAAGTCCCGGGTTCGATCCCCGGGCGGAGCGGAGACAGATGGGCTGTTTCCTTAAAACCCGAGCCCAGATTTAGGAGAAGAACAATGTCCGTCTACAGTAGTAGTCCAGTCAAAATACGGTTTGACCCTGAACAAATTCCAAGAAAGCGTTTTATTGTTTTTTTTGGTAGTATTACATGTAGGGAAAAACATACTAAAAGTTTACCAAAATATGGTTACCACAAAGGGTCCAAATGTGACGTCAAAGAATATGGCCGCCAAAGCTATAAAATGTTAAGGGGATCGACTCCCCAAAAAAAAAAATTTCTTTATTATTAAACCTACATCTTTGAAACTTGGTACATATATAAAACAAGTAAAAAAAATAGGGGTCGTCTTATGGAAAAATTTTGATTTGACGCATAGAAAACGAGTTAGCGAAAGAAAACGTGATTTTAGGGGGGTCCCCCCAAAGACTACTCCTCCGTCAATATCAGTCGGAGAGAGTCGGTAGAGGTGTCATTCGAAAGAGGAATAAAGCCGCTAGGACGTCAAGGGCGATTTTTTTTTATTTTCTAATTAGATCAAAAATTATAGCCCCTCAAAAATACAAAAATAAAAAAATAAAAATAAATTCATTTTTTTTCATTTCTTTTACTTTGAGGGACTATTTGAGGGACTATACACCTATACATTATATGTGGGGAACAACATACTAAAAGTTTACCAAAAATTGATCACCACAAAGGTCCTAACTATGACGTCATAAGACCATGACAGCCATCGCACTAAAAATAACCACTATTTCCTTATTTCAAAGCTGTAGCTGTAGGTTACAGAAGAGTTTACATTTTTTATACTATATATGTTGATATAACAATTTTTATACAAAGTTTTATACTAACTACACGGACAGGCGAGGTCATGACGTCATCAATGACGTCATGACATACATGTACATTTCTAAAATTTTTAGAATACACAGTGCATTTTAAGACCTACTTCATCACTGAATAACCGTGTCAGTTTAATAGTCTCTATTTTCATCATCAGACACTGCTTCCTCACTCATATTGTCACAATGCCCTTCTTGACATGGTCCGCATACCCGTGAACAGATAAGTCCGTGTGTTTTGCAAGTGCACCGAAGTGTACTACAACCACGAGAAAAATTTGCAGTGAATTATTTTCAGAAGTTTTTGGCGCAGGTGAAAGTATCCATCATCACGGGAAACTAGACTGTTGTTCTGCAATTCCATCCCCATTCAGTAGTGGTCCATGGCCTCACCATTGTCCATCCAAAGCATCACTTGGAGGTAATCCGAAGGGCATGATACTTCGTTGCAGAGGAGGTCGGTGGCAGTCGTTCAGGTGTAATAAAGCTTTTGGCTGAACCAACTTTTCGGCAGAGACTAGAATACCTCCATTGCAGACAGATTGTCTCCAGGTTTGCCCCCGAACAATGCCACCATCGCTTTA
Source organism: Chionoecetes opilio (assembly GCA_016584305.1). NCBI lineage: Eukaryota > Metazoa > Arthropoda > Malacostraca > Decapoda > Majidae > Chionoecetes > Chionoecetes opilio. The sequence continues at coordinate 1,130,361 of JACEEZ010019715.1, forward strand.
CACCCAGCGTCTTCAATCTCAGCTATTTTTTTCTTAGGTGTGGTAAACATCTTAGCACAGCTATTGAAGACGAGTCTCCCTTCAAAACCTTGTGTAGAGCGAGTTTTTTTCCGATTCCAAAAACCGCGGAAGTGGTTATCGCACCCCGTGAATGCATGCAGGAACAGAAGACTGCTGCAGACATCGTTTCCAAGCAACTTCTTCATAACCTTAATGTCGTATACTGTTGAAAGGACTCCCTTTTAAATCCGAGTAGAAATAAAGCTTGTTTGCCATCGCTGGTTGACGCGTGATGAAGTAACAACACCAATAATCTGTATCTTCGCCAATGAGACTAGTCCTTTTGTTGGATGACATTGACACTGCTGCCTTAACAATCTCCACATCTGCATCCCCCTCTGATTGTATTACTTTTGCAACCTCTGTCCTTCATGCGTTGTGAAATCAGATTGATAAGAGACTGTTTGTTCTCCACATTAGAAAGGAAATCCTCCTTTTTCCACAAATTTCGTTCCTTCCGCAATGTTCACTTTGTTACTTGTTCGATTTTTGCGCCGTCTCTGATGGGTAATGTCCTTAGTGTTTGGTCCTCCAATGTAACCATCAAATACTATCGTAGCCTTACCATAGTGCTTTACTGTGAAAGATGCATAGTCGTCAGCGATTGAACAATATGTCTTTCCTTCTGACCACTTCAGTCGATGGAGAAGAGAACCTCCGTCAAGAACATTATGTTCCACTTCTGGTACATCCTTGAGTACTGCGCCATCTGAACTTTGTTCTTTTATAGCAGCCATCAGTTGTGCTTTGTTTGGTTTGCGTAAGAGATGTTTTGCCTCAAAGAGGGATGGTGGGTATGGTGAAAGTTCATGGGCCATCACCTCATCAAGGGAAAGATCAGCAGTTTGAGACACCACAAGAAACCTTTGGAACAAAAGAGCGGGGTCTATTGTTTTGTCCTTAGCAACGTCAACCAAATATTGTTTTGTTCTATAGCTCACACAAACAATGTACTTTCGTGGTACTTTCGTGTTCTGAGTGTGTCGTGCAGAGTGTTGCCATATGCAGTGTTGCCAGCTAATGAAAAGGTTTATCTTCGAACCTACTACTTTATTTATATACAAAAATGTGATAGACGCTGAAAGGCGAGTCGCCTTATATACAAAAATATGATAGACACTGAAAGGCGAGAAATTATATTAAAAAAAAAAATGCTTCCAAAAAATTTGATTTTAACCTAACATTTTGAACTTTTTACTGATTTTTTTTTTAATTTCAGAGGAGGAAAATAAAAAAAGTGCTTACTTAAATTTGTAGCCCAAGTCTTTCCGCATCCAATGATACCCATATCATCGCCCTACGTCAAAAACTCAAGGAGGAGTAGGGTTTGGAAACCCCCCCCCCTAAAATCACGTTTTCTATCCGTAATTAGTTTTCTATGAGGAAAATAAATTTTTTTCAGGAACAAAAAGTTCTTAGAATTAAATTTTACCTATATATACCAACTTTCACGTTTGTAGGTTCAATAACAAAAAAAATTGCCCGATAGGGGAAACTATCCCCTTAACATTTTATAGCTTTGGCGGCCATATTCTTTGACGTCACATTTGGACCCTTTGTGGTAACCATATTTTGGTAAACTTTTAGTATGTTTTTCCCTACATGTAATACTACCAAAAAAAACAATAAAACGCTTTCTTGGAATTTGTTCAGGGTAAAGGTTTTTTTTTCGTATTTTGACTGGACTATAGCTGCAATAGAACGGTTTGAAAGGAAACTTAAGATGAAGGTACAGAGAGAAGGATAGAAACCGAATGAGGGTAGTTTGGAAATTAAAGATTTGTGCCAGACAAGATCAGTGATCTTGATGTTGTCGAGGGGTGCTCCACAATCACTTTGATCTACAACTTTGCCCAATACCCAGTTCCTACAAGTGTTGAAAAGAGATGGGGCAAGGACGCACCCTTGCCTCACTCTTGTATTAACAAGAAAGAAGCTGGATACACCTCGTTAACACTTCACAGCACTCTCAGTTCCAGAGTACAGACCAGTCATCAAACCAATAGTCCTTGCAGGAATCCCGCGAAGCTGCAAAAGATCCCAGAGTGACTCACGATGCACTGAGTTAAACGCTTTCTTGAGATCAACATAGGCTGCAAGCATACTCTATCGAAACTCACGTCGGCGTTCCACCAGGACACAAAGCGATAGGATACGGTCCAATGTTGACTTACCAGGCGTGAACCCCGACTGCTGAGGTTTCTGATGCTTCAGCAGATGACTGCGGATCCGTGTCAGCAATAGATGGGCAAGCACCTTGCCTGGCACGCTGAGCAGTGTAATACCGCGGTAATTGTTGCAGTCCTGACGGTCTCCTTTCCCTTTCCAGATAGGGACGACCAGCCCCCTTTTGCAGTCAGGAGGAATGGTACCTGATTGCCATAGAACCTGATTGCCATTTCTGCTAATATAGATACTACTATTGCCGTGTTGTTACTATTGTTGGTGCAACTGCAAGAAAAAAAGCGGCGCAAAAGGATGATGTGAAGTAGGTCATGGTTGTTGCGACGTCCTCAATTCGGCCAGTTTGAGCAGTTGCTGAAGGAACTGCAACTGGAGGACGCTTCCAGTTTCAAAAATGTATTGCGCATGGACCCCAACCTGTTCAAGGACCTCTTGGATAGGGTTAGACCCCGCATTGAGAAGCAGGGCACATTCTGGCGGAAATTCTTGTCACCTGGTTTGAGGCTTGCAATAACCCTACGGGACCTGTCCACCAAAGGTGGGCATCGCAATTTTGTTTCCAATTCCGCAATCGCAATTCCGCATTTCCGACCTGCACCATTCCGCAATCGCAATTCCGCAACTTTTTGCAGATAGGCCTTTTCGCAATCGCAATTCTGCAATTCCGCAAACTAATTTTGACATCTACAATTAAAACAAAACCCCTACAATTAAAACAAAAAATGTCTCTAGACTCTTAAACATCTCTAGACTCTTAAACACCTACAATTAAAACAAAAAATGTCCCTAGACTTTTTATTAGTAGTATTTTTATTAGGTTTAATACTTCTGTATTCCTATTCTGTTTATGTCTATACTTGTTACTTGTCCTTTTACACTTCACAGTCTACTGGCTAGTAATCACTAATCTAAGTAATCTACTAATCTTCCTCCTCCTCCTCCTCCTCCTCCTCCTCCTCCTCCTCCTCCTCCTCCTCCTCCTCCTCCTCCCACTTCTTTTGGTTCAGCATGTGGAGGTGGCCCTTCAAGAACACAAGCTTCTCAAAGTTGTTGGCTGTCAGCGCTGACTTCTTCGGCCTCAGGATGTCAGACCCCATGCTGAACAGCCTCGCCACAGCCGCGGAGGAGGGCACAGGTGTGTTGTATTTGATGAACAGGTCCACCCAGGCAGACCTGAACTCAAAGGGGAACTGATGCTTAGCCAGAGGAGTGATAGGCGGGACATATTGTTTGTCCCAAGCCTCAAGGGCCTTCTCCAGCTGCTCCATGACCATGACGTCAGGCTGAGGCTGCAACGGCAAACGGTCCTTTGTCATGTACTGAAACATAAGAAATAATGTTGAAATTGGCAAATTGCATTTGATATATAGATAATTTAAACTTAAGTTTTAAAAATTAAATATGCGATGCAGCGATAAAAATAGAAAATTTCAGTAAGTTTTTTTTATGTTTCAACAAAGAACATAGTATATACCCAATAAGGGTCTCTGTCTTCCTCTCTATCCTCCTCCACAGGGGTGTTTTGAATGTTTCTTTCCCCAGAGCTGATTTTGCCCTTGACCTCTCTAAGGATCCTCTCCCTGATGGCTAGCTTGAGGTCCCTATTGATGTACCCAATGATGACAAACTTGAAGTGGGGATGCAAGGCAGTGGCCATGAGCAGATCCTCATTTTGGAAGAGGTGACCAAACCTGGCATTGAAGCCTCTTGGTGTTTCCCTCTGATTCTGCCTTGGCAGTGGTTAGCGGTTACTAAGATGCACTTATGGACAAAATATTTACTGCACTTCACTAACACAACAACAGCATATGTAGGATAAGAACATAAGAAAATAAGGAAGCTACAAGAGGCCGCGAGGCCTACACGTGGTAGTTCCTGTCACCTAACACTACCTACATCCACCTTTCATCCCAACCCATGAACCTATCCAGCCCCTCTTTAAAGCTCTCTAATGACTCCGCACTAACTATCTGTCTACTGAGTCCATTCCATTCATCCACCACCCTATTTGTGAACCAGTTTTTCCTTATTTCCTTTCTAAATCTACGCCCTTCCAGCTTGAATCCATTACTTCTTGTTCTACCCTGGTTAAAAGCCGTAAGAACTTTTCCTACCTCTCCTTTGTTAAATCCCTTTATCCACTTAAAAACTTCTATCAGATCGCCCCTTACTCTGCGTCTCTCGAGTGAGTGTAACTTTAATAACTTCAATCTCTTCTCATAACTAAAGTTACGCATCCCTTGTATCATTTTTGTCATCTTCCCCTGCACTGTTTCTAACAAGGCTATATCCATCATGTAATATGGAGACCAAAACTGAACCATATAGTCTAGGTGAGCCTGACTATAGCCTAAGCTTTAGATAACT